>VZRU01006061.1:237-22892 GCA_013398155.1 Pedionomus torquatus
AACAAAAAAAACCCCAATATCAAGCTGATGTCCTTGTGTCCACTCTGAAGGGAGTCCCACCAAGCCACGGGGATTATTTAGAGCTGGGTCTATGCTGAGGACTGGACACGGATGTAAAAGATAACCCTACTTCATACCGATATAAGAGCAGAAAACTCATAGCTGCTTTGGCTATGTTTTCTCTTTTTGATCACGCTGATTTTTCTTTCTAATCTATCTACATTTCTATCTATTTATATATCTGCCTACCCACCTCTCTGTTTAAGGAAAAATCTGTACTGAAAAAAAAAAAAAGGGGACATTCCTTGAAATAATTGTGACCATTACCTATTTAAACAGCGCTAAGGATGATGCTTTTTAAAAATAAGCTGCTCACAGCCTGGCAAAAGAGAGAGAAGTGGAAAAAAACCAATCTAAACTAGGATGGAGAGGACCCCAGACTGCAGGATGCGGCATGGGGTGCAGCACCCCAGCCTCGCCGGAGGGAGAAGGGGTGAGGACAGGAGATAAGACTCTTCTTCCCTTCTCCTCCCTGACCCTGAATCCAGGAAACCAAGACCTGGCTCTTTTTTTTTCACAGTTTTGTGTTCTTAAAAACTGGGCTAAATCCCGTTGCCTGCGGCCACCTGACACTGCTTTCCGCAGCACCTTATTGATACGAAGGGAATCTGAGCATCAGGATGAGCACTTTTAAAAACGACCACAGAAAATTGCTAGCCTGGTGACTTCGGTGGTGTTTTGCACCGTTTCAGCTCTGCTGGCCCAGCCCTGGTGGCCAGTAGCCTGCGGGCTTTGTTCCTCCGTTCGTGGAACTGCCTTTCTGGGTCTTTGTGTAATCGCCTGATTCACCAGTGTCGTGGGAGCTGCTGAAAAATGCATTCTCTGTACCTAGGAAGAACCTGTATAAATATTCTCAATAAATAAATAACAGTTGTCATTTTCAAAATATGACAATCTCCAGTTGCCTGTGCTTAAATTGAATGACATGTCATTTATCCTAATAGATGTGAATGCATGTATAGTGCATACGAGTGAGTCACCTAATTCTTATTCACCTCAGCCTTGGTCTCAGTTGGGGGCAAGTGCCTCTAACAGGGTTTGGATGGATCAAATCACAAGCAGAAAAATCTTGGTCAATTATAGACGCCTAAGGCTAAAAGGGAGGTGTCTTTTTCTCTTCTTTTTTTTTTTTTTTTTTTTTTTTTTCTTTTTCTCCTTAATCTCGCCGAACAGAGAATGCCCCTCCTATCCATAGGCTTATTGAGGGAGCAAGTCAATCTCCGATCCGTGGAATTTCTGGGAATATCTCTTCCCCCTGTAATTTAACGTGACTCAATTCTCCATCCTGATAATACAAGCGGTGAGAAAAGCTCCTAATCCTATTGGCGTACCCTCTTGTCAGCACCTCTTTATTTCACTGCTTTAAAGGCTCAACATGTTTTGATTTACAATAAGCACTAAGATAACTGCAGGTGCCCTCTCTAAAAGCAAGGTTAACTCACCTGAGATGAATTCTTTTATTGCAAACAAAAGCAACACATGAGCAGGAAATACAATTAATACAGGTGCTTCCCCGAAACTTAGCGAATGCCATTTGTCTTGAAATGACATAAATCCCCATTATATAAACAGGCCCCAGAGGCTCGGTTTGTATTATTTCTGGAGAGGAAGGATTTAAGCAAAAGATAAATGGAGTGGTGATGCTGGGGGGAAAGAAGTCCTTGTACTTACAAGCTGTTTATTTGACAGTAAAACTACTACTGTGCTATCTTGTGGTTGTATTTAAAAATATGCAAATGCCTTAATAGAACTAAAAAACCGCCCAGTCTAGGTAGGATTTCCAGATTAACAGATTTTTGCTGATGATGTGTAATACCCTGTGCAATATACCACTCAAGCCTTCAATCTGACACACAAATCTCTTAAGGATTTGCTGTTTGGTGATATTAAAGTCAGATACTTCTGGGTGTGAAGGACTGACAGACCCTGAGCTCCTTGGATCCTCAAGGCAGCAGAAGGATGCTCCTTCCCAGCTCTGCTCCTGCTCTCGCTGGGACCCTTTGCGACCCTTAGGAAACCACCCCACCTCTCCAAGGCTCTTCATGCCCCCTTCCCCTGCTGGTTTTGCCCTGCTAGTTCTTTTCCTACAAGTAGACCACAGGGTCCCCAGGTTTTTTAGATCCCACAGCTACTGTGCTATGGACCACAGTCTCTATGACAAGATTTTCTGAGAAATACATGTTGTTTTCTTGACACCATGTACCCTCTCTGAACCCTTGGTGTTTACAAGCAGGTAGGAGGAAGGTGGAAGGCTATCATAGCTGCTTACAGTCTGAAAAAACAGCTCAAAATGGTATTTAGATTACAATTTCTCTTACCTACTTCCTTTATAATTCATATATAAGTGCTTAAAAAACACGCTCCAAAATTACCTAAAACAACAACAAAAAAAAAAGGGGTGGGGAGGGGGGGGAAGAAATTGGAACACTTAATAGGATCATCAGACAAACAACTGCAATTATGTTGACAAGTATATTAGGCTGTTTTAGATATTCAGCTATATCATCACCAAACCCAGTATCCTCTTTTCCTTCTCCCAAAAGCCGTGCTTTGTCTAACGAGTGTTCCCGGTCCTCAGGTTTTAGCAGCCGAGGCTCTGATTTTTGCAGCCAGTCCTGCGTGGTCGGATTTCTGCAGCCCTGCGGGAACTATCGCCTTCGGATTAACTACGACTCCAGTGAGAGTCAACCCTTCAGAAAGCCAGTTGCATCATCTAGGCCAAAGCTGAAACACTGCCTCGAGCTGCTTTCCTTTCTCTTCCCTATGTTCTAATAAGCCCATAACTTCCCGTATCAAGAAATCAAAGGGGTAAAACTTTACTATTTCCCTCACAAACTTCCACAGGCTCAAATCCATTGCACATCCCAAATGTCCTCCGTTATCCGTTGGATCTATAGCTGCCAGAAAAGGGTTGGATCAGCCCCTTTCCCTTGAAAATTCAGGATTTATTCAGACAGTTAAAGCAACATTCATCAACCCCAGTCTGCAGACACTACCTGCTCCAGGAGTGACAAGTTGACACGGTTGTATGCTCAATTAAACCCGCTCTTCCTTTTTAAACACGTGCATTAGACTACTAAATTACGAGCAAGTTTTCTCGTACACTTCGACTGCATTAAACTTAAGATGCCAAACTTTGGCTGCAAACCTTAACTTGGCTATTTGGAGAAGAAAGACTTAACACAGCTTTTTTTGACAGGTATTGAAGTAGGAAAAAAAAATTGCTGTAGAGTTTTTTCCATCTTATAGAAAACCTGCAGCTTCCCCAGGAAGCAATTCTTAAGTGCGTGATGTGTAAAACGAAGTATGAAAGCCCTACTTTCCAGAAGTCTCAAGAACAAGCAATTCCAGCTGACGCTGGAGGTGGAGAACCATTACCTGAAAATCTAGTCCTGATGTTCCACAAAACCTGCTTTGAAAACTCTACCAACGGTTCAGCTCCATACTCAGATGGCAGGTGGGGTATTTTTGCTTCAGGGCTCTTTTCTTACAATTTATCTCCCATCGACAGGTCCTCTCCTTCATGTAGAGCCCCACTGAGGTCAGCGGAGGATTTGCATCTGGAAATAAAAGTAAGTGTAACAATTTGTTAAGTTTATGTTCCAGGCTGGCTGACAGGCCCACGGATGTAAATGTCCTTTGGGGAAAATAGGCCGTTTTTTATAAGAAAAGCTGTTTCTGCCGAAATCCTTCAGGGTTCTTATTGTTGGATAAATGAATGAAAAGTTAACACAGCAGAAGGGTCAAGCTTCTCGTGATGCTACTGTCTCTTTCTAGGATATTCATAACTCTTTCTTTAACAAAAAGAAAAGTCCAGTGAGCATCTCTCTCTCCAAAAATATTTTCTATTTTTCTCTGAAATTGGTGGGTGGAACAGCAGTTTCCAAGGAATAAAAGGTGCCTGAGGAACTTTCAGGAACTGAAGGCCACCACCAATTCCTTGTTTGACAGATTCAGACTTCCAGAAAGACCATTCTGAACCTTCCAGACTTCCAGGAACACTTAGGTGCCTTTGAATGCGACCTGACAATGACGATTATATATTGTATATCAGTGTTTTGATTTGAAATGTTTGCCACTGATACAAGCAACTCAATTCACACCCTTTCCCCAAAAAATTCGTGTGGGCTTTTGCTAACTTTAAGGTGGAGGATTTACACTCCAGACACAGACATAGAGCAATGTTGTGTCTAGACAGCATCACGTCTATTGAAAGGGATGTGGAGGATGAGGAGTATTTCCATCAGTGTGCTGAAAGAGGGACTGCAGACTCTGCCCTGGGGAGGAGAAAAAGCTGCCTGGTCTGAACAAAACCCTGAAAGAGCCACAAGGACTGACAAGGTGGAGAACCAGAGGAAAACAGGGCTGTGGAGAAGGCTTTCAGCAGATGGGGCTGCAGGTAGCAAAATCAGCTAAAAGATCGCTAAGGAGGCAGGGGAAGCTACAGGAGATGCAGGAGAGGTCATTTGTCACAAGATCAGAGCTGATCAAGCTGAGTAAAAGCAAAGGAAAAAACCAAGGGGTTGGAGAAGGAAAACCACAGTTGGTTCTCTCCGGATTACAATTCTGCAGCTTGAAACATGTTAACTTGTACCTTTTAGACATGATCTGAGACTCATCTAGCAACTGTTTGTGGAGAACTGGGAATGACAAGTAGTACCGTGGCATTTAAAAATACACTTTGTATCTTCAAAAAAGGGGCTGAACCTTCCCGCTGTGGTTTCCAGATGTGCCTGATCCCCGGCTGGTCCGGCTCGCGGTCAAGTCGAAAGGAGTTCGACCGTAAAAGTTGGATGTTTCTTTGAAAATCACACCTAAGAATCTCTTTTTAAGTTACCTTAAGTCTAGGGAAACGCAATATCTGTGCAATACAAATGGACAGGATGAGCTGTAAGTGCTGCAGGTGCCGACAGAGAGACACAGAGGCTCATTTGCAAGCGGAGCGAGGCAGCCGCCTCCAGGCGCTGGTGCTGTTGAGCTGCTGTGGCAGATTGGGCATTCTTATCCCATCCTTCCTTCCAAGACCCAATTGTGTTGGCAATTGTTCCGATTATTTAGCAGAGCACAAAAGTAATATTGTTCTCGGCGTTGCTGTACTTCTTAGAGATGTTTCTTATGCAGGAGATAAACACATTTCCTTCTTTTTTAAACACTGCCTTCTCCCCTTCTCTTTGTCTCCGTCTGTGAGCCGAAAGGTTTATTAAAAAGTTGTTTGTCCCCTAATTCTTCTAGTTTAAAAATCATGTATTGTGACAGAACTTCTACCCTGCTTTCATTCTTATGCCAACATCACGTCCAGAAAATACCAGGCAGCCTCCTGCAAGGCATTTTTCCAGGGTGGCAGATTTGCCAAGCGTGTGGGAGGTGGTGGAGGGGACGGGGTGTCCCACCACCCCTCAGGGAAGCAGGAGGTCAGGTTTCTTCCCAGACCCTCTGATCCCACTGTATCTTCAGAAACACCTGGGTCTTCAAAACAAAGCCCCCCCTCCTGCCCTTCAATATATTGGGGGCTTTGGAGCTGAATGCCGTCGCTGTCCCTGTAAGCACTATCTCACACCTGGGATGCAACCAGGTCCCAGCCGCTGCCAAATTTCCTTGGTGCCTTCTGTGAATGACACCAAGGTGATAGGTGTCATATGAAAGAGGAGGTAACTAGAAGATGCCCTGAATCCAGAGCCTGCAGAGGAAGAGTGGGGAGAGGGAGTAGCGAGCTGGCACTATTTTCATAATTATAAGTAAATAGGCTTTTAGCATCAGCAAAGCCCCCCATAATCTAATACCAGTAATCTAATCAAAGAGCTTGTGAAAAACAGATTCTATATCCATATGATGATGTGATGACCTATGAAATGATGATAGATGTTCCTAGCTGGCCTCGGTAACTAGGAGAGAAAAACAGGTTTATTGTGTGCCTGATCTGAAAATGTAAATAACATAGTTATACGCTGATCTGTTCGCAGAACTCTGGAGTTGCAGTGGGGTCTGCAGATGGGTTGGGTGGAGATCGATAAACTAGGAAATAAAAAGGCATTATAAAGCATAGAACCGACTAGACTAGACTAGACTAGACTAGAATATTATATTTCAGTTGGAAGGGACCTGCAATGATCATTTAGACCAACAACCTGACCACTTCAGGGCTAACCAAAAGTTAAAGCACGTCATTAAGGGCTTTGTTCAAACGCCTCTTAAACAGTGACAGGTTTAGGCTTAGGACATTGCCTACCTCTCTTGGAAGACTGTGCCAGTGTCTACCCTTCCTTTCAAAGCTTTAAAAATATTGGTGCTGAATATTCTGCACCACAGCCAGCGGAAATCAACCCAGCCTGGCACACGCAAAGCAAGCCAAGACTGGCAGAAATAAAGGACCAGCAGCCCAGTTCAGGGATCCCAGGACACCTTCTGACCAGGTCTTCTGCAAAATAAACCTGTTTTAATATGAAACTCTAAATCTAGAGTTGGTATTTACCAAGAGAAGACACATTGGGCACACACATCTATCTCATACAGCAAGTGGTTGCGACACAACTTGATGCATTATTCAGAGATGCCAGATACTGCAGTGATACGTAACTAGGAAACTATTAACGAATTACCTCCGTAGAGATTTCAAAAAAATGAAATAACATATCGAAAAAATAATGAAAAATAAATTATAGGATTAACAGACTTACCTCGAAGTCAGCTGGGGTTCATATCAAGGAAAGATGGATTTTCTCCATCTGAAATGTATAAGAAGGAACAGCACGTCTGGCTTCTTTTAAGTATGGAGCACATTTTTAGAAGTGCTAAATATTTCAGTGTTTATGTTGAAACCTCTTCATTTCTTAGCCAAATTCTTTCTATTTTCCATTTGCTCAAAAAAAAAAAAAAAAAGAAAAAAGAAAAAAGAAACTTTAAGTTTAGGAAGAAATCCCTGCTATCCAGCACCATGCAATTAGCATATATGAATAAGAAATGAGTTCCTGCTGCTCTGGACCATTGTTAATCCATATTGATGGGGTAGAAAACATGACATCAACTGTAAAAATCCAAGAACATTCCTTAAAATATTCAAATGATGTGCCTGGCCCTGTACTCACTCTGCATCTCAAATTCTCCTTGACTTTGTGGGTGCCTGGAATGCGGGAGGAATGCAGGATTAGGTACACAGCTACGTGTGGTATGCCTACCTTGACAGCAAAAAACAGCTTTTGATTCTCTCTGAAAGTCTCTGAGACTAAAAATTCCGGTCAAAGGAACAGTGAAAAAAAACAAAAAAAAAAAAAACAAAAAAAACCCAACCAATGAAAAAAATGGACAAATTTTGTCCAGCTGCTATTCATTCTGGGCCAGACGCCACCACGAGCTGGCTGGGGCTCTGTTTGGCTGCACCACACAGGGCTAGAGGAGCCTGAGCTCACTATCCTTTGAGCTCCTTCACCGAACCCACACCTCCCTGCCCTTTCAGTGTCTCTTTTTTTTATTTTTTTACTTTTTTTTTCAACCTTTATGCAAACTTGGTAGCATGACAAACCTGTCTTCAGTTGATGGATTGCAAGGCTGGGAGAACATCAACCCCATGATGGCTGAGGTACCGAGCGATTCTGTGTGTTCTGAGAAGTTCTCAAGAGTTACTGCTGAGTAAGTGCCCTGGGAGCTGCTGAGTAAAAGGGTTCAAGAGCCATCTTGAGGGTGCTAAACTATCTGCGAATCTTCGCTTCCTCCAAAAACTGCGTATAGAAATACCACAACCCATAAAAAGATGTACCTCTGAGCTCAAATCTGTCTGTGAGAGTATCACTAGAGTCTCCAAATAAATGTATCTACCCAACGTCAGCCCGCTGTGGCATGGGCTTTCACTCGAAGGCTTTCACTCAAGACCCATTTACTTAAATCGTGGTTGACAAATTGTTGACCTTCTCGACTTTAATGACATCTTCTGAACTGTCATTATCGATAGGGGAAGCGTGAGCCGTTTCTCACCCAACAAATAAAGGTGCAAAAGTTTTGAGCACCAGCTAGCCTTTTACTTTTCGGACCAATCTGTCTCCCCCAAAAAGTCAAAGCCATTAGTCCGTTTCAGGATTTGCAGGCCGTGAAATGTCATTCTAAAAAGAACATCCATTTTTTTGAGTTATTGAAGTACAAAAGCTGCTTTATAAAGGTATCACAGTACCACTGATAATAGCTTTGGCAAAGACCTTTCAGGTCAGCCAGTCCAAACCCCAGTGAGGAACACTTATAAGAGTCTTTTTTATTAGCCTTGTTTTGAACACCTCAAAACTGGTGCAACTCCGTGGCTGAAGGATTTGTTCCAGCACTGCTTTCCTTCTCCTCCAGTCCCCTAAAGCTCCTTTAGAACTAGTTCTCCAGCCTCTTCTTATTAACTTCAGCAGCATAAAATGTTTCTTTTTTGAATTCTTGTCAGTTTTGACCTTAGATGAGTGGAAGGTCTGGTATGGATGGTGAATTCAACTTTTATAGGGCTCTCACTGTCTTATTTTGCCAGGCTTAAACTATTTGAGCTGACACTTTTCTGCCTCAGGTGATTTATCTGAGGGTGCGGGACTTAAGCTGAAGGATCCAACAGTTTCCAAAATCAATAATAGGAAAAAACATGATGTTAATAGGAAGAAACATGATGTTAAGATATTTGGGTGGCATTTTTTGGCAGAGGGATCTTAAAATCCAGGAGGGACTGCTTTACCTGGAAAAAATATGCTTTCTAAAATCAGCACAGAAACCTGTTCATCATAGGATTGGTTTCTGAAAAGCTGGCAAAGAGAAAGGAGTGGGTTGGGACAGGCAATAAGTCATATCAATATGGATCACCTGAAAAACTGTCAGTCAGCTCTCAGGGGTTGGAGGAGACCTCTGCAAATTGTCCACTCCAACCCCTGCCAGAGCAGGGTCCCCCAGAGTGGGTCCCACAGGAACGTGGCCAGGGGGGGTTTGTCCTGTCACTGGGCACCACTGAGAAGAGCCTGGCCCCATCCTCTCGACACCCACACATTAGATATTTATAAGCATTGATGAGGTCCCTTCTCAGTCTTCTCTTCTCCAGGGCAAACAGACTCAGGTCTCTCAGCCTTTCCTCTTTCATCCTCCTCTTTCCCAAACACATATATATGAAAACAAATTATATTTTTAAACTCTTAGCAAGTTTCTGTCTGAATGAGGTATCTTCATTAGGTATTGCATTCAATGCTTTGTGTACTTGCCTGTGCTTAGAAAGCAAAAGCAGAGCCGACCTCTTGATTGAGTTAGGGGTTTCAGCCTGGAGAAGGCTCTGGGAAGACCTTAGAGCCCCTTCCAGTCCCTAAAAAGGCTCCAGGAGAGATGGAGAGGGACTCTTGACCAGGGAAGGGAGTCATGGGATGAGGGGAAAGGGGTTGACACTGAGAGAGAAGAAATTTAGATTAGAAATCCTTGGCTGTGAGGGTGGTGAGACCCTGGCCCAGGTTGCCCCGATAAGCTGTGGCTGCCCCATCCCTGGAGGGGTTCAAGGCCAGGCTGGATGGGGCTTGGAGCAACCTGGTGTGGTGGGAGGTGTCCCTGCCCAGGGCAGGGGGTTGGAACTCCATGAACTTTAAGGTCTTTTCCAACTCTAACCACTCTGTGTTTCTCAGTATAATAAAAGATCAAAGCACCACACAGTGTGTTTCCCCTCAATATATGTTATTAATTCAGTTCTTCTCAGTTCTTCTGTGTCGTTTTGACTCACCAGAGGAAGGGATGGCTTCGGGCTCCATGCAGGTAGGTGGGAATGCTGCCACCAGTATATGAGGCAACCGGTGAGTTCATCCCACCCAGCCTTTGGGAAAAACTGGGGAAATGACAGCCTCATTAGTCATTGCTGGATATCAGCTCCTAATTTTAGCCACTCAGCAGCATTTCTGAGGGTAGATGATTGCTTTGAAAGGCCCTCGTAGTGTTTCCGCAGCCACTGAAAAACAATGTATTATTTTTAACTCGGGGCATTTAACCACCTTCTTGCCCACCAGCCTGCCTGGATTTCTCCCTTATTACAACTCCTACACTGGAAACATTTGCTTCTCTCATTATTTGAAAAGTAGAAGTTACCGAAGGCATATAAATAATTCATGAGCGAGCACGGCTGCCATGTGTGGGAATAAATCGTATGTGTGTGAGAGGAAGAGTTCAGGGGGTACAAAAATTGGAACAAACGAGTGCAAAAGACGCTAAAACCAGCCTGGATTTGTGGCTAATTTCTACCAGGCCCAATAAAATTTGTAGTGGGGGGAGAAAGCAGGGGAAATGGGCTTGAAGCGACGACTTTAACCTGGAAGCAATTTGGGGCCAGGAGAGCGTGTTACACGTGTGTACATCATCTGAGTACATGCTCCGTGCGTGGAACCGTTGGGTAGACACATCCCATGACAGAGCTAACCACACTCACATTCACTCCTAATGAAAAACAGTACGTAATACCTTCCCCAAAAACCCCCCTCCCCGCCGCCCCCAGGAAAGGGGATGACGTGAGAGGAAGAACTTGTTGGTGGGAGATGGTCGTCCTCATTTCCATCCATTACAAACCCGCCAAATTAGCAACCTTGATTCAGACCCCCCATTTTAGGTGGCCTGTTAGGTGTTTGGGAAAGTTTTGCAGAGGTGTTGGCCTTCACGGCCATCTCTGTCTCCTCCTTTCTCCATCGATGCCGTTGGAAGGAAAAGCTCCACCCTGGGCTCAGGGAGGCATTTATTGAGTCCTTCAGGCATAGAATCATAGAAGGGACCTCCAAAATGTCATCTAGTCCCACCTCCCCGCAGTCGCAGGGACACCCCCAACCAGCCCAGGTTGCCCAGGGCTTCATCCAGCCCCATCTTGAGTACCTCCAGGGAAGGGTCCTCAACCACCTCCCTGGGCAACCTGCTGCGGTGCTCCATCGGGCAGAGCAGGCTCCCTCACTGGAAGAACAAATTTGAGCCCATCCCATCTCTACCTAGGATGGAGAACCAGCTCAGGCTCCTGGTGACCACCCTCAGCGTGGGGCTTGTCCCACCACCGTGTTGAGAGCCACATCAGCTGAATTAGACCCTCCAGAGACTGAAGGGGAAGGAAAACTGAATTGATGGCTCCAGCAGGAGAGATGTGTCACAGCTGAGAAGGAAAGGTGTGGTTCACGGGTTTCACTTCAGCCTGCCAGGGAGAGCTATTTTGGTTAATACCTGCCTGGGCTCCCGCTACAGCCGGTGGAGATAAATGGGATAAAGCACCCCAGACAAGCACCCATTTACCCCAGACAAGCACCCATTTCTTTCCACTGACTATTGGCATTACTTAGACAACTTTCTTCAACGATATGTGACTTCTAGTTGCTTCCAGATGGCTGAAATTAATCCAGCTGGACCCTGTTGTGGGTACCTGAAAGCAGAAGTCCAGCCGGGAGGCACCAAGGTGTTCCTCACTTATTTTAGGAGCTAAGCAGCCCCTGGAAACAGGCTTTTTTTTTGGTTCATGGGCTTTGCTTTTAGCGATTCTACCCTAAGTCCTGTTTCAAGCAAGGCTGGTGTGTTCAGCGCCTGATGGGAGGTCAGGGAGAATCCAAAAGGCAAAGCAAATCCGGAAGATTTGGCCCACTGAGTTTTAAAACAGAGAAAGGTCTTAAGCAGCACGTGGACTCCAGTGTGGAGGCACGTGCAACGCGGAGATAAGCTTAGCATTTTCCTGTTATCAGTACGTACATCACCCCTGACATCGCTTGGCAAAAACATGTTTTATAAAACAGGCACGTTCCTTCTCCACAGCTCATAGAGATACAGAAACCGAAATCATATTTTATGAATGGAAAATGAAATTAGCCTGAAATTACAGTGATAAATGTAGCTTTAGAAAATCTTAATTCACTTCAGTCGAGTGATTAACTTCTGCCACTCCACAGTGCTCAGTTATTGCAAAGTCATTTGGTGACATTAAACAATTAAACTTTAGACCTGGGAATAATTTTGCAAATCTTTATAGAACCATAAAGTTCATTATTGTTTCACATGCTCGCCAGGAAATACGGTGCATAATTCCAGCTGTTTACTCCAGCATAAAGCCAGCCTCTGGATAGAAAACGATAAGCTCTGGGCAAGCCACCAACTCTCTCCATCCCTCCTGCTCTCCCAAAGGGCTGTTCCCTGCAGGGCAGAGACTTTCTTTGTTTCCCGTGGGGAAAAGTTCCTGGAAAATGGTTTCTGCTATAATACCCTGACCAGAACGAGAGAACGGCGGGCGATGGTGGTCAGAAATAATCCCTGGGGGATGAATGGGCTCTGCTGGGGCTGGGGCTGCTGCTGGTGGCATCTCAGAGGCTGCAATCCCTCTCACCTGGCATTCACAGTGCTGGAAAACGCTTTTTTAACTCCACTTCGCGATATTCCGCCTGGTGCCTTTCTCCGTGTCATTATTCCACCACAACAGGAACGTTTTCATTGTAAATAACCCCATTTCTGAGGAAGAGAACTGGGGCCCTTTAGGAGGAAAATTGTTGTTTTACTGAAAACACATGTGAAATGTCATGATTTCTCATTTTTTCACCACCAAATTACCATTTTGTGTGACACGCAACAAAACCAGAACATATGTATGGGTGTGAAAACGGGTAATAACACGGCAGAAAAAATGTAGTGAATGTTCTCAGCGATTTCTCAAGACCCTGCTCTTTTTAGCAGAGTAGCTCTAATACACATTAAACTAATAAGCAATATGTATTTGATTTCCGTAACGTCCTTGTTGACAGTAAAGGCAGCTAATTAGCGTAATTGATATTTGTATTTACTTCTCGGCTGTTTTCTCGTGTAGTTTTGGAGGGAGGCTGCTCACGCTTGCTATCCAAGAGCTGGGGAAAAGGGACAACAGCCATGCCAGTGGCACAGGGGTGTTTTAGGCATGAGCACAGACCCCAGGAGGTTTTGTGGAGCCCCCAAAGCCCCCCAGTCTGTCACCTTTGCTCGTCCAAACCTCCCCGCATCCGTGGCTGACCACCATCGCCACTTGGCCCTTCTTCATTCCTGGTGCCACCAGGCAGGCTCTACAGCTCGGAAATTAATTTGCAAAGCCTGGAAAAGCTAATTTCCAAGCAGAAGCTTCCCCCCACTCCCCCACCCCGCTAAACCCACCCCCCCCACACACCCCGTTCTGGCTACCAAATGTTATTTATAACAAGCTGCAAGACTCCAGAGGTGATACCAGCGCAGCAGCAAATCGCTGCATGACAATACTACTTACTGTAGCAAGAAACAGCTTTTCTCTGTGACCGCATTTCTAATTGGGCTGTAAGAAATAGCATTAGAGCAGTGGTGTATAAGCAAGAATCATATTTGTATGAGGCTCATGGCTCGCTGTGGCTCATCCAGATACCACTTTACAACTTCAGTCATCAAATCAGCAGAACCACAACAGGCTCTGGTACAAGCCAAAGGGGAAAGTGCCATTGTAAAACTGAATACAGCTGCTTCCATAATAGAACTAATTGCATATTGCATCGCAGAGCTAAATTAGTAGTGAAAACAGTTATAAAACCAACAGACAGTGAAACATGACTCACCGAGGAATTGCTGCCAGTTCGGCGAATTCTCATTGGCCCCGGTTCAACAGCCCACACCTGCATTTTCTGAATAGTAAATATATAATAAGGCATAATTACTAGAAAAATACGCAGCACTCCAAAATGTGACAACACGCTACTTGTTTATTGGGATAGTGAATAGTATATAATAAGTTTGACCTGAAGTACTTCTGAGCCACCTGGGGTCACGACGCAGAGGGGAGACGGAGAGGACAATCCCCAGCCGTGGGATCCAGGAGAGGTTATCTCTAAGGGCTGCTTCCAATTGACATGCTAAAGTGATACAAACCTCCCCGTGCTACTAAATCAAAGGAGAGTAAATAGGAAGAAAGCATAAACAATAATCACTGTTTAAAAAAAATAATAAAAAAAAAATCAGATATTTATAGCCTGGCTTAAATATTCAAGCTGCAATGACTTGGGATGTCTCAGCTGACTTTACTCACAGTAATAGCTCCCTCAATACAAAACAGATGTAGAAAGTGAACTTCGTCTGCTCCTTCTGCTTACGGTCCCTTTCTCCCCTCTCTTTCCAGAGGAGTTTTTGTGACTCTGCTGCCCCCAAGTCCCCCCCGAGGGGTGGGGATTGGGATTGGGGTTTAGGGAGCACGGGGAGGGGGGGGTCTGCTCTCTCCATGGCAGACCTCGGGGATGGTGCTCACTGCCTGGGGCCAAACCTCTGCTTGGTGGCAGCAACAAATCCCTGTTGGAACAGTGATTTTGAAGGACATTGATGTGTCCAGTCTTCCCTTTCTCCCCTAAAATGCCTCCCTCACTTCCTTCTGTGGAAGGTGGGTGGGAAATCTCTGCTTCTCCTGCACCTTTATCAGCTCAAAGTCACTGCAAGGCTCCAGACGCTGCTTTCAAAAATCTATTTTTATGCCTGTGTCTGGGCATGATTGGGGAACGGCTCTAGAACAGGCACATTAACATTTGTCACCTCCCCTCCAGAGCAGCACCTTTCCCTGACCAAGAAATTCAGACATCTACATCCACTTAGTGTTTCTGCTTCTGCACAGAGTTCACAGAAATAATTTCTCTCCTACAGCTCAGCTCTCAGAGGTGCCAGGTCTCTGTCCCAAGCCTGACTGAGCTCAGGTGGTTTGATGGTTCGGGTCACCAGAGCTTGCAAGAGGAGGAAAAAAATAATTTGGGTGCTTTCAAGAAGCATCTCTCCCTGCTTCCAGCAGTCTGATGGGGTGTCAGTGCCTCAAACCAACCCCTCTTCTTCTGCTTTTCACACCCACGGGCACCATCTTTTGAAAGTGTTCTTTGAGCAGCGACAAATGTCCTCATCATGCCAAGGTCTTTCCCTTTAGAAGGAAGGAAGAGGAGCTTTAACCATGCTTCTGGGGCAGAACATGTGCTGCAGGCTGCTGCTGGGCTCAGCACAGCGGTCCCCGTGCCACCGTGCTCTGGGTCTCAATGCAAACTGTTCTCCGTGCTCCTCCTTCCTTCACCTCTTAGGGGGGTTGGACTGGATGGCCTCCAGAGGTCCCTTCCAACCCCATATCGTTCTGTGATTCTGCGAAATTCACAGAGGGACCTGAAAAAAGAATGTGAATGAAGATTAGGTACTCTTTTATCACCTGTCACCTTGTAATGGTAGGGACAACAGCTCTCTCTGGGAAAGCGAATAAATCCTTATGGATACCGCTGCAAAACACAACACAACAGGTACTGAAGAGGGATGGAAACTGAGTCTCTGTGAATTTTCCCTCTGCATCACTGAACCTCCTGGATGCTGTACTGATTGCGCTCTCTCTCGCACTCTCTCTTCCCTCTGCCCCCCCCCNCCCCCCCTTTTTTTTTTCCCCTGAAAAAACAGCAGTGTTTTATCAATCAGACCGGCACCCGAATCAGCAAAATCCATCTAGATCCAGCACAAGCCACAGGGCACTCTGCAGAGCTCGACCAAATTCATTGAAAGCAAAGGAGCCCTAGGAACGCGGGCTGACCGTGAATACGACTCTGTGATTCCCTTCTAGACTTTGGCTCCTCGTTAATGCCTCTTACTGCATCGCTTTCAGGGAGCAACAGCAAGAGGCGTAGAAAACCCAGCCTGGGATGTGCCTTGAATCAGGCCATGGTGGTGCCGCTCTACTCCACGCTTCCATGGTCCCGAGGACCAGCTGGGATCAGGGGGTGTTGTTTCCTTGACTGGGCACGTATGGGCATTTCACAGCAGATCAACCTTTCTGACCTTGATTTAAAAAAAACAAACCCAAAGAAGCTGTTTAAATTGTTCACAAATCAGAAGCAGGTACCAGGTGGAAGGGACTCCATCTTCCGTAAGACGATGCCAAGCTACATAACGATATGCTACTACATATCAGGGTTTTCCAAGTATCTCCTCCTTTTCTATCCACAAATTTTGTCTTGGCAGAACTTTTTTTTTTTTTTATTTTTCAGAATTGCTCGTGTTTATCTGGGATTTCCAGACATCTGGGGGAGCTGTCATACTGGCAGCCACAGTGGATCGCACCTACTGGGCACGCACTCAGCTGTAGGCAGCCTGGAAGTGCCATGGAGGGATAAGGGAGATCAACCTTATCAGTGACCGGCTGAAACAATGGGAGCTTTAATACTGAACACGGCAGAGCCAGGATTTCAGCCCACATTTCACTAAAACATTGCAAGAAATAAGATTTTGCCCACGATAATACCATTCTGGGGATTACTGAGTTCAGTAGCTTTTTGCTTCTGGAGACCCAGCTTCAAATTCATGTTGTGTGACTAAAGATCTCATTCTTGCCTCACATCCATACATATTTTAATTTCCATAGGCACAATTTTTGGGGGNCTTGGTTTAAGACACTGAGAAATAGCTAAAAAGTAAGTGTAGGGCAACCAGGAGCCTCATCCAACTGAAGTGTTAAGCCATTTGTGTGCTTCAGGGGAGAAATTAGAGTGCAAAGCAGAAACGTTTTTCCCATTGCTTACGCTCAATCTGCACATGTTAGACATTAATATTTTCTTGCGTTCGGTGTCAGTTCACCTCCCTCTCTACACCCATATAAGTGTGTGTGGGGAGGGGGGGTGTCTCGCACATATTTAAAGCCACTTTTCCCCCATAAACTTTTAAGAGCTTAAGTGTAAAATACTAAGCAAGCAAGTAATTTCTGTGAAGATTTGGAAGATGTTCAGAAAGTCTTGTTATCGGCTTCGTGTTGGCAGGCTCGTGGCGTTGCTCAAAACTCGGTGCCAGCCAGCGCTCACAAACAACCTTTTATTCCTCCACCACATCAGCTCCTCAGCGCGGAATATTTCGACTCATCTGGCAATATTTTAGCAAGCTGTTGAGTTTTGCTCCAGCGTAACTTCAGGGACCAAAAGAGCTGCTCTTTTTCAAAGTTTCAGAGGAATGGAATAAATTTAGGTTGAGTAACGATGATTATTCTAGGCAAAGATTTCCTTCATTTAATCTTCCCATAACCAAAAAATGCAAGCAGCATTACCACTCGTTTACAAAAAAAAACTAATGAATTTCCAAGAGAAATTAGAGAATCAATCCGAAACTATTTGGATTAGGGAATCTAATTCTGCAGCCTCTTTGCATATGAAGCAAAAAGCGGGGTGGATGAGAGCCATGTGCCATGCCCTTTCTCAGCCTGGCAGATTTATTTTTCATTCCCCTTCCCTCTGGCCAGAACCTCTCTTTTACTCTCAGCCCCCTTCTTGCTCCAATAAGGTTTTTCTTTCATTTCCCAAGAGCGACTGTAAATCCAGACCCCGTATTTAAGCTTTTTGCAGAGAACTGACCATTATTCCTAATGTTTGACCTCCGGTGCCAGGACTTGGCCAGGACCTTCAGGAATGACCTTGGGTGTTTGGTTGCCACAGGTGAGCCCAAGGTGCACCTTCAGTGAGGATGCGGTGGTGGCTTTGCTGCCTAAAGAAACGTTCACAGGCCGACAAAACACGCGGTGAACTCCATTTTTCTAAAAATTTCCCCATCTCCTTTTAATTCTGAAGCATTCCCAAGGAAAGTCAACAAACCAGGACCAGATGTATCTCCCCTGGTAGCGCCTGGGGTGGGGGGGAAACCGCCCAAGTTCTGAAATTGCCGTGGTTTTTAATTGCCTTACAATGGGGCAGCACCCAAGAATGCGGNCTGGAGCAAGAAGAGATGCTGTAGTTTAAGATGGAAAGTCATCAGGAGCATCATGTAGGGTGGCTGCTTGCCTGGAATTTTACACGGACAAGTGGCAGGAACCTCACACACAGTTAGGAACAAAAATTCTCTTAGCTCCGAATTAAAATTGTACTACTGGGAAGGAAGGAAGGAGGGAAGGAAGGAGGGANCGGTGTCAGTTCACCTCCCTCTCTACACCCATATAAGTGTGTGTGGGGAGGGGGGGTGTCTCGCACATATTTAAAGCCACTTTTCCCCCATAAACTTTTAAGAGCTTAAGTGTAAAATACTAAGCAAGCAAGTAATTTCTGTGAAGATTTGGAAGATGTTCAGAAAGTCTTGTTATCGGCTTCGTGTTGGCAGGCTCGTGGCGTTGCTCAAAACTCGGTGCCAGCCAGCGCTCACAAACAACCTTTTATTCCTCCACCACATCAGCTCCTCAGCGCGGAATATTTCGACTCATCTGGCAATATTTTAGCAAGCTGTTGAGTTTTGCTCCAGCGTAACTTCAGGGACCAAAAGAGCTGCTCTTTTTCAAAGTTTCAGAGGAATGGAATAAATTTAGGTTGAGTAACGATGATTATTCTAGGCAAAGATTTCCTTCATTTAATCTTCCCATAACCAAAAAATGCAAGCAGCATTACCACTCGTTTACAAAAAAAAACTAATGAATTTCCAAGAGAAATTAGAGAATCAATCCGAAACTATTTGGATTAGGGAATCTAATTCTGCAGCCTCTTTGCATATGAAGCAAAAAGCGGGGTGGATGAGAGCCATGTGCCATGCCCTTTCTCAGCCTGGCAGATTTATTTTTCATTCCCCTTCCCTCTGGCCAGAACCTCTCTTTTACTCTCAGCCCCCTTCTTGCTCCAATAAGGTTTTTCTTTCATTTCCCAAGAGCGACTGTAAATCCAGACCCCGTATTTAAGCTTTTTGCAGAGAACTGACCATTATTCCTAATGTTTGACCTCCGGTGCCAGGACTTGGCCAGGACCTTCAGGAATGACCTTGGGCGTTTGGTTGCCACAGGTGAGCCCAAGGTGCACCTTCAGTGAGGATGCGGTGGTGGCTTTGCTGCCTAAAGAAACGTTCACAGGCCGACAAAACACGCGGTGAACTCCATTTTTCTAAAAATTTCCCCATCTCCTTTTAATTCTGAAGCATTCCCAAGGAAAGTCAACAAACCAGGACCAGATGTATCTCCCCTGGTAGCGCCTGGGGTGGGGGGGAAACCGCCCAAGTTCTGAAATTGCCGTGGTTTTTAATTGCCTTACAATGGGGCAGCACCCAAGAATGTGGGGTGTGCTGGTGGGCTCCAGTGCCCTCCTGCAGTGTGGTGGCTCCCCAGGAAGCTCTCCCAGGAGCCGTGGCTTCTTGTTTGTTGCATCTCCATGGCACGTTTGCTTACTTTAAAATGTAAACGTTTTCTTCTCCGGTCTCTGAATTTCAGTTCTACAGACCTCAGCGTGCAGTAGGAAACCAGTGAATGGCAGTTTGAGACAACTCTGAACCCGCGGAGCAGTACAGCTACCCCCAGGGGCACCTCTGCATCAAGTTCACCCTGCTCTGCTTGTGCGACCTCCAAATGGAGCGGTTGTCCTCAGTCTTTACCCAGCTACAGGTCACTTTGTCTCCAGAAAGTTTTCAGTCAGGTAAGAGAATGTGGGAAGAGGGTTATCTCCCATGCTGAGGAACCAACCATCCTTCCCCTCCTTCCTTCTTCTCCTCTCTCTCTCTCTTCTCCCAAGTCACATGTGATGAGATGAGAAGAAATGGCCTCAAGTTGCACCAGAGGAGGTTCAGATTGGATATTAGGAATTTTTTTTTTACCCTGAAAGGGTTATCAAGCATTGGAATGGGCTGCCCAGGGAAGTGGGGGAGACACCATCCCTGGAGAGATTTAAAAGACAGGTTGATATAGTGCTTAGAAATATAGTTTAGTGGTGGTTTTTGTCAGTGTTGGGTTGGTGGTTGGACTTGATGACCCGAAAGGTCCCTTCCAGCTCAGGCAATTTTGTGATTCTATGATTCTATGACAAAAAACAAGCTCAGGGTCAGATAATAATACACCCTGCAGAGAGAGAGGGAAAGGGGAGGTTCTTGTGGCCACGTTGCTGGACTAGGTCTCAGAGATTTGGGTTTAGTCCATTGCTGAACCTTGTGTTGCCTGGGTGTTGTTTGGGGTTTCATCCAGATCTCATCAAGCCTTTCCACCGATCCAGGCCTGCTGTGGGTACATCCCAGATTGCCAAGCAATGCTATCCCCCCACTCCTGAGCCCCTGGGGGGCTCTGTGCCACCTCATCTGTCCCAATAATAACGAGTTTGAGGGAAAATACGTTTCTGGCATGCCAAATTTTTTGAGATGGGACCCACAGGTCTTTCTTCAACAAGTATTGCGTGATTCCTGCTCATGGGCTGTTGTTGGAAGATGGGAGAGAGGGTGGGGAGGCAGGGACCTCAGGGAGCTCTGTTCCCATCGCCCAGGAAACCGTGTCCAGAAAATATTCATAATGTTGTTTCAAAATGATGGTCAGATTCCCAGAAATTTCTGCTTCTCCATGGACATTTGGCAGACAGGAGAACACGGCAGCATCCTTCTAATAAATTGTTCCTGCAAATGATTTGCCTGGCTCCTGCCTGCGTGTGCTGTTGGGCGCTGCTCTGAAGGTCTCTTTTAGGGATATCTCAGGCTGCTCTCAAAACCCTAAAATATGAGGGTGAAAGAAATTCTGGAAACCAGGGTAAAACCAGAAATGGATGGAAACACAATTAGAATGTATGGTGTGCCGTCTGCATCTTTAATAAATGTTTGTCTGCGATAAAATACAATTAACGTGTAGGATAATGCGGTTTACCTCATTTAGCTCTTCACTGGGTTTATAAACAAATTCTGCCAGTTAACTGTCCTTGGTAAGCAGATGCACTCACCATCCATGAGCTAAAACACACCGCAGGCTGCAAACTGGAACAGGTGCAGGGATTATAATGGGATGATGAATCTGTCAATTTACCAGCTCTACATGTTGACAACAAGGAACGCGTTTTATTTAAAACACTCGACGTTGAAAAGCACCTTTTTCTCAATCCAGGGGAGTCCAAGGTGAAGGGAAGTGACACAATAATCTTCATCAGGCAGGCTAACTTTTAATTTTAAATGCTAGTACAGAAGACGCCCAAAAAGTGTTTCAGATAAATTCTACGTACTAGTTAGGGAGGCCAAATGTGACATCCAGTTTGAAATGGAGGGATTACGGGAGGAAAACATTAGGAGAGCTTCTGATTCCTGTAAGGAGGCTGCGTAGGGAGAGCTGCTCGGGGAGAAGGCAGGGCATAACACAAGATTAACTCCGCAGAGAACTGTCTGCTTATGGTATTTCATTCATACCATCGGGAGTTTATCCTGATGCTGGATTTGTGCTTGTCTAAAACTTACTGTGGAGTTTGATTTCCACAGGCACCCCGTGGTTGGATGATGCTCACAGGCACCTCTCCACTTCAGACACCGAGAAAGGTAACAGTTCTGTTCTGAGTACATCATTTTGCATCTGTAGGCACCGAAATACCTTGAAATCTGGGCTCTAGTGCCCAGAACCCCAATGAGGATCGATATTTTATGCTCGGCCTTGCTCAGAAGCAGGCTGAAGACAGTCACCTCTCCCCAAGGGTGTCTTCTGGGACCCCAGGGCTCGAGGTGTGACCTTTGCTTTGCGATGTTGGGAGCATCTTAATTGCTATTAATAGTTCCAGCAGTCTCTATGGTCTCACTTAGTTCTCCGAGAACAATTCGGTTCAGGTGAAGTTTCTTTGTGCTTTTCAGCTGGGGCTGGGTCCTCACCCGGCATAAATCAAGGTGCTTCCATTGTAGTCAAAGGAGTTCAGCCAATGCACGTTACTAGGGAACATTGTGCCATTCCTGTGAATAACAGCTGAAACGTTACTATTCTCGGCCGCTTTTTCAAATAAATTATGCTGGGTTTAAGTGTAGATAATGAAAGCCTGGAATCAGCCTTGGTGTAAATGGGTGTAACTCCTCTGACAGCAGGAACGTTGCATTCGGTTACCCCCCCCAGCCGAATTTAGCCCAGGCAGTTCAGCCTGGCACCATCAGTGGGAAGATGTGGCGGTGAGTTCACCAAGTGTCACGGTCTTTTAGCTGTAAAGGTGACACTTTAAATTGTCTTAAAGAGTAAGCGTGCATTTAATTTACATTTAACAGGATGGTTACTGTATATCATTTAAATACTAAATCAGCCTAAGGTTTTGTACGTGCACTAAGGTTTAAGAGTTACAGCAATGGGGAAGAATGGGCCAAATTCACCACTAATAAAAGGGTGTTGGCTCGCTGGAGCTCCAAAATGGGACATTTTGGCCTTTGCTTTTTGTTTTGTTTTCTTTTGTTGGTTTGGGTTTCTTTTTGTTTTGTTTTCAGTATCTTTCAGCACAGATTATAGCAGAAGCTTGAAACAGACTAAACCTATTCTTGCTCATGTTTTCCTCCACCCGGTAAACCTAAAGAAAGATTAACTTTCCCAAAGGCTGAGTTTTCTACTGATGACACAGTTTGTTGCCCCAAGAAATTGCCTGGGTCTTCCTCAACCACATTTCAAGAGCTGATGCTTCTTTTAAAATCATGTATCTGTTTCCTAAAGGCATTGGATCAGTCGCCAGAGACACGGGGGAGGTTTTTTGGGGGAGCAGGGAAAGCCAGGCCTTTCATTCTGAAGTGAAATTTCACAATGTGAAAAGTATGATTGTTCTGGAATAGAACAAAATCCAAAGTATTTCTCAGAAATGGAAAATTCAGAGTACAGGTTGATAGATGTGTTTGTTTCAATATTTGGTGTTTTTATATATATATATATATATATATTTCAACATATTTTATTAATCATATCAAATGAT
>VZRU01006065.1:0-22057 GCA_013398155.1 Pedionomus torquatus
GCCTGCATTTTTCAAATATGATGCAATGGGTTGCATCCCTCTTTATTGGGATGTTAATGATACCCTTCGTATGGATTGACTGTTTGGTACCAAGAGAGCCCTACGTTCATCACTTCTAGACTAAAGGGCAGCTATGCAGTGTTGGGAAGCATAAAGAACTGAGTTTCTGGGGTGTGCTCTTCACTGGGGGCACACATCCCCAAGCAGTTGAGGGGTCTGTTTGTCCTTACACTGCTGCCGAGTTTGTGGTGTAACTCACAGGTCTGCCTTTTTTTTTTTTGCCTGCAGACTCCTCTTCACCTGGCAGTGATCACTGATCAGCCTGAAATTGCCGAGCATCTTCTGAAGGCTGGATGCGACCTGGAAATAAGGGACTTCCGAGGAAACACGCCCCTGCACATTGCCTGCCAGCAGGGTTCCCTCAGGAGTGTCAGCGTCCTCACGCAGTACTGCCAGCCCCACCACCTCCTCGCTGTCCTCCAGGCAACCAACTACAACGGTATGGGCACGCTGCTGTGCATCGATGTCAGTGTGCTGTACCTGGGGTAGAGCTGTTGTCCCATAGAGTACAAAGACCTCTGGAGAGGGGGAGAAGGCTTGTTATGCCCATTTGAGAGTTGAGGAGCCCAAAGCACACGGCAGTGTATGGCTTCTTTAAAATGTCACTGTCTTGTAGGCCTCCTCACTGACTCTCATGGCTTTGAATTTTGCATTTTTAGTGCACTCTTGCAGTGCTCTTTTTTGTTGTTGTTGTTGGGTTTTTGTGTGTGTGGTTAAAATAAGTTTCAGTCAAACACTGGAATAAAGCCTCTAAGAAATCTTTCCAAAATCCAACCCTCTTATTCATACTTAGTGGAATCTGGAAAGCTCTTTTGGAAAACACCTTTTGCCATGGATAAATCACAAACTTAGATACCATCCTGTTCTGTCATCTTGGCTTTAACTGAATGATAGAGCGTTAGCTTAGACTTACTCAAATTTTCCCATCATTTGTGTTTTGCAGGACATACGTGTCTCCATTTGGCATCTATTCAAGGATACCTGGCTGTTGTCGAATACTTGCTGTCCTTGGGAGCGGATGTAAATGCTCAGGTATGTAATCTATACTGTGACTTTAACGGAGCAGGCCTCCATAGTCATAAGAATCAAGAGGTCTGGCACCATCACTGTCTCTCCTAACATGCCAAACCTTGGGTTATTTCCATGCAGGAGCCATGCAATGGCAGAACGGCGCTACATTTGGCTGTTGACCTGCAGAATTCAGAGCTGGTGTCGCTTCTGGTGAAACACGGGGCGGATGTGAACAAAGTGACCTACCAGGGCTACTCCCCCTATCAGCTCACGTGGGGAAGAGACAACTCCAGCATACAGGAACAGCTGAAGCAGCTGACCACAGCCGACCTGCAGATGTTGCCAGAAAGTGAGGACGAGGAGAGCAGTGAATCAGAGGCTGAGTTCACAGAGGATGAAGTAAGTAGCTGTTTGCACTGTTGTGAAAAGGGAAAACCCTGCCCTTTGTGGGTTTTTTTTGGTTGTTTTTTTTTTTTTTTTTTGGTGCTGCTCTGATGACATGCTCCAGTGATCTCTTACCTATATAGAAAATGGGTACAAATAGCCCATAACGTGAGGTTGCACTGTCAGCCATCAGCAAGGTGGCAGTTGGGGCAAGCGTATAAATAGAATAAAGTATAAAAAGTACATGAGGGAGCAGACGTTCAGGCAGCAGGAGTTCTGTTGCCGACACCTGCAGAACCTCCTGAGATAAAATTGAAGTTAATGGGTGGTTTTCTCCTCCCCCGAGTTTGTTTTTCTAACATTCTCAGCACTGTGAAATGGCAAATGTAAGCATTTCAGTGTAGAAATTTTACACAGTGATGAAGTCAGGGCATGCAGGATTTGGCAGTTATCCCAGAGTGGATACAATAATCCCAGTGAGAGTTTTGCATTAACAGGCTTTTGTTTTTTTCTTCCAGCTTATGTATGACGACTGCCTTATTGGAGGACGACAGCTGGCGTTATAAAGCAGAGCTTTCTGTGAAAAGAAGGGACTGTGTACATATGTATAGAAAAAGGACTGACTTTCTTCATTTAAAAAGAAAGTCGCAACGCGGAGGGAAAACCAGGAGGGAAATACTACACTGCCCAGCAAGGACCATGTAATTTTAACAGGATGATTCCAGGTTCAGACCTGTGTTTAAATACAGGAGTGGGATATATATCATCAGTAGAGATCTGTGATTATTCACACCACCTGATAAAGAGCCACATAGCCCATTCTCTCAACCCTGCGAAGGTAGCAGACCACATGTCCAACCTGCTAGTCACAGAGAGCTATCTTGTGGCGTTAAATCCCATAAGGAACCCGTGTCCTCTCCTGGCAAGGCAGGCTTTTACCAGCACCTTATCATCTCGGAGACTGTGCTGGGCACTTCCCGACCTACTGACCAACCTCAGCTGCTCTCAAACCAAGGGACTGGTGACCTCCTGGTTGTTAGGAGAAAGTAGCAATGATGTTAACTGTGGGCATTGGAAACTGTGTGCTTCACACCATGTGTGTCATAATTGCTACACTTTTTAGCAATTGTATATTGTGTAAATACTGTACATTTTTTGTTTATAATTATTTTGGTACATGTGAGATACGTATTTATTAAAAAAAGTCAGATTGCTCTACCTGGTGAAATGGTTCATTGCCCACCTCGATGTCCTGATGTGGGAATCCACCTGGTTTGCTTTTTAAGAAACATGTAACACCTAGTAGGCTGATGGGGTCAGAGGTTCAGGGGTTTTTGGTGGTTCCCCTCGGCAGTGGTGAGACATCTCAGCAGTTCGCAGCTCCCAGACCTTCTGCTGCAGCTAATTTTGGAGGCCAATGTAGGTGTCTCTTCCTGCGCCCGTTGTGGCCAGCAGGCCGGGGGGTTGGGATTCCCCCTCCATCTAGGCACCGTGCTAGAGAAGGGTTTTTTGAGGCCGGCTGTGGTGGCACCCACCCGCCCTCGTGGCACCTATTTTTTTCCAGCTCTGGTACTCGGCAGCTCGTGCCAGGACTTGCCGTGGGAGGCGAGAGTTTTGCAGCTGAGCCCCGCACCCACTCACCCTCCCCTGTATCGCCCGGCCTGGCTCTGGTTTGAACTCGGATACCTTTGGATTTTCCAAAGGGGATTTCCGCGGGAAGTGGGAGCGCATGGCCAGGAACACGTGCTGCTGCCTTCCCCCCCTGAAATTCAGCTGCAGGGCCTCTCCACCCCCCCTTCCCCACTGTAGGAGCCACAGCTCTCCTTGTCCAGTTCACGGTGATGGAGGATGTGGCTTTAACCCTCTCCTGTTACTCCTGTGTGTTCCCCTCCAGCATGTAGGCAGACGGAATCTCTTTGCTCAAATCTTTGCCTGCTCCTGATTACCCCTTGGCAGCGTCTCGCAGCCCAGGCTAACTTTTAGTCCCAGATTTTAGCACATTGTGTAACCACATGAAGGATGGGTTGCACGAAGGGTGACCGTGCCCCCGTTCCTTCTGTGCCGTAACCCCCTGGACAGGGACAGGGTGCAGCAGAGCTGCTGACGCAGGACCGAGCCCTGCCAAGAGTGTTGGCCAGGGGACTTCTGTGCTGCTGGCACCTGGCCTGGCTCAGGCTGCCGGAGAAGGCTGTGGCTCCAGTTTGCAGAGGGACAACCATTCCCTTTTCTGCCTTGCTCTTTCCGAGGGGTTCCTGACACACGACCTTCTCTGAGGAGGGCTCTCTGGTATGAGGAAGAGCAGCACAGCTGCCTGGGTGCTTCCTAATTTGCATGGGAGCCAAAGGCCACTGTGGAAAGGATTATATAAAATTGTCATCCTGAGTCATTTTTATTTCCTTTCCACTCTCATTGCATGAGCACAGCCCAGGTGAAACTTCCTTCTGGCAGACAGGGCCATGCCTGCATTGCAAACCTGCAAAGTTTTCCAGGTGTGGGGCTGAGTGAGAAGCTGCCAAACCCTTCTTCTCGGGGCCTCACCCTGTACCCTGAATGACCCCTGAACCTGAGCTGGGGATGAGGACTAGAGAGGTTTATCCACCTGCTACTACAGGTTTTTCCCCAGCAAAGAATCCCAGGTGACTTTCAGCCTTTCTTGACTAAATTTGATGTTGCCACAACTGGAAATTGAAAAGGTGATGTTCCTCTCAGTAGCTACACTTTGGTCTCCCCCTTTCAAAATGGGAGCTGGATATGCTGTCAAGGTCCTGTGGAGGCATTCACCAGCTATAGATACCAGTGTTCTGGAACAGCTCAGGTACACAGCTGGACCTGGTATGCAAATATTTAAATAGATACCATCTGAATGCAAATACTTTTTATTCGAAGGCCAGAGGGAGGGAGGAAAGTGCAGTTATCAGTAGTACCAGGTTGGCTGAATAGTTTCAGAGGCAGTGGTACGTTCTCTGCTGCCCACTGTAGCACTTAGACAAACAGTATCTTAGGAAGCTGCTGCTATAATCTTGCGAGAATTCCATCATGACTTAATAAATTAAGCAAATGCTTTTCTGTACAAGGAAGTTTTGCAGCTAAACAAATCATTGCCCAGGTACCGCATGCTGGTTATGCTACCGTTTGCCTCCACCAGTCATGCAAAAGTAAGCAGGTATTGTATGCAGAGGAACCGCAGGAAAAGCAAGTAGGACGGAGATTAATGTGAGAATATGTGTTTGCTAGCAAAATAGGTTGGGGCATGTTGTGTATTCATGCATTGCTAATGTGGGGCTATTCAGTGCAGAGCTTTGCCTGTCCTCTCGATGATACAATGAGACTGTCCACTGTAGGTCACCCCCTGCACGCCCCAGTTTCAAACACATGCCATTAACTGCTGCGTGCCCACCTTGTCTCTGTCTTTTCCACACCTATGCCTTTAAAAGAATCTTCTGACACAGCTTTTGGTGATAAGCTGCCTTCATGCTACTGTCTTGGCAATCTGGCAGATATGCTACACAGCCCCATTTGTAGGACTCGAAACAAGAACTCCTGACGCATTTATCCTGCCAGCATCACCTTTTCCTTATTCAGCTGCCACTCATAGCATGCTCATCAGCCTCCTTGCCTCAGCTCCTGCCAGTGCCAGTCTAGGTTCAAAATTCAGCACTTTTGCCACCTGCAACCTTCCAGAGTAGCCATACTGCTGCAGATGAAGGTCCTGTGAAGTTCCAGTTTTCTGACTCTGACCCTCTCTCCATTAGACTCCTTGCTTTTCTCAGCTCCTGCCATGTCTCTGTCCTCCAACCATGCTGCACCTGGCACCCATATCTGCCTCTGGCTGCTCTTTTCTCTCTTCCAGGGTGAATACCTTTTCCCCTCCTTCTTCCCCTGCAACACCAGTTTGCTGTGAACTTATTCATTCATCGTGACATTGCACAGCATGAGGCTGCATTTTTGCTTCCAACCTTTCCCCACTCCCCATTCTTGTAAATCTCTTTTATCATCCTGCAGGGATATTCCCATACTTCCTTATATTGCACACAAAGGGCTGAACTCCTAATTTCCTCCCAAACCCTCCTCTTCCTCTTCACCCTACAGCTGCCTGCAGCCTCCCCTGCCCCAACCACACCTCAGGGACCACCTTCAGTCCCTGCTCTCCTGCCTTTCACCTTGTTCAGCATCAGCCCTGGACTTCTCAGGAACCTTAGGGAGGCGATGGAAAATTGCAATGGGGATGGCAATGGTGAAGTGCAGGTCCTGGCTGTCCCACAGTCAATTGGGAATCCTTCCCTTACATCCACTGCAGCTTTGGAAAACGTAAAAGCAAGGCAAGG
Organism: Pedionomus torquatus; assembly: GCA_013398155.1. Classification (NCBI taxonomy): domain Eukaryota; kingdom Metazoa; phylum Chordata; class Aves; order Charadriiformes; family Pedionomidae; genus Pedionomus; species Pedionomus torquatus. The sequence continues at coordinate 5,781 of VZRU01006065.1, forward strand.
CAATCTTACATCTAGGGATGTGTGCAGGGAGTCTGCATCCTCCTACTGACTCCAGCACCAGCCTGACCTTTCAGCTGAGACAAAGCCCTCCCCACCTGCTCGCTCTGCTGCTCTCAGGGTCTGGTGCAGCATGCTCCCCTTGCATGGCCTGGGCTGTGTGGGCTGTTTGACACATAGGTGTGGGTATCTCAGCTTCCTCAGCAGGGAGAGGTGGAATGGGCAGCCCAAGGAGCTGCCTGCTAATGGGCTTGGACATCATGAGGTGCCACAGTCCTAGTCTGGGGGCCTTAACTCTTGCTTTCTTCCTCCTGACCCATCAGCCCTTTGACATTAGAAAGGAGCTCCCCATTAACTACTTGACATTTTACACACTATAACTGCAGGGCCAGATCAGGACCAACAGACAGTGTTTACTGAGCACACACCCCACATCCAGCTGCTGGACATATCTACCTGCCTGTCCCTGCAGGACTCGATGCACCACAAAGCAATGAGGCCACCATGACCTTTAGTCTATCCCCAAAAGTGGCAGCCCCACTGCTGCTGGCTTTGCCCCACAGATTTAATGTGGAGTTGGATGAGCAAGATGATTGAGTGACAAAAGGAAAAGTTGGAGCCAGCAATGAAACCTGAGGAAAGATACCATGATCCCCAAGGAGGAGAATAAGTATCATTTATGACTTATTTTAATGGAAAATTTTCAATGATGCTGGACTCGGGGCCAGGCAGGGTCCCAGCACAGATCATTTTTCTCCAGAAGCTGAGCTGTGGAAATAATTAAGCATCTGGTTGTTCCTAGAAGAAAGAATTGCAGAACGGAGTGCAGAGGTGGTAGGGTGGACCCTCTCCCTGGACAAAAGGCTGCCCTCACTTCAGGGCAGAAGGCTTTTCCAGCACTGCTTGCTCCCAGCACTGGTGCTTTGCTGGTGAAGGATCCTGTGGGGCAAGGGAGCTGGAAAGTCCTGATCCTCCTCACCAGCCAGGATGGCACACACCACTGTGACAGACACAGCCTGTCTCCAGCAAACTCCTGTCACAGGTCTGGCACCTCTCGCCTCCCTGTCCCTTCAGACAGCTCTTTGAAGCATTAGCATCAGGGCCAAAAGGCTGCCTTTAAACACCAACACACTTATCACGGCATAATATAAGCAGCTGAAGTCCAGAGGGATTGAAATGGAAAATCCCCCAACACCCTGGAGGTTTGACTGCCCTCCCTCCTCTTGCTCCAGCATGCACATTTTCCCAGGACTGTCTCCTTGTCCAATTTTCCAAGCAAGACTTTCCAGCCCTGTCAAGAGGAGAGCTGGGGTTTCCCCCACTCACTCCTTTCTGCAGTTTTACCCCCTTAGAGCAGCCACGAGCGGCAGCACCAGGCTCAATCGCCTCTCCAGCAGTGGGAGGGTGGCCTCCTGCCTGCCCACCGCCAGCCCCAGGGGCTTCCCAGCTCCAAAGGAACACACCTGCACCCCTGTTATTTAAATCCTTTTCCCATTCCCAGTTTCAGCAAATTCAGATTCATTTTCTTGTGCGTCTTTCAAGGGAAGATCTTCATCCCTCCAGCTGAAAGCAAAATAGGAGCAAATGTGTGCAAAGTGCTGCAAGAAAGAGCCTTAAAATGCAAATATTTTTTAACACACAGGCACCCCATGAAGGCACAGGGCCACAATTACAGTGCAACACTTAACTTGGTTAATTATTATCCCTGGATTTCAGTAGCTTGGAGGAGGGGAGTTTCCCAAGGCCCTACAGAAGATCTGCGTGAGCTCTGCTGCTCTGCTTCAGCAACACTCCTTGTTCGCACCAGGGAGTGCCTGGGGGGGGTCGAGAGAGATGCAGATTTATGCCCCTCCAGGAGCACTGATGGGTGTTATAGGCCAGCCCGTGGTGTTTGCTTATGCAACGTGGGAGGGCCCGTGTGGTGTTCTCCCCTCTGCCTGGGAAAAGCACACAGCAGATCCCAGCTCGATGTGCACACTGAGCTGAGAAGGATGGAGAGTCCATAAGGATGGCTGCCCAGCCTGGGCAGCACACAGGATGAAAACACCCTCTTCTTCCATTTTTTTTTCTAAGCAGATGGGTTTCCATTCCCGCGTGTCAAGGCTGATGTTTCTGGATTTAATCTGAAAATTTAGATATGACTTGTGGCAGCAACTTCTCTGAGAGGTTTTGCCCCCACAAACAAACAAATAAACTAACAAGCCCTCTCCCAAGCTGCACGGAGGCTCCTTCTCCTGGGCTGTGTTGAGCCTGGGTTGGGGAAAACCCTCCCAAGGAGGGGGATTCACACCACCCACTCACCTCCAAGCTCACTTGACCTCCACCTCCTCTCCTACAGCCTATGAAATTTCCCCAGCTGTAGTAAACCTCCAGCATCATCTGTCTGTCTGTCTTTCCATCTGCCCCAGACCTCTCCACACTCTCATCCTAGCAGCCCTGAGCCCAGCAGCAGCAGGTTGGAAGATGCGTTGTCAAGCTGCTGGACTATCACACCGCAGCAAGAAGAAAGCAGGCGATCAGCCAGCACAAGGACAGGTTCAACAACCATGAAACGGCAAGAAGGCAAAGGGGGAAATGGCAGTGGTGCCACGGGGGTGTGAAAGCTGACACAAGTGAGAGCAGACACAGGTCCAGCAGGTTCCCCAGGTCCACTGCTGAGGTGGTCTCCTCCCCTTCACAGCCCAGCAGTAGCACTTTTCACACAGAAATGCTTAAGCTTTCCCCATGGCGACCTCCCCTTATGGCTCTGTCCCAGGGAAAGGGAAATAGGCAGGTCCAGGAAAGAATGGGACCTCTGGCCAGGGTTGCCTTCTGACTTCACCTTCTGGGTGATGGCATGCAAAGCCAGTTTCCCTTCTCCACACAGTTGACTCCAAAAGTGATCCAATCACCTGCTTCCCTCTGCGAGCCACTCCTGTATCTGGGAGACTGGTGGAGTAAAGAACTGATAACTCTTCATTTCCTTTTTTCAGAGAAGCCTGGGCAAAGCACAAAAGGGAAACCACACAGGTTACCTGGCATTTGGCTTCCTTCCATGAGCAGTTCCAGGCACACAGCAGCAAGACCTAGTCATGATGTTCTGGGAAGCCTCTTCCCCAAAAACAAGCTGTGCTGAGGGACAGAAGACAAGAGGACCGAGCTGCATCCATTGGACTGCACAAAATATGAGAAGAGCATCTCAGTAGAACACATGGCATCTCTGTGCCACAAGTAGGACCACAGACATTTCTCACAAAGGCTTGTGTGTGCAGAAAGTGCGAGCCAATGAGTGGCAATATCTCCAAATTTTCTGCTTTGAATCTAAGAACAAGTGGAATAATTCAAAATAGCCAAATTTTTCCATTTTGCAAAGGAAAAGTTTTGCTCCGCTTTCTTTCAGTTAGAAACACTGCATTGCTTAAAAAAATCACGATTAGAAACATATTGAGAAATTCCCAACCGAAACAGATCACTTCTGCAGACTCAGAAAACAGGCATTTATTTCATTTTTTCTTACTCATTGGAAACTTCAGGTGTTTGTTTTCTCACCCACCTGAATTTTTTTTTTCTCTGAAGCTTTTGCAGTTGCAACATAGCAGAATTTCCTCTCCCACCCTTCTCCTGAGTCATGTGAACTGGGCATACCTCCGACCTGGGCCTTATCACATCATCTCTGAAAAGCCAACCCCCAAAATTGGCATCCAATTGCCATCTATATAATAGCTATTAAGGTCCTCATGCTTGCACAGGGGCAAGTCTTCAGTTACCATTACAGTCAGCTGCCTTCCTCTCACCATCACAGCATCCACCCCCCTCACACATGTACATCTGCTTCTCTCTGCCCATGGACTCCAAAATATAGCAAGAATTAAAAACTCAGCTCATGGGAGGTTACATTTTCAAAATTGATCCTGAGGCACTTTCAGCACTCCTGTTCTGAAAGTTTTGGGGCTGCACATCAGTCCATGGCAAGTGTCCAGCTTCTGGCAGGTAAACCAATGCTGATTCTGATGTCAACCAGTGTCCTGCTGCCAGACATTTTGCCCATGACTTAGACCATGTCTGGAGACTGATTCAACCCGAGGCGTTAAGCCAATGCACATGACCCAGGGAGTGTTAGGTATTTCCCACACAGATGCTTTCATTCAGCAATGCAGGAACCACAGCTTGGTGTGTCCTCTTCCTGGAGCCAAGTCCCTTGCGTTGTAAAGCACGTTCGTCATGAAACGCTACTGCACAGGGCTTCTCAACATCACCTTCAAAAAAATGTTATCTCTGCAGCCGTTCCTCTTCACTGAGTTTACAAGCTGGATCTTGAATGCTGTCAATAGAAATTGCATATTCCTTGTAATCACAGGATAAAGCAAGCTCTGTGTAGCCTTATTAATTATTCTGCTTAAAGGCACATGAAGCATCACCATCATCTCCAGTCCCCAGAGCATCTGAGTCCTGTCTTTGAGGACAGCAGAGGACTTGGAAGTAGCATCCCTTTAGGTGGTGACAGGCCTCCTGTCCAAGCTGGGGTGTGCAGGCAAATGCTGTCAGTGAAAATCCTGCTGCAGCGCAGGGTGCTGGCACTGCATGAGTGACCTTGTCCCTCAGTGTCCCTTCCCCCATGTCTGCCTGCTGGCATTGTGGGGAGACACAGAGCTTTTGCCCCAGGCTGGATATGACTCTGGTCCAGGGCAGAGGTGAAGAAGGATGCAACACTGCTGGGCCTCATTGCAAAGGGGGCTTTTAAGAGTAAACTAAAAGGCGAATGTACCCTAATGACAGGGCAGACTTTTTTATCACGTTTCATCATCATTTCCCCTGAAGAGCCATGCTGTGAGACTGCGAAGTGGTTGCTGTTTGCTCTTGGTGGCAGTCCACTCCCTGTCTGGGGCTGGCCATCCAGCACAAGTGCTCCTGATGTGAGAGCCCATGGTCAGAACAGGAGGTGTCCCCATCCTTGCAGCTCTCCAGCACCTGGCACTCCAAGCCCTACCCTGTTAGCTGTTGGGGACCTGCTTCAGCAAACCACAGGAGGAAGTCAAAGACAAGATGTGTGAGATCAGTGAAGCGTGCAAGGCATGGTCCCATTTAAATCATCCGTCCGCAACCGGCATGTGGAAATGCAGAGTTCGGGGCATAACTCACCAACCGTGCATGTAAACAGTCATGACAATCAGGAGAAAGCAAGCTTCAAAATGACAGCAAGCAGTGCAAATGTAACCCTTTAAAGGGTTAAAGCAGCGAGGCACCATGTGCTTTCAACCTCCACTAAGCAAGCAGGAGCTCACCACCTCTAAACTGAGCCTCCAGGAGCTCTTCAGAAAGAAAAGTGCAAGCAGGGGCAAAGTGAGTGAGCTGTTTTGCATGGGATTTCATTTTACCTTTTCTTGTGAAGTGGTGGTGAGAAAACGAGGCAGTGATGGTAAATGCAAGTATCTGCAAGATATGGAGGCCTTAGCAGGGAACCAGCTCGGCTCTGCCGTTCCTGAGCACAAGGATAAGGGACCTGCGTGGTTGTGACTGTGACTTATGATTGACATGGATCTTGCTGCAATGGATCTTGCAGGACTGTTCTCCTGGCTGGGAAGTAACTCCCTTTATCCCATCAGCATCAGTTTGGGTTTGGTTTTTTTTGTTGGCTCCTACCGGAACATGATCAAAATATGCACTGAAGATCTGCTTTTAAAAGCAAGAGCTTGACACGCACAGCTGCCTTTGGCATTAGAAGAAGTGCAGAAGAAAGGAAGTGATTTGAACTGTGTGCACGCGGCATTAGCTGCAGCAAGCTGCAGATAGGACAATTCTTCTCAAATGTAGCACGGCAGCTACATTGGCATCCCTCCTTCTTTCTGCCGACAGCTAAACTATTTCTTGCACAGCTGCAATCATACACCTAATGAACTTGCTCCTGCATAAACCCAGAGCATAAAAGCTTTTGCTAACTAGCAATCTGTCCCTGCACAGCACCTCACAGATCTCACACGCAATGTCAGACACGCTGCTGGCAGGGTTTGGAGAGTCCCCAGGAGGGGCCTCCGTGAGAGCTCTGCCAACGGGGCTGCAGACATCCCAGGAGAAAACCTCCCCCTGAGAAGCTAGGACACAACAGGCTGATCAATACCAAAGGAACGAGGGAGAGGAAAGGAAATGTTTTTGTTAGCATACAGCCAGCAATTTAAATTAGGAATTTCAATAACAGCAGTGAGCCTGACCAAATGTGGTATTAGCCTCTCAAAATATTTGTAGTACAAATGCTGTAAGTGTCCAGTGAGGAAAACTGAGGTACAGCAGGTTGGTGGTTTATGCAGCAGCATAGGAGGGATCAGCCTGCTCCTTGGCAGCACCTAGGAAAATGAGAAAGCCCAACATCACCTCTTCTCAAAAGCACCTTTTGGTGAGAGCAGAGGCAGGGGCTGGCAAGGGCAGGGGCTGGCTCCATCTCTGCTGCAAAGCCCCTGCCAGCCCATACAGCCCTGCTGCTCCTCGCTCAGGCAGGCTACTCACACCTTACGGCACTGCAAACTAGCAGATGTAAAATGCTGCCACAGGACGTGGAGTCACAGCCCACACTGGGCTTGAGTCCTGCAGCATCTCTGCCCCCGCTTTGGGCTGTGAGCTCCCCCAGGGCAGGGACTGCTTTTAAAAAAGTGTTTGCAAAGCTGCCTGGAGAGTATGTGCTACCAGTCCCCTCCTGTGCTGAGCCACGAGGAGTATGAACTGGTAAAACTAATACCAACGGTGTTAAAGCAGTTGGTGCTTTCAGCTGCAAACCTACCCACTTTGATGACCTCTGGGACAGCCTAGATTTGGGCTGTCGCCGGTGCACCAGGCCTCCCTTGGGTGCTTTAGACTCCTCAAAATGAGCAGACTTCTGTCAGCAATGTGACATAAAGTAAGGTAAAAGGCTGTGGACGCCAATAACCAGAGTTATGTGGAAATTCAGGAGGATTTCTTGCTGGGCGGCAGCCCTGTGGTGCCGGCGGGCGGGTTTCACCTTTGCTCAGCCCCGCTGGCAGAGGCACTCTATGCAAATGCTGTTCTCTACGCTTTCACACATGGGACTTTCAAAAGGTACACGCTCTTGAGAAAAAAATTTATAGGATCAGATTTTCCTATGGCCCCTCAAGTCATTTTATTAATCACCAGGACCATTCTCAAACGTCTTTCAACATTGAGAAATTCCACTTAATCACAGCCTGCCCTGCTACCACCTCTCAGCATCAGATGGATAAAGAAATGATGCAGTGAGGACCTTAGTCACACTAATGCTGCTTCAAGGCCAAGCTGGGGAATGGGGTATGAATCATCTTTGCCTTTTCTTTCTGTGAGGGAAATGGAAAAGGACTGCCACTCAGAGTAAAACACATAAAGCAGTGACAGGTCTTCCTGTTTCCTTCCCATCTCGGATCCCCGCTGCGTGCTTCTGCCCTGCACTGAGCTGTATCCACTGAAAAAGCCCATCTCTCAAGCTACCCCTTGGAGATTTGTTTATCACATCTCAGCGAGTGCCGAGCCACACAGAGCTAGCTTCCAGAACTGGCTGGCAGAGTGAATCACAGGGTATTTTCCAAACAGGCCAGTTGCTCCTACTTGCTGGAGTCTCTCTCAGTCCAGAGGACTTTTCTGTGTGTAGCCAGGGACAAAGGCAGCGAGATGTGGTGCTGGGAGATGTAAGACCAGCTCCTTGGAAAGGTGGAAGCATGGCAATGATAGGCATTGCATTGCCTCACTTTCACAAGCCTGCCTGCTTTCTGGAGTCCACTGACCACATCTGGACCAGAACGTGGAGCAAGGAGCCACATGCTCAAGCGATGGGGCATGCCAAGGCCCAATGTGCACGCACCTCCAGCCTCAGGCTGGCCAACATGGTGGGGAGGAGGTGAATCAGGATCAGAGCTCACAGCTGTGCTGTCAAAAGGGCTCTCTGTGGCCTCTCCTTTTGTCCCCCTGACCTGAAGCATGCAGAAGGGAGCACATCCTGGGACACCACAGGGCTCTGCAGACTGTCCCTTTCCTGCAGTGGGATAACTGAGCAAGGTTTGCTCCAAGGCAATGTAATGTTGGGTAGGAGAACCCCTCCCTGCACAGAAGGAGGGAGGATGGGTGGAAACAGCTGGATTGTTTTTCCCCCTCTCTATTCTGGAAAATGCAGTCATAACTCCCCATGAGCACAGTCCCTCAAGAGGAGAGTAGATACTTTGCTAGAAGAGCCCAGCATTTTTTTTTCTGGAGATGTGCTTTGAGCAAGGCTTTGGCAGAACTCTGCTACGGAGCCAGGAGCTGAACTCCATGCTAACTCTCCCTCCACTGCTTCAGCCTGCTCCTGCCCGACTAAATGCTGAGGTCTGGGGCAGGCAGCCCAAGCACGTCAGTGGTGGCTCTTGGCCAAAGCGACCGGGAGCTGAAGCCCTCGCCTCGGCTGCCAGGCTCGCTGCAGGGCTGGCCGCTGCAAGCTGCCCGAAAGGGCCAGGTCCAAGCAGCAGGCTCGGGCTCTGTGGTGAGGAAGAGCATGCAACTCGTTGCAAGCAAGCTGGGTAACGGTTTGCTGCCAAAAAAAATCTGTAAACACACACACACACCAGCAACCCAGTGCATTGCTAGGGAGAAATCCCAGCAAGCTGCTCAGGTAGGTAGGGGTTGCCCTATTTCTGTTTCGGTTTCCTGCCCTGAAATGACGGCTGCGTGTGCGCACTGAGCTCAGCAGGTTGCATGCGTGGGGCCTCCAGCACAGGGGGATGATCTGCGCAGCACGGCCAGGGCACTTCAGCTGCACTTGTGCAATCCAGAGTCCAGGATTTCCAAACACTCAAGTGACTGGTCACAGCTGCTCTTCTGCTGGGGTTGCTTGATGTCAGCCAGCCAAAGTCCTCAGCTTCAGCATGGCCAGCATTTCAAAAGGTGAAAAGTGAGCCTGTCCAGGGCAGATGCAGATGCGGGATGACTGGTCTGTTCTGGGTGGATCTCCTCCAGGGAAAAGGTCAGAGGAATCTTCCCCTGCAGGTTGCTTGCCAAGGATGGAGCTGTGCACTGCCCCTTTTCACGTGCCCACACGCAGATGGTGGCAGGCTGTTAGTGTTAGTGGCTACTCTGAGCCCTGGTTTGGACAGAAATTTGCCATTAATCCAGCAGCCAGGGCTACACATTGAGTAGCTTATTGTTCATTTTGGCACAGCTTGCCTTTTTTTTGTTTGTTTGTTTGTTGCCATAAGTTTGCAGCCATCCAAACTCAAATGACATGTAAAGCTGGGAATCCCCCCTCCCCCAAACCTTTCTATCACCCAAATAATGTCACCTCCCTAAACTACAGGCCATCAACCTAGTTCCAGCTCTTGGCAGGACACCTTCAGGGACACACTCCAGCCACATAGCAATGCCAGTGCTCAGAGAAAGGCACTCAGAGCTACCTACAAGAAGACAGAGCTTCCAGGATTTGCTTTTGCTGTTTTGACCCCAATGCTCTCCCTCTTTCTCCCTGTTCACTACCACCCTGGAGCTGCCAGCCACGGCCAGTCCTGGCTTCTGGCAGCCAGCACCCTGGTCACACAAGCTCCTGTGCGGAGGAGGTTTCTCAGCTCACTGAACTTTTGTCTTCTGTTTGATTAGATTTAGCAGCTTGAAGGGGATAAACAAATCTGTTCCTAGAAGCTCTGCCCCAGGAAAAGCTTTTTGGCAACCTCTATTGGCCACTAGAGACAACTCTGCAGGAAGGTGGTGCCAGAAGTTGCATGAGCAGGGAAGCCCCCCAGCAGATGATTTTGCAACAACATCCTGAGCATCCAGCACATCATGACAGCTTCCATGGTCACTCTTCTACATCAGTCCCAGCAGGTCTCTTTGGCAGGTGCTGTGGTAGCTGCATACACTTGCTGGGCACTTGGACAACGTAAGAATCAAAGCTGTACTTGGGGCCATCTGAGCTCATGTTTTCTTATACTTCTGCTGCAAAACAGGCCTCACCCTCAGAGTTGAGTAAACCCATCCTTTATGCCAGGGATGATCAGCCTTGGATGCATGCCGAGCCACTGAAGGACATGCTCACGTTGCTGGTTACACTGCCAATTATTTGCTAGCCAGGCTATTTCAAGCTGTGTCGGGGACACTGGGTTACATGAAGAAAACAGCTCATTGAGCAACAGGCTGAGTTTGACCTTAATAAGGCCAGAGCTCTCTCCAGTCCAGTGTGTTGTCTTCAGCCATGACCAATGCTGGAAATGCTGGGGTATAACCTCACCGTCACTTGGGCTCCGAAGCAACTAGTAGTGTAGACTGATGCAGGGAGATGCTTCTGCCTGTGTCAGTGACTATTATAACCAACCAATTAAGAGCTGATGCTGCAGCACCTACAGAAGTGTCATTCTGAAGTGCCACAGAAATACAGCAGCTATTACGTCCCAGCTTCAGGAAAATCTACTTGTTCTCCCTTAGTATAGTGGAAGTCACCACTTGGGCATGGATCCCAGAAGAAACTTAAGACCTTAAATCAGGATGCTGGTTGGCTGTGAAAGACTGTATCCAAACCTGCTATCTGGAAAAACTGTGCTCAGCAGCTGCCTACCTCCTGCAGCGAGTACAACTCATTAGTGACTTCCCTCTGCTTGCCTTGGAAGTCCCTGAGCAGCTGGAAGTCTGCATGGGTGGGTGCCTCACCTGTGGACCCTTCAGGGGACATTGCTTGCAGCCTTCTGGGAGGAAAGACTGCTAGATCCTTTCTATCCAGTGGAGTAACCTAATCCCACATTTGGCCTCATCTTGCACACTCTGCTCCTGACTCTGTACCACTGCCCTGAACCCCTGGCATCAGGGAAGGAAAGGAAATCACATGTCCCCTCTTCTCACTGCCTCTTCTGCCCAGGGGGTGGGGCTCATCTTGTATGGACATGTGCCTGGACATCCTCAGACACAGGGTCAAGAAACCCATTTCTGGAGTGGGTGCCCCAGCTGGAAGCTTATTCCATTTACCTGGGAAGCTGTTACTTTCGGCATATTTTAGGAGGAGAAAAGAAAGGCTGGGAAGAAGCGGTGGTGTTCACAGCAGCCCCTAGGAAACTGCCCACCCTAGCTGGGTTCAACAGTCTGGGTGTTCAGAGAGGTAGATCTTTAGGCAGATGCTGTGCTCAGCATTATCCAGCTGACTAGGAACCCCGTTTACCACAGGGCTGGTTTGCTGTTTTCTGTCCCTAATGGAGAAGAACAACAACAGGACAGGGCTTGCTTCAGCCCCAGCTTTGCTGTTGGAAGAGCTGATGACCCTGGTCTGTCCAGCCACTGCAGTATCCATGTCATGGCTGGCAGAGAGGGCTGCGGGAGCTTTCCCCTGGTTCAGACAGAACCAGGCAGGGTGGCTTAGACAAGTTTAATTTAACATATGTAACTTTACCTGAAGCAAACACAGGGAACTCACCCAGCCATCTGAGGGGGAGCAGCCTCCAGTGGGAGGGGGAGGTGAGAGCATGGAGACTCAAAACCACTTCCAGAGCTGGATCAGGAGGAAGAAAAGTCCTTGTAGCCCAATGCAGGCAGAAACCCCTCCTAGAAATCCACCAAATGATGAGGGTGGGCAGCAGCATCATCCCTTTCTAGCAGCAGGCAAAGAGGTTTTCACTGGGCCCAGAGGAATGAAGAGGTGAAGTTTGTGCAATTTCTATATAAAAAGACAGAGAGGGCCCTAAAGACTTATTATAGGAATGAGCAGGAGAAGCCCATCAGACCATCACAAATGCCTGAGAGTACAGAGCAGGTTGGGGGTAGGAGAGGACCCTCCTCAAGGGAGAAGCCAAGGCCAGGAGGACAGCAGGGAAACAGGCTGGGAGGTGGGGCTGCCACAAGAAACCACCAGACAAAATGGCAACTTGCATGACCAAGCGTCTGCCTTATCAAAACTAGAGATAATAGAGAAAACTGGGAAACAAATCTGCTAGCTCTCATTGCTTCACCTTTCCAACCCCTATAATTCTGCGGTTCTGTGACTGGCAGCATCAGTCTCACAGAATCACACAATGATACGGCGTTGGAAGGGCGCTCTAGAGATCATCTAGTCCAACCCTCCTGCCAAAGCAGGTCCTCCTTGAGCAGGTTGCACAGGAACTTGTCCAGGCAGGTTTGGAATGTTTCCAGAGATGGAGACTCCACCACGTCCCTGGGCAACCAGTCCCCACAGCCCCCAAGGCCACCGTACATCAGGAAGGAGATGCCACAAGTGGCACGACTGTCCCAGTACACAGGTGTTGGCTCTGTTCACACCTTGAAAACAGACCTGGCACCAGGTAGATATGCGCTGAGCTCCAGGACTGGCCATCAGCCAGAGACCTTCTCAGCCTGCGAGGAGGCTGAGGTGGGGCACTGGAAAAGATGCCAGCTGCTTAATTGGAAGACAATCAGTTGGACCCACTGCTCTCACCTTGGGAAATTCCAGGTTCCTTCCACAAATGAAATGTTCCTTTTGCAAACTTGCTTTGGTGGGGTTCCTGACTACACCCAGGTTGTATAAACAAAACTAGCAGTGAAAGTCTGAGTGCCTGCACTGTGCTATATAAGGGCTCCCCTCACTTCTTGTGTTAATCATGGTCTGATGGCCACCCTCCACCACCTCAGTAACATGCTCAGTTAAACCTGATCCCTTTGAACATCTGCTAGGTGAGCAGCACGTGCCATCACATGTGCAGATCCTCTGAGAGATAGCTGACATTTCCCAAATCACCTGCTGACAGATAGGTGTCTTAGTGACTCAGCTCCTATGACCTGCTGCTGCTCATCAAGGAGGGTTTTGCCACTTCCACGCTAATTAGCTAAGCCAGCAAGGCACGTGTTTGAGCTGATCTTTCTTCCCCATTTCAGGGATTCTTTATGTCTTAGCTGAGCTGTCCATGCCCTTCTTTCTTCCATTTCCTTAGAAGGCAGGGCAGGGTGGATTTGCCTTGAAGTCACTGTAACTGGTGATGTGCTGCACTAAGCACGGGCACTGCAGAAGAGCTGTGAAAGGAAAGATCCAAACCCTGAAGTGGGGGAGGATCCCGCTTTGGAGGAGCAAAAAGCAGATGTTGGTGTGGGACTGCCTTGGGGCAGCTGGACAAACCCTGGTTTGGATGATAACGGTATGATGTTACCCGCAACGTCTGTCAGAATCCAGGAAACCCTAGTCCTTGGTGAGGGACAGGGCTGGGGGCAGAAACACAGAAGCTGTCATGGGAGAAGGCAATTGTCAGGCAGCTGAAGCAGATCAGGGCAGAGAGATCCAGGTGAAGACATTGCCTGAAATTGCTGTCCTCACAGCAAAATTACCCCTGGATCAAGCTGATGCAGTTCCTAGCTGGATCTACTGGATTTCAGTGCAAATGGGTGTGCCACACGGATGCTTTTTTTTTTTTTTTAGTGTTTTTGCTCCAAAAGCAGAGTGTTTCCTGTGGTAACTTGCAAAGACAAACTCCAGTTCTTGAGTTTGGAAGGAAGATGATTTTTCATGCCTCTGAAGGAGAGTCCCTGATGGGACAGGCTGGGGAGAAGGCTGGGCTTTCTGGTGGGCGCCGGAGCAGCTGAGAGGATTGCCTTTCTGTCCTCATGTTCTTTTCCTCCACAGAAGCAGAGGGAGAGGCTGCTGTGCTGGCTCCCGAGGAAGGCTGCAGCAGTGGAGCTGTGCCAGCACCAGCACCGAGCCACCCATTTGGCCTGGACTGTGGTTTTCTGGGGAATCACCCAGACCAAACCAAACACAGCGCACACCTGATAGGTCCTATTAAAGTGTTTCTCACTTCCTTAATGCACACAGGCAGTGTTCTCTGCCACTTTCGAGTCCAAGCCGGGACCGAGCTCCCCAGTCACAGCCAGGGTGCTCCCTTGGCTCACCACACTCAGGTGTCCCCAAGCAGGTGGAGGGGGAAATCCAGCACAGCATATCACGGCACAGGAGGTGCCTTATGCCATTTTCTGGTTTATTCCCATTTCCCTAGGGTTTTTCTCACACCCTTTCAGAGTAATTCAAGTGGAAAACACTGTCAGGGTCTGACTTCCATTGAGCGTACAGACTCAGAGGACCACACGCTGATCAGAAGGTCAGTGATAATCAGTTGTATTACCCATTGTAGTCCCATTTACTACCCACCCCACCCCATTTAGCCACCCTGTTGCACATTGCTGCTCTGAAGTACCACAGAAGCAGAAGTTTTGATCCACAAATTGAGACATCTTCTCCTAATCTGAGCATCACTTGGGGTCTCCCCCCACTCCTGCTGATCATTTGCCCAGAGAAGGAAACGCTTGAGGACGTTTTCAGCAAGCCTGAACCTCAGGGGCGGAAAACACACACATCTACAAGTCAGATTCGTTAGTCAGGAAAAAAGGATGAAAACCAAACCCACAGGAACTGCAGGATGGATGCACTACAGTCACTATGTGAAAAAAAGGCACATTCCTCCCATTTTTCAGTCAGCTTTGCCTTGCAACTGACCACAGCAAGAGATCTACATGGTGACAGAACATCTCCCTGGGCACATTTTCCCTCCCTTCCTTTTTTCCATGTGGTGTTTTGTTGGTTTTTTGGTTCAGCTGGTTTTCTTTTTTTTTTTTTTTTTTCCTTCTGCTGGGTCATACATGGCAACGTGTTCTAGGAGGAAAGCATTGCTCTGGCCTCAGCATCCTCTGGTTCAGCTTACTCAGCTTCTCCCCGGGGGGGATTTCTAGAGGAAGGTAATCAGCACTGTGGCTACACCAGCTTCCCTTCAGCAGCCAGTAAATAATCCCTGACCTTCAGAAGAGGAGCAAGTGCACTTCGATGGGGTTAACTCTTTCACACAGTCCATGATAATGCCTAGTCCCTGTCCTGCTGACAGCAGAGGGGAGGAGGGGCTTGCAGTCCGGTGTGTTCATAGCCCCCTTCTCTCCAGACCCTGTTGCAGATTAACTGGGCTTGAGTGATTTGAAGGAATTTTCCTCTTTGTGAAAAATGTATTTCTGCTGAAGTTAAAAACTCTCTTAGTGCAGGTTGTACAGCATCTCTTCTCTGTTTGCATGTGGAGTCTGTTTTCAGCTTAAAATCAGGAACATTTTGGCCAAAAAAAAAAAAGGGTAGAAAGTTTGTGGTTTTTAAAAGCTGCCTGTGCCTGGAGGCATTCACTATTCTCCGGCAAAAAGGGTTGAGGATAAAAGGAAGATCCCTCCCTCTTCATCATACCAGAAGGGTCTGCTGGGGAAGTGAGTCTACAGAGACTGTCATGAATGGAGCAGCTCTGGCTGGGATGCTGGCATGCTCACTCCTTTCCTTGCTCAGAGAACACCATGTGGTTGTGTAATGACAAAGCCACAGCATTTTAGGAAGAAGAAAAGAGGAAGGAAACTGTGCAAGACAGGGGTTTCCCAGACTGCAGCACTGTCTTCACGCACGGTACTTTTGAATGGAGGAGAAGTCTGGGAACAGGGAAACCAGGAGGGGGTTTTGGTGTTTTTACTTCTTGCTGAGCCAGTAACTCAGATCCTAGTTGAAGCTGTGGTGGTTTCCCCACCCCTGGCAGCCTGTGGCAATCACTTGGCAGGCCCACGTGAACCAGACAGGACAGAGACACACTCAAATCCCACAAGCAACCAACCTCCTGCCACCTTTACTTCTAGACCTGCTGACACTACAAAACACTGCTGGCAGGGCTAGAGCTGATGTGTGACCCCTTGGAAGGTGGGACTGACCCACAAGCTCCATCCACCCCCGAGACCCACCATCATGCAGCTGTTGCTGCTCCCTGGCAGCGAGCATCGCACACACCAGTTCTTCCCAGCATTTCCCATCCTGCCATGCCACGGGGCAACTGGAATTGTTGGGTGCCCTCCTGTCCCACATCCCTGTGGGGTGCTGGCAGCGTGTCACACTCCATGGCACACTGAGGCGTGTGGGGTGGGGAGCGTGTGTGTGCCTGTGCACAGATAAGCTACATCGTCCCCGCACAGCCTGTGACGCCTCCCCACTCACACCCTCTAACTTCTCTTTTCATTTGGTCCTGGCAAACTTTTTTTTACAAAGCTTATGAAGGGGCCAGCCCCTAAATTTACGCACTCATCTGAGATACAACAACAGCTAAGTCAGGAAGGAAATTTGCTGGAAGCCATTATCTGCACTGCATTATTCGAAACACAATTAGGTTTGAGCCACAGCCTCTAGGTGGGAAGAAGTCACTACCCATATGACCACCAGATAAAAACATAGAGCAGACTGCTCCAGTCTTAGCAGACAAAACCACATTATTCACTATTTGTCAAAAAAAGAAAAAAAAAAAAAAAAAAAAAAAAAAAAAACAAAAACCAATTCCACCCCAGCGCCAAAACCAAGA
>VZRU01006065.1:28131-41117 GCA_013398155.1 Pedionomus torquatus
AAAGGGGACCTTTTTTTTTTTTTTTCCCTTAAGATGCCAGCAAACTACAGACTTAGTTCTTTTGTCTTACTTCTAATAACGCGCACTGAACCAAAATATTTATGTGGTACATCTGGACATTGGCTTAATGAGAAACAGGGTAGAAAAGGTAGAGAAAAATGCAGCATACTATTCCATGTTATTAAACTTGCTGTAATACCTACACATAGCTGCTCCACCTGAACTCCCTATCCATCTCAGGCTTGGCTCAGACTGCCATCACGAGGCTTTATGGTGAGAAAGTATGGTCTAACATTGCACATTGCCAGTTGATTCAGTACCACATGTTGAACTTAAGAAGCAGCTGAAAGCCTCGAGAGGCTCACTACCGCCTGCCTTAACATCTCTTGTTTCCAGGATGAATACACAGACAGCTCCTGATGACCCACAGACTATTTATGTTAAGATTCCATATTAAGCTATTTCTGTCTGTAATACATGCCGTTACTGCTTCTGGGGCCCCCTTGAAGGGAGGGGAGGGGGAGCTTGTAAGAAATCCAGATGCTTTTCACAGAGTCCAGTAAAGACTGATTTACCTGGCTGTGTGTACTTGCAATTTGCACCCTTACACGCTCCACCACAAATAAAGAGCACGGTAAGCCTTGATCCTATTTCTGCTTAACCATTCCTGCTTCCACACTCTAACTGCACCTACCAGGGTTTTCCAGTGCTGGCACAACAAACCAAACACAGGGAGCCAGCCCAGCTCTGATAGCACCCTTGATAAACTCTACCCAAGCCAGCAGCATTAAGATGTTATAAGGCAGTTTCTGGGTGGGTGAAGCCAGGTAGGGCTGACACTAGCCACAACCGACAGTTCCGTTGCAGGTGTTTTCTGCTGGAGGGCACGAGGAACACGATCCTGTGTGTGGAACACAAGGGGATTTCCCCATGAGGTCAGGCACCCCCATCTGCGTAGCTGCCTTATCTTAACATATTGGCTTCTGCTGAAATAGAGAAATCCCCATCACTAGTATGACAAAAGAGCCAGGAATTCTCACTAGAGAACAAAATATCAACAAGAAATGGCATTTCAGTTAAGACTGGAGTTTTAACTTTGCCTATTAAAAAAAAAAGAAAAACAAAAGCAGCATTCCCAGTTGATATATCATAGCTTATTTCATCATCTCAATGCATGATGGGATGTTCTGCATTGCAAAAGCATAAGGTATGAACAAACAGCCATCGCTCTCAGAACCACCACCCGAGTCATTCAATCATATACAAGCTCCAAAATTTAGAATTAAAGGTGTTGCAAGGAGTTTAAATACTAAATACTATGCAGATGTGCTCTAGTCACACAGCTTCCCAACTGTCATCTTTTTCATAGAATCACAGAATGGTTAGAGTTGGAAGGGACCTTGAAGATCATTGAGTTCCAACCCCCCTGCCNTCCCTCTCCAGCTCTCCTGTAGGCTCCCTTCAGATACTGGAAGGCTGCTCTAAGGTCTCTCTCGAGCCTTCTCTTCTCCAGTCTGAACAGCCCCAGCTCTCTCAGCCTGTCAATTTTTTCATTTTTTTTTGTTCAAAAAGTCATTAATGAAGTTTTACATATATAGTTAAAGCTGATCAAGAACAAAATATCAGAGGATTCTATTTCATGGCAGAGTAAAGGATGACTTAAGTCTATTCAAATTTCAGGTTGTTATGAAACTCGAGTATTAGGAAGAAAGGTCCTAGGAAGCTTCTGAAACCCAGCTGTCATTTGGAATGACACAGACCTTCCCAATCGTGCCATTAGTATTTGTTCTGTCAATTGTTGCACAAAACCACACAGAATTCTCAGACAACCCTCCCAAAGAAGCAAGGGTGGCTTCATCTTATGATCTGTACTACATCATCTAACTTGAGGGGAGCTAAAACTTGGAGGCACCGCTGACAAAGCAGGAATCTTTGTAAAGTCAACAATTCACAGTACATTTGAACCTCCTCAATGCAATTGCCACATAAGGTTACCATTATCTTTTATTATAACCACCAAACATGTAATTGCATCTCCTTTACTACAAGGAACTTTAAAGACACATTCAAGGGAATTTTGGAGTAATTAAAGCCAATACAGGAAGAGCATGGCAGAGGAACGATGGTAAGGACCTAAGTCACATTAGCTTGGCATTCTTTCAATAAGACTCTTGTGTATACTAAAGAGCTACAAGCACCCAGTAATGTTCCCCTTCTCCTCAGTGTCTCCTCCCTTGCAACTTCACCATCTCCCTTTTTGTTGCTGAGACTGAAACCTCTGCAATTGCCACAAAACAAAAATGCATTTTTCTTCACCTTCACTTATGTTTTTGCAGTCTTCTCTTTTTGTTTTTTTGTTGTTGTTGTTTTTTTTTTTTTTTTTTTCCTAACCCTGAACCTTTAAAGGCGCAAGGGGAATTGCTTCCACGAGACATTCTTGTTGATGGACTTTTGTCTATCAGCTGTATCCATCCCTGATATTGTTTCTGGCACTGCTCAAAGCCTCAAAACTAGATAGGTGACAAACAGCCAAAATCACAAAGCACATTGCATATAGAATCTGTTCCCCTAAATAAATGTTAGCTTCAGAGCTGTTACATTCACTACCAGCACCACAATTAAATCAGTCTAAAGGAATGCACCTCGATTCGCAACTCAAGTTTCTTCCTTCAACTTTTGTCCTAATCATCACACAAAGCTGAGCAAATACTAAGATCTTAATTTTCCCACAATTAAATCAGTAATGCTGTACACCCTTCAACATCAGGGCAAGAAGAGAACGCATGTAAATGTATGAATTATGTCAAGGCACACACCCCAAATAATCTATAGAAAATTAGGAGCCAAATAGCTCAGGTGAAACATATGGTGCAAAGTATAAAATTTCTCTTAAAATACAACTAAAAGGTAAGCAATTGTCACAGAAACAAAGTCATCAAGCATTTTGATGAGAATTTCATAGAACTGAAAGTTAAATACATTAAAAGGAGACCCCAAGTATTTCAAAAACCTCTGTTTTATTTGTACACAGTAAAATACATCATATAGTGAACATTGTTTTCCACCACAACCTAAAGCCATTAATAAGTGTTTTCACCAAATACTCTGGCCCGAAGCATGGACAATGCAACAGGAATGTTATTAGTCTCTCTCCGCCAGAGCTACAAGGTGCACATCAATCTCCGCTTCTGTAAGGATCCTGGAAGAACATAAAGAAATCTTAAATAGTTAAATGATTCTTCCCCTTAAGCTGCAGTATTACAATCTAATATCTACACAAATAAGTTTTATACCATGGATTTTCCAGCTGTTTAAAGCCCTGCTGCCAGGGTCACAGGCCAACATTCCAATTCTTTTTGAAAAACAACAGAAGAATCAAGGCAGTAAAGAGCAAAGAGGCAACAAATGGCAAAATAAGAACAGGTAATTGCTCATGACTAATACACTGGCAATCGGCCCAAGTGAGAAGCATGGGTATGGTAATTAGTATGATAACTCCAAGGGGGACATATGCTTTCACAGCCTTCTCTCTCTGCTTGTTATCCATCCCTTCTGAATAGGACACAAGACTGGTAAATGAAGTTTGGCAGAAAGTTAACACTTGACCCTTGAGCAGCAGTAGAAAAGGGGTAATGAACTGCTGCATGCTTTCTCAAAATGCCATGCTGTTCTGCTGTCCTGAACACCCACATCAAAGGCAAAACCACCCAGCATCACCATGCCAACTTTAAACACATGGGGAAGCACTCAGAAGACTGCACCTGTGGGACACAAAGGTTTGAAACCTCTCTCCAAACTCCACCTGCCAAGCAGATAAACTAAAGCAGCAGAGGACTTCTTTCCCACCTAGCTGTCCTTGTCTTTTTTTTTTTTTTTTTTTTTTTAAAAAAAAAAAACCACCAACCAAAAGTGAAAGACTAAGGCAGAAATAACTGAACTCCTCTGCAGCAAGCCAGCTTAAACTAAACATTAGGAATGCCATACCTAGAGAGTCCTTTTGCATTAACAAAAAAGCTTCAAAACTTATTCTCCCACATTTCATGCGTACTTCCACAACCATCCGTGGTGTTGGGAGAACGCTGCCAAGGACACTGTATCTGATGTGAGATACTGCCCCC
The DNA here is from genome assembly GCA_013398155.1 of Pedionomus torquatus. Lineage (NCBI taxonomy): Eukaryota > Metazoa > Chordata > Aves > Charadriiformes > Pedionomidae > Pedionomus > Pedionomus torquatus. Next base: position 32,250 of record VZRU01006065.1, read on the forward strand.
CCTAGGAAGACTTCCAGGTGTAGTGTCTAAAGATTGACCATGTAATCTTGCAGTGCACTGCACTCATTCAGGCAATGATGGGCGAGGGAGGAAATTGCAGGTGTCTTGCTTTCATGCTGGGTGGGAATGCAGTGTACTCAGAAGGTAAAAGTCCAGCCAGTTCCAAATCACCGCAGTAATTTTAAATCAAGAATGTTTTTATCTTGTCAAATTTAAACAGAATATTTCAAAACATATATATTCATAATCTGTTATCCAGATACTGGAGATATTAAAGACTGCTACAATTAGAAGATGAGCAGGGGCCATTTAAAGACCCCATTTAGAAAACGATTTTAAAAAAAATTACGAGATTTGCAAAATTTTCCCTAATATAAAGCAGGCTTTACAGCATTAGTTGCCATGACTGTGAGTTGGAAGCAGGCTCCAGATCCTAGCACAAAGAAAAATTTTTATTCCTTTAAGCATGAAAAAAATCACCTAGAGCATATGTAACTACACTGTAATCACATAAAGCAGTGCCCTTGTAAGAAACAAAAGGCAACACTTTACTAGATCTCTTAACCACATCAAATATTTTTAAATTGTTATTGCTATTTTTTAAAACAAGGTCTATTTCCCCTGCACATTTTGACATAAGTAAAAAAACCCAACAACCTCTAAAATTTCAACTTCTGACATTTATCTCTTTTTCTATATTTACCACTACACAAGAAGTTAAAACCAATTACATATAACCAGAGAAACACACTGAGTTTTATCAACACTGATCACTTACCTGAATTTAGGATTTTCCACTGTAACTACACCAACTTCTATTTCTGAAGGTTTGAAATCAATGGATAGTACAGTAGACAGGCATGTTATTGCTGTCTGAAATATGACAAAAAACCCTATCATTAAACAGAAAGCACTAAGATCCTGTTTTTTTTTTTTAATAGACATAGCATTAACGGCTATTCTTCCTTCTAGTTTTAAGTTATTTCCCTCCACCTCAAAAGCTCAGCTGAAAAGTTTCGAATTATTTCCCCTTGTTACAGAATACCATCTCTCTCTGGTCCACTCCCTAAAATGCCCAATCTACAAAAAACCCAAAAGACGTGTCATTTTTGTACCAGAAAAAAAAACCACAACAAAACCAAAACCTTTTACCAAGCAAAGATTAAAACCCCAGGTCCCAGGGACTGAATATGCTTCACAAGTGGCAAATAAGACAGACATCATCATTACAGTCCAAGATTACTCAAAGTGCATGCCACTTGCTTAGCTTCCATTTTGGCTTTTCTTCTGGTAATTAAAATGACGTTGGCTGTTTTTAAAGTCTGCATTTCATCATGGCTTAACTCATTTTTTTCCACTCACCCTAACCATCACCCATTTTAAGAAGCTTTCTTTGCAACCTCACTCATACTTAACCCTGAAGTATGGCCATAATTAGACTAAAGATGTATTCCTAAATGACGATTCAATGCAAAAAGAAGTTCCATAAAACAGCTACATAGCTAAATGCTAATCAAAACAGTTATTCTCACATGCTGGCATTTAACTCTGATCAATAATGCATTAGAAAGTATAGAACACCAGACAAGACTTTTCTTAAGTTTATTTACAATATGTTGACAATACACTGATTCTGTAATAATTCCGTAAGACTACATAGCTATCTTATCAGAAGACTGCCAAGTTGTAAAAAAATAAAAGTCCTATCTTTGGAGCATTACCTCTAACACACCACAAGCTTTTTTTTTTATTTAAGAAAAAAAAACCAAACCTGTGTGCATGTGTGAAAAACATTGCAAAAACATGATTTCTGTTTTGGTTTGACAGACTTGCTTCTCCCTGTCACTACCTGCTTTTAGAGTAACAGTGTCTGATCTACATTCACAACCTCAGAATTTTTATGAAGACAACAAAAAGGTATAGAAGCACATCCAGTATTTGACTGGCAGATTAATTACTGATTAAGTTCTTGCACCACACTATGGAATTTTATGAATCAGAAGCAAGAGTATGACAAGGCTGTTTCATCTACCCCCAACTGCTCAACTAAGAAAAATGCACAGTATCATCAAGCAATGATAGAAAAATACATTTAGTGTGAAAAATATTTAGCCAGAATAAATAAGGATCTCAAATGGCATACTGAAATTGAATGTATGATTACTGAACCCTCTCAGGATCTTCTCTTTAAAGAAATCACATACTAAGGAAATCAGTACTCACTAAGATATAGATATATATATATTTAACTAATGAGTTTATGCTAAAGAGCTTCCCATTTAAATGGTACTTTCACAGTAATGTAGACTTCAGAAGTAATTTAGCTGTAGGTCTCAATCTGCATAGCATTCACAGGGATCTCAAGACAATACCCTGTTTAATCTTACAGGGCAGTTAGTTGCTTCAGCTATTACTCCTTATTCCAACTGCTGACCTTGTGAATGCAGGAAATATAACATTATGAGAGAAGAACAAGGCCTGGCAGGAGAAATACGGGCCATGGAACAGGACTGTTTAGACAGATCTCCACAGTATAAATGAAAAAAGAACGATTTATAAAATAAGTTTGTTGACCCATTTTATAAATAGAATGCATTTTTCACAACAGGCCTTGAACCAGGCTTAACAAGTGATGTTTTATTTGCTAAAATGACAGTTAAGCACTACCCTGTCCTGTCTGAAATGCTTTCTAACATGAAGATCATTTTAAGTGCCACTAAAAGAAAAATGTAGTGGTGTCCCAGAATCAAGCACTGCAATAACCAACTTCTAGCTACAGTGGGAGTGCTACAATGATAGATTCCACTTCAGCTACAATAAAGCACAAAAATCAGATTAGATAACTATTTAAACATTTGCAAAATACCTTAAAAATATTTTCTGGTTGGAACAGAACAGTTTCTTACAGAATTGTAAAAAAACATGAAGTGCCTAACTGCATTCATCTATATTGCAAGTGCCTACATACAGCATATTCATTAAAAAGACCGTATCTTTATAACAAATAAATTTATAACAAATCTTTCCACTGGCCTACCTCTACTGTTTGTTCGTATGTCCAGTCAAATTTCTTCTTTACTTTCTTTTCAAGAAAACTGGTTGACTCTGTCTGTTTAACTCCTGCCGCTGTGGCCTTGAATCCACAGTAGTAACCTGCAGGATCACACTTGTATACCTGAGGGCCGTGTTCTTCATCAATACCAATCAAAATCATACCTTGAAGAGAAAATTTGTTAATTTATTTCTTTCCCCAATTTTAGCAATTTCATTTAACTAAAGAATGGAATACTCCTCAGATGAAAATTGCAGAGCAGTACGTTTTTAGGAACCAGTCCAATACCTACAGCTGTGATTTCTTTATCTCTAATTTGCCATCAGCATCTCATTACCAGGTGTGCAACTCAGTTTAGTGCAAACTACATCTCTGTAATTCCCAAAGAAGCTGCTCATTAAACGTAGAAACATTTTTGCCATGCTCAGTCTGTGGAGAGCCAGGAAGTCAGGAAATACAAAATTATTAATCCAGATACAAAGTTAAACCAGCCACAGTTCACTTCCCCTGTATTGTATGACACTTAAAAGAGTATAAACAACAGTTGTATTAACATGTGCCTTTTACCAGGAAGCAACTCTACAAGTATATTGAAATTAACAGAAATATTAAAATAGCAACTTTAGGTTTCTCAACTCTAATCCTGAGAAGTACTGCAATACATCCCTTTTCCTCTTTTCTTTAAAGGAAAAAACCCTGAAATTAAATGTGGAAATAACAGAACATAAAACCGAGTCTTTGAAGACCATCTGACTCAATACTTTCAAGCTGGACAGACTTCAATTAACACAAACCGGTCACATCACTGAAATACATGTGTTTAGCCACGCTTCTACAGAGAGTAGTATACAGTTGTATAGTCTCAATATACGTATTAAAAAAACCTGAAAAGCAATACTTGCAATACAAAAAATCCAAAACAGAACAAGGTCAAGGCTTTAAATTATTGTTTTACACTTGCGTAACTCTTAACTAATAGTTATTGTTGATAAGTTTCTGTGCAGCTATTACTACAACAGAAAAAAAATTCCCCATAATCTTTTCAAAAAAAGGTCAAAGAAAGCTAAGAAAAATATGGCTTTGTTCATGCATTAAAAAAAACCCAAATCCAATAACAAATCACTTTCCAGCAATATCAAGGCATGGGAAATGCCAAAGGAAGAAAAAAACAATCATTCCTGAACATTACAAGCATAGGAAAATTGCACCATCACGGAAACTGTGGTTCAACTCTGAACGTTACTTTTTTTAGTGAGAAGTGCTAGTGCTTACTACGATTACGAGAAGTGATTCATCAATTCTGAAACTATTCTCCTTAAAAGTAAAAAAATTAAAAAAACAAAACCCAAGTAAACAGAAAGAAACCCAGACAGAATGTTTAATGAAAAAGTAATTGAGGAAACTGTATTTTATCTCAGTTCCCAAACAGCCCAATAGTACCGTTATAACTTGCACACAGACAAATATAAGAGAAAAAACAAGTCAGAACCAATATCAGAAGACACACATGACCAGAAATATCTACAAAAACCAACCTTACACACACCTTTTTTATTTAAGCTATTTTATTCTAAAACAAGACTAGCGTAGAAATGTCTGCAAGTGAAATATTTTTAAACACTTCTTCTCTACATTATATATATATCATGGTTAAGAGCAAAAATTATGCAGATTTTTATCCTATGCATGCTACTTAGATAAAAATGCCACAGAATCTGCACAAGCGTAACTGCACTCTCCATATGTCTAACAGTGACTATTTACCCAGACAGAGACACCGGTAAAAAGCACATCTCCCATTCACAGACATCAGTGCGCTCTGCGAACAGACTAAGCTCCAAAACCTACGGTGAAATAGTATCACATGTTTTAAAGAAGCTAAATCATTTGTTCCAGTTCAAATGCTGAGTCAACGGCACAATCATCTCTCCAATTCAAAACCTCCAACACTGCTCTCATTTGGGTGTTTATCCCTCCGACTCCTTCACTTACGTCCATATCTCGCACAATTTGAAAATGGGTGATAATCTTAGACTTGAAGTTGCAGGCTTAGACAAGGAACAGAAAAGATTAATTTCATCCGCTATACTTACAGCAACCAAGAGGCCTCATTTCAGCATTTTGTGTATAGACCTGAGAAATATCTGCAATCCTTTTACACAGCATATCCACGGGGATGTCATAGCCATACTTGTACTTCCAGTTAGCAGCCTCATAGCGGGCTCTCTGCACCTGGGATCTGCTGTCAGCTAGACAGAAAGAACTCGTATTAATTTCACTGAACACGTACCATGTTTACTCCTCACTTTGCTTGAGAATGAGAATTCCAGGCTCAACTTTAAGTTGTCTTTAAATAGACATGTTAGAACTAGATAAATTCTCTCAAGCCAGACTGAGTGAAACAAATCTCCCGGAGCACTTATTTGCTTTATGTGATACAAACCTGGTGAACTATAAAACTAAAAAAATTTACACACTTCAGATAGTTATAAAGATGATGAGTTAAATACCTGTCATTCCTGTCATCACACAGCCAATATTTTCAGTAATTCTGAACAAATGAGTCACTGTGTTGGAATCCAGTAACTTGTCCTAAAGAAGAAGTAGAAACAAACTAATAGAAAGCACTGTCCTTCAAGTATGAAAAAGACAGACTCTGGATATTCTGGTATTTACAGAAGAGCACCCCCAAAACCCCCAAGTAATAGCTAAAAATTGTCTTTCAGGCTCTCTTACTATTTATTGCTTTAGGTATGTGAAGGAAGAAATAGGAAAATGAGGAAGATAAAAACCTCACTCTCTGGAAATGGCTGACAGCTAGAGCTTGACCAACATCAAAGTCCTTCTCCTTCTGAAGAAACTTTGACAGCAGACATACAAAAAGGGCAGCTCTTACTGCCTGCTGCCCTTCAAGCACAAGGGCTTTCCCCCCTTGTCAACAATGCACCACCACTGCGCTGCAACACCATGAAAATCTGTTCTGTGGGCTACTGGTATGATATTTTTCCTGAGTAGGAATTAAAGAAATCAGTATTATGGACAACTGTGCCCTTATCAGCTAGAGTAATGTATGCATGCCAGAGTACAGCAGGCCCAACTCCATGGGTTTTTTGAGCTTTAACCCTTCAACAGCTATAAAAACAATCAGTATTCCAGTATTTGGTGAGGAAATGTACAGTGGAACATTAAATGGAGCTAGAACTTGTAATGAGCAGAACTGTAGTAAGATATTCAATCTGCAAATTATGTCAATGCTAATAAATGTTAATATCAATGTTGCAGAGTCTCACCCCCATCTTTTTTTTTCCTTTATCTCCTTCCAGCCTCCCCCTCAAAAACAGAGTACTTACAGGTACTTTCTTCTGTGTTACAATTACTGCAGAATCTTTCCCACGAACAGCTACAGATGTAAGTCCACCCTGGTTTATGGCCTTAAAAGCATATTCTAGAAAAATATATAAAAGTTAATAAAGTGTTAGAGATATTTGTACAAATAACATCTCCCCCCAACACAGAAATCTCACCAAGTTCAGGCCTTTTTAATACTATAATGTTTGTGCACTACTTTGTGTCTTTAAGGTCTTTAGTACAACACACACATGAATTTTCTGACAGGAACTGAGTAATTGACTCTCTTCACAAAGCCACTATCACTGTTTCCTTTCAATATTTCTAATAAGTTGCATTTTTGCTCAGTTAGAATGCAACAGGGATTCTGTTAAATTCTCTTAAAAGGCTGTTTTGCACTTGACCAAAACAGTCCAAACTTAACATACAGTAACCGTAAATCCTTTCATAAGACTTTTTAACATGCTAAACATAGAAGTTTATTAATTCAAGCATTGATACCATTGCAAGGATGTAACTTTCTTTTGCAGATTTTAACTGACACAGGTCAAAACTCTACTGATGGATCAGACACAGAAGATTGGTTTTAACCTTACTATTGCGTTTTCTGACTTGACGTTCAAACACTACAATGCTTTTATTGGCTTTTTAAAATGAAACCTATGCATGTGCCAACTAAACAGCATTATCTGGATAACTGCAGTGGATTGAGATTTACTTGATATGACCCATGAAATAAATTTCCTTTGATTAATGGTTTGAAAGGCCTCAGGAACAATTTTATGAATTGTCTGTCTGGCAATATATGATAAACATTCAGAACTCCCTAATATCTGGTAAGGAGAGGCAAGTTTCAGGCAGCAGCTAAATGTAGATGATCTTTTTGTTAGCTGTGTGAATTAAAACAGAATTTAGAACCTGTCTAATCAACAGTGCAGTAAATTGCTAAAACTGTCTTATGAAATAATGGGAGCAATAGACTCAGCTGTTTTTAAAAGCTGCACTGAATCTACAAAAGAAACTGCACAACAGGAGAGGAATAATTTGAAAATGAAAAAACAACTCTTGCAATACCAGGATCTTGATGTTCAATCTGCTGAGTCAGTGCTGTGGAAGGGCTGACTGCCATGCATTTCTGGCAGCGTATTTTATTACTCTCAGGCATCACAGCATTTACTGGTTACCCAAACATGGCATAAAGAATGCAGAATCCAGTAAGGTGTCAGCCAGCACTGCCCACTAACTGGTCACATTTGAAGCCCCAGACTGGGACTCTGCAACACTTGTTCATTTACATGTACAAATAACTGAAAGGAGGGTGTAAAGAAGACGGACAGAGCCAGGCTCTTTTCAGTGGTGCCCAGTGATAGGACCAGAGGCAATGGGCACAACCTGAAACACAGGAGGGTCCAGCTGAACATCAGGAAACACTTTTTCTCTGTGAGGGTGACAGAGCACTGGCACAGGCTGCCCAGAAGTTGGGAAGTCTCCATTCTTGGGATATTCAAAAGCCACTTGGACATGACCCTCAACAACCAGCTCTAGGAGGCCCTGCTTGAGCCTCATGGAGTTGGACCAGATGATCTACAGAGGACCCTTCCAACCTCAACCCTTCTCCCACTATGGTGGGACCAGGAAGAGGTCCCACCTCAACCCTTCTCCCACTATGGTGGGACCAGGAAGAGGTCCCACCTCAACCCTTCTCCCACTATGGTGGGACCAGGAAGAGGTCCCACCTCAACCCTTCTCCCACTATGGTGGGACCAGGAAGAGGTGCCCTCACAAAGTGTTTTTGCTCACAAGTACTGACAACAAGGCTTGCTGAACTGCAGTCACTTCTTGCCCTGCTCCTACTACCATCTGCATTGCTCAGTTTTCAAAGAGACAAGCCAAAACATGAAATGGCTCTTACTGTATAACAAATCTAAGTTGCTAGTGGTGTTTCAAGTCTATTTTCTGCTATGCAAGTATTTCAGCAGTACTGCACGTGTTCTTTCTGAAAACACCAGTCCCTTGCTGTTCCCTGAATGCATCACAACAGTCAGAAATTTAACCATAATAATTTTCTTTACCTCCCAAAATTCCACTCAGATAAAACATCAACTCGGATAACTGGAACTAATAGGTGACAAGACAACACTGATGCTCTGTGGGCTTTTAAGCACAGCAACAAGAAATAATATATGAAATAACTGTTACTTTTCTAATAGGAGATTGCTTCAAAGGCACATGAGCTTTTTAAGCTTAGGAAGCACAAGACAGATTAAGGAAAGCACAGGCATTTCAGTCCAATATCACTATGCTGGAAATCTGTGTTCAGGTACTACCAACTTCCAGGAAAACCACAAGTTTTGAGGCAGCCTTAAAGCAATGTTTGTCCATGCCCACCCTTGACAGCACCTAGTTAACCTGAATCCAGCACATGGACAAGGACATACAGGATTCAAAAAGAAAGAAAGAAAAAAGTT
>VZRU01006067.1:14925-36490 GCA_013398155.1 Pedionomus torquatus
GGGCTTCCTTCTGCACTCACTCAAAAAATCTCTGTTCTGAAAAACCTTTCCACTTTTGAGCCGAAGCCCCAGGCTCACACAAGGCTGTTCAGAGCAGGGCCAATTTCCCAGCCCAAGAGCGCAAGGCTCAAACCCCACCAGCCTGCTAGAGCCTGTGTTGGCTGCAGCAGGACTTTCCCCCGGCACTCAAAATCCTGCCATTCGACCTGCTGGCAGCTTGCCCTGATGTCACCAGGGACGCCTGGCGTGTTCCTACCTCCTGTTCATCATCAGAGGAGCTCTTGAACCCTACGTTAACCTCCCTCACCTATAGCTGTTTCAAAGTCATGCACAGTCTTTGGTGGCCAAGCCACCGCCACCTTCTTCATCACTCGGGGGGAACCTTATCCCTGGGTTCACCTTCTGCTCTGAGGTTCCTTCGTGGGTTTTCACAAGGTGTTGGGAGGGTCAAGAGATGAGGTGGATCTGGAGGACTTGGGCTGGCTGGGTCAGTGTTCAGCTCCTGGCGAGGGAGGTGGGGAGGAACCTGCGGCTTTGCTGCTCCATGGGTTTTAGGGGATGATTTTTGTTAGGATTAGAGGATGGGGGAGAGGGGTGAGGTGTAGCGCTGCTGAGCTCCCGCAGGGATTTGGTATCATTTCCAAATAGGTCAAGTTAGTGGGCACTTTTGAAAATTGGAGGCAAAGGAATTTTTAGTGGCTTGTAATCAAAACCAGCTGCTGCAGAGAACGCTGTGGCCAAAAAAACGGCTTCATGAGAATGGGTCTGCTCAGTAATAAAGCCACAAATTAATACTTAGTTCATTTACTACACTGTTAGTCCCATAAGCACTTAAACTTCATTTGTTGAAAGAAACAGCATTATAAAAATGAGAAGCAGATGAGCAAAAGCCCTGGCTTTACTTTTTTGCTGGCTTTTGCTGTTGGTGGGTTGTACGATGGTAGCCTGGGCAGCTTCCAGCAGGTGTGGGTTGTAGCTTGGGTACAGCACCACCATTTTCTTCTGTCTTATGCTAGTAACTGGTTGGTTGATTTTTTTTTTTCCTCTTCTCATTGTTTTTGTTGCTAAGATAAATGATTATCAAATTCTGGCAGTTTTTCAGTGCTGGGCAGGATCTGTTCTCTTTGAGGAGGGGTGGGAAGCTGTGCCAGGGTACAGTGCCTGTTGTGAATCTCAACTTCAAGTGTAGGTCTGCTCTGAAACTTTAAATAACATCTGCTTGGCACCTCGGGTAGTGCAAAGAGAGCGTTGTCATTAAGGAAACTGTTCTCCCAAGGTGGCCCTCAGCTCCTTCAGGTATGGGGGGCAATGAGGCACTTCAAGCTTTGGAAAATGGAAGGTCTGATAAGGATGCTGATGATCTGACACCTCAGTCTTTCTTTTTGCATCTGACCCCCTCGAGATGAGGTACCTAAACTGTTCTTTCAATGTTCTTGATATTCCTCCTGAGGTTTGAATGGGTCTTATTTTGTTCACTAGGAGAAATGGGAGGAACTCTTGGTCTCTCACCTTTCCTCTTCGTCAGGAAAGGCAGAGGAATGATCTCGGTCTTCATTTTGGTCTTAATTCATTGCTGGAAGTTCAGTCTTGTGTTTCCAACCCTCAGTCAAGTGGGTGTTGAGTTGAAGGTGGGGATTGTTGCTGTATGATTAAACAGCCTCCCATGTCCTTGGGATCTAGGAAGGAGTTACCATACGGATGGAAGAACGGAAAGCTGACAGCACTTTGGAAATTGCAGTGTGGAAGGGTAGGGCTGACCATGTTCTCCAAACATGTGCACCCAGCAGGGACAAGAGCATGCTCGGGAGTGCAGTCATGAAACACCGTGTATGTCTTCTTTCATCACGGCAGAAGAAATCCCGTGGTTACCTCAGACGTGTTTAAAGCAGAGCACTCTAGGCAGAGTTGTTTTGAAGACTGTGGTTCTTGAGTAACTGGCTCGTTATAATCCGGTTCATATTTGAACAGTCACGTCTGATTGCAGATGGGGTGAACAACCCTTGGAGTGCACAAGCAATTGCCTGTAAGCGGCTGGAATGATTGACTCCTCCTTGTACCAGGCATGTACCTGTGCCCGCGGTGCTGCTTCTGGTGGTGCTCTCTAAACACCTGAGAGATGTCCGAAGTCATCTGAGGCCAGACCCACTGCCATTACCCAAGCAAGTCTTGATGATGTTTGGCTCAGGCTTAAAGAGAAATCACAATCTTTTGGTACAGAAGCTGGTACTTGAGTATTTATCAAGTTAAACCAAAACTAAACGGCTCTGTGGATTGAATTAGAAAACTCTTCTTTGTCCCTGTGTTGTAAAGGTCACGTTTCTTGTCTTACAGCTTTCCTCCCTGCTATGGTCAGTTTTTCTTCCTAAAACTTGGCTGGTTTACCTGCTCTCATGTTTTCCTGATGGTTTCTCTGGATGCGGTGTGCCTGTGTGTAGCAACCTGTGAGTTTGCACGTGGAGGAAGAAGAAACGAGAGGGCTCATCTCTGCTGAACGGGGTGGAGTTACTAGTGCTGATCGTGTAGAGTGTTTTCCTATTTGTGCCTCTGCATAAATACTATACAAAAATAAGTATCTTCTTACAGTGACCCTCTTTAAAAGTTCATTGCCGAGTGCTGGCGGGTCATGCAGTGCTGTATGCGGACTGGACACGGTAAAGCTTGTGGAGATAAAGCCCAGTTGGCCGAGTCCCACAAGTCTGAATCACGTCCCACGGTGTGTGTAGCGAGGACCAGCACCGTGATTCCTGAAAGTTGCTGCTGTAGAGCCCACCCCTGTGAGATGTGAGGTGTGGTTGTGGGCATCCTGTGTGAGCCCAGCTTACTGGGACGGTCTCATACGGAGAGCAGGAGAGGGGACTTGGGCACTGCCCAGCTTCTCTTCAGGTGGTTCCAGAGCCTCAGGCATTGTGTGAACCTTCCCCTTTCAGTTCTGGGTCTCGATTGAGGCATTTTTCCGCTTGCTTCTACCTCTGTTCACTGTATCTGTATGTTGACTCTCATCCTTACCCCATAGGTCCTTGGACCATCTTTTGTCCCGTTCCCACAGCCTCTCGCACTGTGCAAACCGGGCCCAGGGCCCGGGCTTGTGGGAATGGCTGTAATACAATTAAATGTTGATAATCATCAACTGGCAAGCTGCTACACTTGTCTGGGAAGGGCTGGGTAATACGTGTGTGTACAACAAGTCTGTACATCTTTTGAACTGATAAAGAATTAAGTTTGTTGGCAATCCAGCCTGTAGTAAATTAACACCTTGCTTAAATAGTTAGCTGACAGCTTGAAGTGGGGGGTGGCATTTTAATGGTTAAGCTGGTTTTCCCTGTCTTCACATGCCCTGTCCGGCATCTCATCTTATTCAAATAACCTAATTGCCATCCAGCCTTTCAACAGCACATCATCTTAGCACCTTGCTGCCAAGACAGTTACTCACCTAAAGGCCTCATTATGTTTTGCTGCTGTATCGGGGGCCAAAAATAACTTGACAATACCTGCTCGGTACCCAGGGTCTCTAAAGGACAAACAAATAATTGGGTGAAGCAAACCCCAAGCACAGACCGCTGTGTGCAGAGCCCTTGACGGTAACGGCCACCGCTGGTGTCAGAGCAGATCTTTAAGCAGCAGATAACGCTGAGACGGGAGGGTGATGGCTGGGAAACAGCAGGCTGCGTGTTGCAGCCGCCGAGGAGGGTCTCTCCTCCTGTAGGAGGGTCTCTCCTCCTCCTCCTGCAGCCTGTGACACGGCCCTGTCATTTCCTGCAGAACAAAGCCTTAACAATAGCATTTAAAAAAAAAAAAAAAANACAAAGCAATTAAAAAAAAAAAAAAAAGAAAAAAAAAAAAAAAAAAACCAACCCAAATCACACACATACTGTCACCCGGGCGGGTTTTTGGGTGGGCCAGAAAATGATCCATCTTCCCCTTTTAATCTGATACTATAATTAATTTAATGTTGATTGCTCTGAGTGGCTGTGCATACTTAAAAATTAGATTAGCCAGTAAATTGTCTCTAATGATGGTTTTTATTGCTCTGGTAGTTTACACAAAAGCAACGAACGTGCTTTCCTTTGGAAGCGTGTTCACACACCCTGAGAAGGCCAGAGTGGCCTCCATCACGGCTCCCCAAAAGCAGGGCTTCCCCAGGAGGTCACACTTGTCGCGGTTATGGTCCTTCATCCCGGTGGGTGTCTGCCTGCTGGGGAAGCTGGCCCTCCCTGTCACTGGCTGACCCAGTTGGGGACCCGGTCCCGTGTCCCAGTGGGTGTCATGGTGTGTTGGGCACTGGACCAGCGCCGCTCGGCATCTGGGCAAACCCCAAACCTTGGGAGGCTCACACAGCTCAGTGCTCCCCTGTGTGCAGCTCCTGCAGGAGCGCAGGCTGGAGGCCTTTGGCGTGTTCTGTACATTAGATGCCATTACAGATCCTGTGTGACTGAGTGTGTGTTGTAAGATAGAGTGGATGTGTTAAGAATCCAAGAATGGTTTGGGTTGGAAGGGCCTTAAAGATCATCTCTGGTCCACCACACCAGGTTGCTCCAAGCCCCATCCAGCCTGGCTTGAACCCCTCCAGGGATGGGGCAGCCGCAGCTTCTCTGGGCAACCTGGGCCAGGGTCTCACCACCCTCACAGCAAAGAAGTTCTTCCCCAGATCTCATCTCCACCTCCCCTCTTTCAGTGTCAAACTCTTCGCCCTTGTCCTATGGCTCTACTCAAGAGTCTTCCCCAAGTTTTCCTGGAAAAGGAGCCCCTTTTAGGGGCTTTTAAGGACCGAAAGGGGCTCTAAGGTCTTCCCGGACCCTCCTCTTCTCCAGGCTGAACCCCTCCAACTCTCTCAGCCTGTCCTCACAGCAGAGAGGCTCCAGCCCTCCCAGCATCACAGTGTCCTCCTCTGGCCCCCTCACCGGCAGGTCCGTGCGTCCTTCTTGACAGTGAGCACTGCAGATGCCATAACTTGAAATTTCTTGGAATCGCTTCTTGTCTTCATGCTGCTGTTCCCTCTCCTGGGCCTGCGAGTGAGGAACAGATCAGGGTTCTCAGCCCCATCGTCACAGGGTGCAGGTGCCCACGTCGTACTCGGGGCTGGGCACGGGAATTATGATTTTCCTACAGAAATGCTTGTGCTGCTTTTAGCCCCTGTCGGTGTTGGCGCATAGACAGTGGGGCAGAGGAAGACACACACAGCATTACAGCCTTACTGGAAGTGGTTCAAAACAATGCTGAGGGGGGGAACACGGGGTTTGGGGTTGGGATTTTTTTTTTGGCAAAGCATCTTTAGCCTTTTTCTGCAACGACTCTGCTGTTGCTAGCAGTTAAAACAAGGAGCGGCCAAAAAAATTTCAGGCAGACAGTTAAGGGAACTTCAAAGCTTAAAAAAAGATCTGCCTAATTTGTAGGTAAAAGTTTGCTTTCGTAATTAACGTGGCCTTGCTGTTTATCCTACTAAATACACACGGATAAAGTAATTTGCAAGTGCAAACAAACGGAGGAGACAAAGAATATGATTCCGTCTTTGATCTGATTCTTCAGGAGATGCTGAAAACAGACTTTAGCTGCTGGAAATGTAGGTTTTGGGTTGGAAATGTCGTTTTGCCTTGCTTTCTTTTGGCCAGCTGTCAAACCCGAGCACCGCTCAACCCCCGTGGTTTATCGCTGGGCGTTGATTTTCTCTCTGCAACTTAAACTTTGTGCTTTGTAGGTAGCGTGAATATATTCTGTTAGGCTATGTTTTTAATACATAAGAAGCATGCAGATAACTTGCTCTGACAGGCAGAAGGTAAAACCATTTCCCTAGATCTCAGGCAGTTTGGACCTTTTTTTATTTTTTTATTTTTTTATTTGGAAAAAAAACCAGAAATTGCTTAGGCTGTATTTACCTTTTCCCCTGAGGAGTGGACGTGAGGTGTAGGCAGCACATGCTTTTTGACGGGGTGTATTCGAGTTTTCTATCGGTGGCAGCAGCGCGTCGCCCGGGAGCGAGGTTCCCCAGGGCGGTGGGGTGGTGGACGTGCCCAGCCTTGCCTTCTCAACAGCAACACTCCTGTGATTTCGTTCAACGGCAAGCGGCGTGCGGAACGGGAGCCTTCTCGGAGCAGTCATTCCTGTTGTAATGGGAAGAGCAGGCGCCAGCAGCAGCAGGACCTGAGCTGCTTATATTTAAAGTGTGAAACTTTAAAGCTAGAAGCAGCGCGAGAGAAGAGCTCAGTAAACACAGTTTATCAAGCTGGAGCAGGTGAGATTTGGGACAAAAAGTCTGCAGAAGTGAATTTGTTTGAGATGTCCCGCAGCTGTGTGATGGAAAGGATGTCGGTAAAAACTGAGGATAAGTGGCAACCAAGGTCCGTGAAGCATTCTGAGGCCAGGCTGGATGGGGCTTGGAGCAACCTGCTCTAGTGGGAGGTGTCCCTGCCCATGGCAAGGGGGGGTTGGAACTCAATGATCTTCAAGGTCCCTTCCAACTCTAACCATTCTATGATACAAACAGCGATGCAGATAGAGAATCACTGTCAAATTTTAGGGAAAATGCTTCAATTCTTGGTTGAGTACTCCCTGAGTGAGGGGTTTTGGGGGGTTATTTCAGCCCGCTGACTACCAAGGACACTGTTTAATACAGTTTCTGTCATGTCTCCATATGAACCTGCCCAACGTGACCTGACACAAGCCTGAGAACACTGTGCCTGGCTGCAGTGGCTTCTTTGGCTCTGCTCAAACATGTTCTCAACTGATTCAAAAGCTTAGTCGAGTGAGCCGTGCACACGTAGCATTGTGTGTCCCTGCCACCTCTCAGCAATTTAATGCTCTGAAATTCATGGAATCAGGGAATTGTCAGGGTTGGAAGGGACCTCTGGAGCTCACCCAGCCCAACTCCCCTGCTAAAGCAGGGTTGCCCAGAGCACATCCCTCAGGACTGCATCCAGGAGGGGCTTGAAGGTCTCCAGAGAAGGGGACTCCACACCCTCCCTGGGCAGCCTCTGCCAGGGCTCTGACACCCTCACCACAAACAAATTCTTTCTCCTATTTGAATGGAACTTCCCGTGTCCCAGCTTGTGCCCGTTGCCTCTCGTCCTGTCCCTGGGAACCACTGAGAAGAGTCCGGCTCCATCCTCCTTCACCCCACCCTTCAGACCCTCGGGAGCATGAAGAAGGTCTCCCCTCAGCCTTCCCTTCTCCAGGCTCCAGAGTCCCAGCTCTCTCAGCCTTTCCTCCTCAGGGAGATGCTCCAACCCCTCCATCCTCTTGGTTGCCCTACGCTGGACTCTCTCCAGCAGTTCCCTGTCTCTCTTGAACTGGGGAGCCCAGCACTGGAGGCAGGATTCCAGTTGTGGCCTCCCCAGTGCAGAGCAGAGGGGGAGAATGACCTCCCTCCACCTCCTGGCCACCCTCTTCCCTCCGCAGCCCAGGATTCCATTGGCCTCTTGGCCACCAGGGCACGTTGCTTTTTTATTAATTTGAATGCTGTACACCGAGAGCCACTGCTGCTGGAAAGGAGGGCAGATGGTCTGGGTGTGACACAGGCAGAAAAGTCGATAGTTTGGGTCAAAAATGTGCTTCCAGCTTCATGGGTGTAGCTTCTGTGGCTTCGTGGAGGTGGAGACGTGCTCAGAGTGAAGTCCTGCAGCGAAATGGCAGGTCCCATTTTCTCACACATGACAAGAACTGTGGATGCGGGCGTCCCCCGGGCAGCAGCAGTTTGTTTGCAGGGCAAAAGGTTTTACAGTTACGTGCCGTTAAAATCCTGTTGCTTAGAAGGTAAACCAAAATTACGCAGCCTCCCTCCCTTCCCTACGCATGTGCAGGGGTGCAGCTTCAAGTGCATATATCTATGGATGTTTTTAATAATACTCTGTCATTTGACATGGTGTCTTGCCAAAAATGAACTCATTAATGAACTCCACAGGGTATTTTATGCAGATCCAAAGCTGCTCATTACGTCTATTTTTAAGTACGTTGCCGCGTTGATGGCGAGGGGAATTTGTTGAAACCTGTAGCGTAAAACTTGTAATTTTGTTTGCTAACACTTGCAAAAGATTACAAATGTGATCCCGGGCCCTTTGAAGTCAAGGGGAGCAATGGGATCATTAGCGTAGGAATTAGTACGTGTTTTTGTAAGAGAATACTCTTTTGGGATGCTTGGGGAAGAGCTCCCGCTCCCTCCCGTGGGGGGAGGCGGACGGCAGGGACGGCACGTGGAGGTTTCTCTCTGAAGCGTGGCTTTTCCAGGGGGTCAGGGCTTGGCTTCTTGGGCGTCTGCGAGGTCCGGCGCTGGCTGGTTTTAGAAGGAGTAGCCCAAGAACTCCTCCTTCTTCACAGGGTCACAGAATTGTGTTTGTTCTGGGAGCCAGCTTTCTGGACAACTACTTCTGTGCATGAAAGGTGCATTTTGGAAAATGCCCGTGTCAGCACGCTCCTTATTCCCCAGAAAAGGATGTTTTCAGAGGCCTCTGGTGTACAGTATTCGGGGCCATGAGCCCCTCTGCTCCCCAGCGAGGTGTGATTTACAAACTTCCCTTCATAAAGCCATGGAAACAAAGGGGCTTCAGAGCCAAACGACAAGGCGGTTTTTCATACAAGGAGGTAGAAAAAACGCCTCCTGTTGCAGCAGGATCCAGAAGTGAAAAAATGAACCTTAGGCCTCTCTGCAGAAGGAAAGGAGGGTTTCGGTTTGCTGCTGGTATTGGGTTCTCTGCAGGTATTTAATGGGTTTTGCTGGGACACGCTCCTGATTGTAAAGTGGTTCTGGAGCTGACAGACTTTCCTTGAGGCAAATTCTTTTCATTAAAAAAGGATTGAAGTAATTAGACCTGACTGTCGACTGACAGGTTAATTGATAAGGGAAGTGGGGCCCAGTAACCCAGAGGTGAGGTTATATTGTGACTTTAAATCTTTATAGTCGCTGATAAAGCATAGTCTTCCACTGGAATGTCAGGAAAACCACACCGGCTCTTTCACAAGGTGTCGTGCCTGAAAAGGTCTGCAAAAAAAAAAAAGAAAAAAGCTGCAGTTTTCTAAACTTCATTTTACAAGGTTAAGGTCTGATGTGGCAAATTTCTTCAAAGATCAGGCACGTTGAAGCTGCTTCAGCTCTGCAGGTTGACGGGCTTGGCCCCGGGTAGGGTTTGGTTGGGGCTGCCGGGTTGTCTGCCTGCAACTTCTTCCTTTCTTTAATGAGCCAAAATACAACTTAATGCCTGTTCTTTTAAAAAATACGTAATCTCTTCAGCCAATAAATACTAGTTCGGGAAACGCTCTTATCTTATAATTTGCTTTTTAAAATGGAAATGAGCTTGGGAAGGTGTTTAGTGGTTGATGGGGGGGAGGTGGGGATGCGGGGACTCCTGCTGAGCTGGGACACTGCGGGGCTGGGGTGAAACGCCTCTTGAAGATCCACCTGGTGATCACGTAGTAGTTCTTCTTTCAGCCACGTGGAAACCGTGCTTTATAGGGTAGAAAAGTAATAATGAAAAGGCGAGTAGTTAGGACAGGGTGTGGGAAAATCAAACTGGACAACCGCCTTGACCTCCACCCGCCTCCCCGAGAGCTGCAGGAAGAGGCTGTGGGCGGTGAAAGCCACTCGCCTGGATTGAACACCTTCTGGCTTGTCCAGGTTATTCCTGAGGTCTGGGTATTAACCTCCTTTATTCTCACGAATCCAGGTAACAGCGAGGCAGTAGGCTGGCAGCGTGAACGTCGGGCTTCGTGGCAGGCAGGAGGGGGTCGGAGTGGGGACAGGAGATGGGAAGGAGCTCAGGAAAGGAGCTGGGCAGAACCGTCTCTTGTGCTGCTGTAAAAATCTGAGTGTCCTTTAACCCTGGCTTCTGGCAGTCTTTCTAAGGAAGATCACTAGTATGAAGAAACTTGTTTCCCGGCAAGCTGAGAGCAGTGTATCTCTCGTCAGATTCAAAGGAAGATATTTCAGCTGTTATAAATGAGGTGATTTGCACTTGCTAATAACAACAATAAGTTTTGGGGGGTGAGTCCTAAGGATTTATAATAAGGGTTGTTTTCATTGGCATGCTGGTACCCGACTGTAAGAGCTGAGACATTTCTGTTGCAGTCCCTTCCTCTTGGATAGAATTAGGTGCATGGATTGCATGTATCAGCGTAATCAACCCCACTAAGATGTTAAAACATACAAAGTCAATCTTATCATGAAGTCAAAACCCATCTTGTTTTCCTTTTCCTTTTCCCCCTGCCTTGTGCTCCATCTAAAATAAATAACTGCAAATAACTGAATGAATATAATCCATTTCTCCAAAGGAAGGAAAATAATTGCCTCCAGACTTCTAACTTACCTGCCAAATTGCATCCTGATGTGAATTGCAATGGACAAATTATAATCCTTTGAGACAAGGAAAGAAATGATGGACTCTGTAAGTGACCCTTCCCTGGTAGGCACAGGCAAAATGAAGCTAAACTTGGCAAGTGATTTGCACTCACATCAGGGAAGAGCTGGTCCCCAGGTCATCCTTGAAAGGCATTGATTTAGGATTGAGAGGAAAAGAGCTTGCCGTGCCGGCTGGTGGCCTGGGGTGGAGCAGAAGGCAGTCTCCAGTGCTGTCAGCTTTATGCAGCCCACAAGCACTATATTCCACCACTGCAGGAAAAAAAAGCAAACACCAAAACAAACCCCCCAAAACCCCAACAAACCCAAACCAAATAACCAGAGCAAAACCATGAAAAGCACAGAGGAGTGTGACCAGTCTAACCAGAGAGTCTCGTGCCGGCAGGGTTGCTCTTCCCGAGGCTTTTGTCAAAGGATGGAGCTGGTAGGGGTGGCCTCATCAGCAAGACAGGAGCATCTGGCTTGAAGACGTTCAGGATTTCCAGTTGTGGCCCGGCACAGGGGTGTTCCTTCGTTCAGCCCGGCTCAGGCTGCGGCGTCGGTGAGCGGTTTCAGGCTGCTCTTGGTTATTGAGGAGTACCGTGGGGCGGTCAGGCAGTAACAGCCGGCCTGTGGGCTGTGCCTTGGTTTACTTTGTAATCCAGTATTTTGTGTAAATGTAAAGCAATTTCGGGACATGCTGTTGTCATGTTACAGAGGTATCAAATCACTGTGTGTGTTTTGAAATTGCAGCGAGTATCGCAGATGGTTACTTTGGCAGAGGCAGCTTTCCATAATGTGTTTCAGGCTTGGTTGTGGCTTTTATCCTGATTTATTACTGGAGTGACTTCCCTGGGACTCGGGGCACTGCGGCGCTCAAGGACGGGGCCGCCGGAGGCGTCGACTTGCAGGAGGTTCTTTATGAGGGGATGAGAACAGCAATGCTGAGTGATAGTAAATGTAAAAAGTTATTCGGGGCTCCAGAAAATACCGGTGAAGGAACAAAACTTCCTTTTCAGATGGCAGAGTGTTTTGTGAAAATTGGTTCCACAGACCCCACTCTGAGCCTTACTCTGTCTGCACCCAGGAAACCTGGACCAGGATCTAAAAACCCTTGTGCTATAAAATCGAAGAATTGTTGCAAACTCTTTAAGAAACTACCACATCAGCTCTGTGAAAAAAAAAAAAAACAACAAAAAAACAACAAACAAAAACACAACAACCCCAACTTCAAAAAACTTCTTCTGAAGAGAAGGACTTGGGAGTGCTCCTGGAGGAGAAGCTCCCCAGGAGCCGGCAGTGTGCGCTGGCAGCCCAGAAAGCCAACCCCAGCCTGGGCTGCAGCAAAAGCAGCGTGACCAGCAGGGACAGGGAGGGGATTCTGCCCCTCTGCTCTGCGCTCCTGAGACCCCACCTGGAGTCCTGTGTCCAGCTCTGGAGTCCTCAACAGAGAAAGGACATGGACCTGGTGGAACGGGTCCAGCGGAGGGACAGCAAGATGCTCAGAGGGCTGGAGCCCCTCTGCTGTGAGGACAGGCTGAGGGAGCTGGGGCTGTTCAGCCTGGAGAAGGGAAGGCTCTGGGGAGAAGAGAAGGCTCCAGCCTTCCAGGATCTCTGCGGTGGCCAAGACGGTGGCCCCGGGGAAGATAAATCTTGTTTTNATTGGATATTAGGAGGAACTTCTTTGGTGTGAGGGTGGTGAGACCCTGGCCCAGGTTGCCCAGAGAAGCTGTGGCTGCCCCATCCCTGGAGGGGTTCAAGGCCAGGCTGGATGGGGCTTGGAGCAACCTGGTGTGGTGGGAGGTGTCCCAGGGCAGGGGGGTTGGGACTGGATGATCTTTGAGATCCCTTCCAACTCTAACCATTCGATGATTCTATGAAAATATTATAGTTCTCCTGTAGAAAGGATCCTGGTGTTAAGCCAAAATGCCCCAAATAGCACAGTAACTTCTGCAGCACCTGCAGCACAGGGTGGGGTTGGTTTCTTCAGGCGCATGTCAAAGCTAAAATGGAATATTGTCTTTCTTATTTTAAAACACATATGCTCTTATTTCACCTATTTAGATGCAGGCAAATATGCACACTTATAAATGTTATGGCCCTTTCCATACTGTGATTAAGTCTGATTTTTCATTAATATTATCCAAAGTGACATCCTAACCTCTTGCAGAGAAGTGAAAACAATCTGAAGACAGCTGTTGTTGAAACTCAAAGCTCTGTGGTGTTTCAGTGGGTTACTTAATCCCGTGATTACCTTAGCACGCGAAGGTCCATTTAGGTGCATCCTCAGGATGTACGTCTGCAACACGTGCTCTCAGAAGGCGTTAACTCCAGCTCAGGCTGGAGGATGTGGGGAGGTTGACAGATCTCCTGCTGGTTGCAGCTGAAAGTCAAAAGCCGAGCTAAGAGCTCTTTAGCCAACCCCAGTTACCTAAAACTGATCTTGAACTTTGTACTGTGGCTGGTTGTGAGAACGGTACCGTTGGAGGTGATGCCGGGTAGAGGAGTTCAGACTGGAAAAATAAAGAAGGGGGTGAATCCTTCCAGGCTGGGCCGTGGGTAACTGGAGCCAGTACAGAAAGGAGGAGACATAACCTTGTGTCCCCCTGTGAAATGGATGTGCTGATGTGGTGAAAACCAACACCCCCCCACCTGTGGCATATTCTAGGGTAGCTGTGATTGGATTTTTCACCTCCAGAATATCGAATGTCGTTTGGTAAACACGGTCTAGAAGATGACAGCAGCACTGTAAGCAGTTTTTGAGGGAAATGTGAGCTGTAGAGGTTTATTAATAGGATGTAAAACAATTACTTGTTTGTGTGCTTTCCCCCCTCAGGAATCTTTTCCTTTATGTTTTCTGAATAACACAAGGCATCCTTGGCAGCAGAATCCCCACAGTTGTTACTGTCAGATTGTTATCAGATTTGGCAGTGATTGTTTTCTAATAACATGTGTGTTTTTCCCTCGCTGCCCATGTAAGAGTGACAGTTTACTGAAACTCAATGCAAGATTTTTTTAAAAAGTCACCATTTACATCCCTGAAAACAAATGATCTAGTTAGCACAGATCCTTCTGCTTCCTCAACTGTCTTTTACTTATCTAAGAGAAGGATTTCCAAGAAGCAGGTGAGAAGTAGGTTTGGGAATCCTCCGGCTTTTTAGCTCTTATTTAGATCTTGTTCTTGTTTGGGCTTGAATAATAACTTCCCTACGCTCCCAGCAGAAGAGCTGATGAAACTCATTTCAGTTTTGGTCTTATTTGTAAGGTTTGCTGAGATGTTTTAATTTGATAAGCTTCACAACAGGCTAGTTCGGTGATTGGTATCTTCTCCGCAATAAGAGTGGGAAACAGAGCTCCGCAGATGGAAAACGCCCGACACAAGGTCTCGGGAGCCGGTTTGTGCCAGGATTCCTTTTGCCAGCTCGGATCTTGCTCCCGGGGCTTGCCCCGAGGGCCAAATCCTCCTCTTCCTCCTCCGGGCAGGCTTTGGCAAGGCTCAGAGCAGGGCCCACGGTTGTGGATGTTCTCGTTTCCCAGCGCCGCGGTGGTTTGCGCGCCGGCTGCTCTGAGCCCAGGCACTGGAAGCCCTTCTGGCCGTGCCCCCGCGCAGGTCGCTGGATGCCGAGGCCTCCGAGGGGCAGGAGGGCACCGATTCTCTCCTGGGTCTTGAGCCGTGTGGTGATGAAAAGGCAACAGCTGCCAGGAGCCCAGAGCCAACCGCCAGCTCGCCTCTGCACCAGCCCCTTTCCTAAACAAAGCTCCGGTTACCGAATGTTATCCGTCTCCCCGAGGAGCCCCAGCTACTCTCCCAGCTGCCGTTGTCCTCCTCCCAAAGGGAACATGAAAGATGGACCCAGTCTGATCCCAGGGCAGGATTAACAACCTGTGATGTGTCACGGCGGAGAAGAAAGGGCGGCCTTTAATGCTCCTCTCATCTGTTATGGCAACAAAACACAACAGAAGAAATAGCTGATTACCAAACACAACGCAACCTCTTTCAGAAAGGGATTAAGTAGCTGAATGCGCTTTTTTAGACTGAAAGTGATACGGTGTTAAATATAACCCTTTTAGACTATTTCTTCCTGGGGATTATTTTGGAAAAGAACTGTGACCCTGGATCAATGAGCATCCCTTGATGCTGCAAGTATTAACTAGGAGGGAGAACATTAAGCGAGCACAAGCTACTGGGAGTTATTTTTTTGCCTTATCGTTCTTCATCTCAAGAGTACTCGCAAGATCCTCTCGCCCCGTCTGTGCGATGTTCTCAGCTGGAAGATTAGCTCTTGTTAACTTTCTGGAGTGATTTTTAGTCTTATTAATGAGAACATTAGGAAGCGTGGACTTTGGTTTGATTTAGTTGACGATGTCAGAATCTAAAACCTAGAAGACAGCATATTGGTTTTTTAAAAATAAAAAAAATATTCATTTAGTAAAAGTGCGTATTTCTCAGTGACAACATGGGATGTTTAGCAAAGAGGGGGGGCTGTACATGATAGCCCAACCCCAGCCCCAATGGTGTCTGAGAGCAAGTTGGTGTGGGGAAGGTCTGGCTTTGGGATACAGAAGAATCCCCTGGAGATTTAATTTCAAGAAGATAGCACAGGTGGAGAAAGTGTATTTTTCTTTCTGTGATTTTCTTTGTTGTGTGGGTTTTGTTTTTTTGTGTATGTGTATCAAATAGTGTCTCGGATAGCACCAAATTACTATGCTTATTTGGCTGAAATCCCCCTTTCTGAGTAGTTTTTATTTGAACAAGCTGCTCTGTTGTTGTTCCTAATACCAAAGTCAGAATTCTGGAACAGGTACCCACCTCTGTTTTGGGTGTAGAATTATTAAACCTTTCCCCACACATTCCTTCAGACTCCTTTTCTGGGAGAGCTGCTGCAATCTCACCCCTTTGTTGATACCACAAAGTTCCCACCGCACTTCAGGAATATAGTAGGTTCCAGAAGATGCTCTAATAAGCAAACCTGGAACCAGAGTACAGTGGGTTTAGCATTAAATCGGAAAAGCATCCCATACCTGTTACTGAAAAGTATTATATTATAGTCAGGCTTGAAGTGCTTGCATGTACCTTCCTGGAGCTGCCAAGGGCTGGCTTGGTGAGGTGGTGATGGTTGCATGCCTTTATGACCCTCAGTGTCCGTACAGCAGTGGAGCCAAGGCTTTTTTGGGGTGGGAGGAGAAGGAGGAGAGCTCTTGAGGTTGCACACAGTTGGCTACTGACTTAGCCTCCATCCACATCAACCTGCCCATTGTGAAGTTAAAATTGGGATGGGCAAGAGTCTTGGAAGTGATGCCTGTTTCGGGCAATGTATTTATTTGAACTCAACAAACGTGGCTGACTCAGCTGTGTCTGCCCTACGGGAATGAATTCGCCAAGGAATGCAAAGTGAAGGAAAGAGCAGCTTCCCAGCGAAGCAGGAAGAGGTATTTCCCCTCTGCTGGGACCCTGGACTCTGAGAGTGACCACTTAAACCTCGTGGGCAGCGGTGGAAAGCGCTTGGGACTGCATCCCTCCGGCAGGGGAGACACCAGCCGGGGTTCCCGATACCCCTTGGGATTGTAGCTCAGGCGTGGGGCGGTCCTGAGCCCAGAACCACGACCTGCCGCGCTGCGGGACGTGCAAACGCAGCAGAGCAGATGTTTCCAGCAGTGCTTGTGTGCAAAGGCAAGACTAAAAGAAAAAAATAGAGGAACCATTAAAAGTTTAAAGTAGAGAGAGACGTACGGATATCTCCAGTTTTAGAGTCTCATGGCAACGCTTCTCTTCATGTTCAATAAATAAGAGGGCTCTAATTATGAGATTTTTGGTCAGCCAAGATGTGATCACCCCATGGAAAAAAGACGCCTTGAAATGAAAGCGTTATCTGCCATACTACTTTTATTAATCTGTACTGAGAAACATATCATGGCTATAACTGGGGAACCTGGGGCATTTTCATTGAAATTTGGCTTGGTTAAAGCCTGCTGGTACTTGTGCCAAATGACCCCGGTGTGATACTGGTATTTCAGGGAGTGGTACTTGGACTTTTGAGTCAGTATTTAATCCACGCTCAGTCACATGTTATGGTGAGGAATCCTTTGGAGATGTACCATCCAGTCTAACATTTTGAACCACGCAAGGCTGAGATGTGAAGCTGACCCTGTCTGCACCCTGTGGTGGATGTTTTGAAGTCGGTTTTCAAAGGTGGCATACCAGGAGCCTGCATAAGCCTGATGGAGCGGGTCCAGAGGAGGGCCACGGAGATGATCAAAGGGCTGGAGCACCTCTGCTACGAAGACAGGCTGAGGGAGCTGGGGCTGTTCGGTCTGGAGAAGAGGAGGCTCCGGGGAGACCTAATTGCAGCCTTTCAGTACCTAAAGGGGCTACAGGAAGGCTGGGGAGGGGCTGTTCACAAAGGCTGCTGTGATAGGATGAGGGGCAATGGACTGAAGTTGGAGAAGGGTAGATTTTGTTGATAAGTTGAATATTAGAAAAAAATCTCTTTCCTCTGAGGGTGGTGGAACCAGGTTGCTCAGGGAGGTGGTTGAGGCCCCTTCCCTGGAGATATTCAAGGTGAGGCTGGATGAGGCCCTGGGCAACCTGGTCTAGTTGGGGGTGTCCCTGTGACTGCGGGGAGGTGGGACTAGATGGCCTTTGGAGGTCCCTTCTGGCCTGGATGATTCTATGATTCTATGATTTATTGTCCTTAACTACCCACCGGGATCTGGCAGGTACAGCCACTGGTCCGACACGAGGTGTGGGTACCACGCCTCCCTCGCTCCCCCCTGCAGTTTCCCGTAGGTAGTAACTGTGAACGGGACAAACCTGCTGTGATTCACCCACCAAATGATTGTATTTAACTGACATCTGCAGGACGTTCACAACAGCCGTTCACCGCAGCATAGGTGCCTTACTTGTTTCTTGTGTGAGTTTATGGTTACTTAAAGAGCTTAAAGTTTATTCAAAATACTATTTCATATGGTTTTGAAGTGACTTTTTACTGTGAAGACCTGTGAAATGCGGAGGATAATGTTACCTGCTGAGCATGTAGCCCTGGAAGGAACCAGCATCTCAGCTGCTTTACTGTTACGTCTTCTGCATCATTAGGGGAGCTCAACATCTGACTCTTGTCTGCTATTAGAGAGGCCCTCGCCACTATTAAGAAAAACTGAATTACTATGGAGTGGTAATAAGATGCAACATTACTGTCTTTCATGATTTTATCAGGAGTCTTATGATTTTTTAAATTATTTTCTTTTTTTTTACAATCTCAGATCCTTAAGAAATATCATTGTGTGAAAGGCACTCCCTTTCATGAAACTAAATAATGAAATGCAAGTAAAGCAAGCCTTGACTCCACCTGCTGTGGTTTTTAAAGCAGTTTCATAGGAGCGAGGCATTGACTCCTGGTGCTGGTTTTGTATACTTGAGGTTGGAAATATTACAAAGTTTGGTCAAGCTGTAAGAAGCAGTGGAGCATCTCACATAGGGACAGCTTTATTCCTTGTGTGTATTGGCTGTTGGTTAAGTTTTCCCCCCGAACTGGGCACTGGTGAGGCCCCACCTTGAGTGCTGTGGCCAGTTTTGGGACTCTCACTCCAAAGAAAGACTTTGAGGTGCTGGAGTGGGTCCAGAGAAGGGCAACAGAGCTGATGAGGAGGCTGGAGCCCAAGTCTGGTGAGGAACGGCTGAGGGAGCTGGGGGTGTTGAACCTGGAGGAGGCTGAGGGGAGACCTTCTCGCTCTCTACAACTCCCTGCAAGGAGGGTGTAGCCAGAGGGGGATCGTCTCTTCTCCCAAGAAACAGGAGATGGGACAAGAGGAAATGACATCAAGTTGTGTCAGGAGTGGTTTTGGGTGGATGTTAGGAAAAATTTCTTAATTGAAAGGGTTATTGAACATTGGAGCAGGTTGCCCAGGGGCATGGTGGAGTCGCCATCTCTGGGGGTATTTAAAAACCAGGCAGACACGGCGTTGAGGGACATGGGTTAGGGGCGGTTTGGGCAGTGTTGGGTTGATTGATGGTTGGATTTGATGATCTGAAAGGTCCCTTTCAACCATGAGGATTCTCTGAGTCTAAGTAGAGTCCCTGTGTCCTGCATAGCACCTTTTGTGTCTTGGACGTCTGGCACTGTGTGTGTTGCTGCTGTGGCCTCAAGCGGTGGGTTGCAGAGGCCATTCCTTCTCCCAGATCCTGGTTGCTCCNCAACCATGAGGATTCTCTGAGTCTAAGTAGAGTCCCTGTGTCCTGCATAGCACCTTTTGTGTCTTGGACGTCTGGCACTGTGTGTGTGTTGCTGCTGTGGCCTCAAGCGGTGGGTTGCAGAGGCCATTCCTTCTCCCAGATCCTGGTTGCTCCTGCAGCCCGGCAGGTCCTAGGCCGTCCCCGGGTGCTGCGTGGCGGCGGCAGTCCTACTCGGGCCACTGCTCCCACTGGCACCGCTGCTCCCCTCTGGCCTTTCCAGCATGTCCCACGCACAGCCAGCTCTGGAGGTGAAGGTGTGCTCTTGCTGATGGACCTGTGTCTGCACTGCGGGGCTGCCGGCACCGCTCCAGCCTCTGGCAGGGCCACGGCTCCCGCTCGGTCCCCTCCCTCGCAGGGTGAGACGCGGCTGGTGATCCAAATCAATGCATCAGGTTTGAACTGAAGCAGCTGAGGAGCTGGCATGGGTCCCCTTCTGCTGTCCCACCTTCCAACCAGTACCTCCCTCAGAAGAGGACAGAGGACTTGGCCTGTGGTGGCACGAGGTGGCCATTGCGGCTCCAAGGTGCTTGGTATCTCCAGTGTCATGAAAACATTTCCAGGCAGCTTTGCATTCGGTGGATGTGCTGGTGTACGTCGGCAGCGTTTCCTGCATCTGCCTTTCAGTCACGGAGAGCAAGGGAGGGGACTCTTTCCTCCCCGAACACCGGCGGGGAGGCAGGATTGCCGTGCGGTCTCCATGGTTGGAGTCGGTCCACAGTCCTCCTCCTCTGGCTCCTGGAAAGAGACACCCGTACAACGCAAGAAGGGGATCAGAGTTTCTTCATGCCTCTTCTTTGTCCTGCGGGGCTGAGCATGGATTATCCACTGCAGACAGCTGGTTTGGGAAGAAACAGTGTTGAGATCAAGTAGTCAAAAATCTTCCAGGGGTTGCCCCAGTTATTCCAGCCATCGAATAAACAAAGCGGTCCAACATGGTAGCACTGTGCAGAAGAAAACCCTGCAGCTTCCCCCCTTCAGACCAGGAGCAATACTGCCAGAAACGGCTTCGCTGGAGCTACTGCCAGTACCACTGCGATGGGCGATGTGTAGCGTGTTAAATCTGGAGCGCCGGGAGCGGAGGAACCGCACCAATCGGTCCCTTCAAGGTTTGGGTTTGCATTGGCAGCCGAGTCGGTAAGTGCGGAGATAAAAGCCCTGCCTGGAGCGCCCCGTGTTAACCAGCCCAGCCATGTGAAATGCATCCACTCGTTTAAGTAAATCTAACAGCTCTTTGGCTTTGAACAAGAGCACCTTTTTGGTTTTTTTTTTCTTCTTTGCGGTTGCTTTAGATAATTTCAAGCTCAAATGGAACTGCTCCCGTCCCATGTCTTCTGGGCAAAGGTGGTTATGAAATTGTGGTGAAAAACACGGGCTTGTAACTAGGGGAGAGCTCGTCCTCGCAGCGCTGCGTGCGTCTGCTCCTTCTGACAGCAGCAAAACATATCCTGGAGGATGCTGCCGCGTCTTCTAAGGAAGAGTCTGCTGGGCAGTGAGATGGCAAACTCAGATGTGAAAGCACAATTATATTTGGGTTATTTAGGGTGAGAAAAAAACCATCACGGAGTGAGATAGCAGAGCTGCTGAGCAGACGGAGCAACAGCAGTTGATGTTCTGCATTAACAACTGCGGGATCAGGGCTACTGGGAGAACGAACCATCCACGAACAGCCCCGGCCTCTAAATTAACTGGGATGATTCAGTGAAATGGCCTGTGGGCAGCTCGATAGATGTTTTTGTCCAGTGCACTAAAACAACTCGAAAAGATGTAAATAATTAAAGGCTGAATAAAATCTTGGAGACTGGAATAGAAACCACTGCTGTTGTTCAAAGGAGTTGCTCGAGGCAGCCTTTGAAGGACACGCTGTTCTCACTGCCCTCTGTCCCCCCCTAGACAGAGCTGAAGTGAGGATTGACCACTGAGGGTGGCCAGTGGAGATGCTCACGCAGAAGGAGAGGCCATGGAATGAGAAGGGGCTGGAGGGACTGGAGCTGGGTGTGGAGGAAGTAGTGGGGGCAGCAGAAGTATTAAGGTTGGTGGCAGAAGCAATAGCTTCTGAGGAAGGACGTAGTCGTTCTCCTTCCTACATGGCAGGAGCCCAGGGCACGTGCGGGACGGTGCATTCGGGGCTGGTGAGGTTCTCAGCAGGTGACGTGGTGGGGACCCCAATGGCACAGAATGGCTGGGGCAGCGTGGCCGGGGGGCTGAGGGCAGGGGGGCCTGGCTAGAAAACCAGAGGAGAAAGGAGGCAGGTAGATATTTTAGCACTTACTTTTTTCTACACTGAGACAAGTCCAAAACCTATGAGAGCAGTGTTGCGGTTGGGGATGTCCCATGGGGTGGGAGATCCCACCCAAGGACCTGCTCTGGGAAGGGTTTTGAGGCAGCGTTGGGCTTGGCTTTCCCTTCCCTTTGCCTCCGCGCTGTGTCCCGGTGAGACCCGTGGTGCAGACGCTGCCACAGGAGCCTGGACATAAAATTAGGCCCTTGTGAACACTTTATTTTTATGTTCTTCACACCAAGGGCTCCGTGGCCCAGTCTTGATTTTGCCACACTCTGTCTCTGTGGAACAACTAATCACCCTGTTTCCCAGCACTTTATTACTTTTTTTTCCTCTTCTTTTTTCTTTTTTTTTTTTTTTTTGTCCAACAAAGATAGACTTTCACTCGGTACTTTGTAGAATCATTTGATGTTGTTTGGTTTTAATCTGTTGTGTGATTAAAATAGATTAATGTTGTAGTAACATAAAAACCCTTGAGGGGCTTTGTTCTCTTTGTAAATATTCTCTAGGATCTCTTCTGTCTTCTAAATTGTGTGTGGGGAGGGTATTTAATGGGACCTGGAGAGAAAAGAGCCACATTTTAAACTGAATATAAGAATTTAATTTTTAATAGGTTTCATTTGGGGGTAGAGTATTCTTATTGGAGTGGAAATTAAAGTGTCTGAATGCTTTGTGTGTAGGCTCTTGGAAAGTCTATTAAGCGATGTACAAGCAAAAACCTTCCCTTCCTTTTTTTTTTTTT
>VZRU01006067.1:46410-61737 GCA_013398155.1 Pedionomus torquatus
CCCTCCCCACCCTCCCTGGAGCCCCTTTAGGTACTGAAAGGCTGGATTTTAGTCCATCTTCTAGCAAAATGATAGGAAGGAGGACATGATGAAAGGGATAGCCCTGAGGTGATGAGCGCTGCCAGACCTTTGTTCCACGTTACAAGCTGATCATCCAGAGGGGTTAAGGAAAAGACTATTCTGTTCGCATGTAGTGCCCCCCTACCTAGGGTAGCTGGCAGATTGCAGCCCGTTATTCCCCCAGGTCTGTTGGGCAGTAGGCCTCATGCTCCATGAGTCAATAGTCTTATCAGAAGTCCTATTTCAGAGACCTTCTGCCTGTATTTAGAAGGAGAAAAAAACTACTGTATGGATGAATGTAGTGACAGTAGTTCAATCGATTTGAATAAAACGTGCAACGTTGTATGGAGCGATTAGGATATAACAGACCCTGTGCTGGACCAAAATGTACTGTACCAGGAGCCACCAACTGTCCTGAGGTCTGTGAAACCACAGCTGGTTGGTGGCATGGCATTTCCCACTGCAATTAACATCTGCGCAGACTGACAGGTACAAACCAGCATCTCTGGGCCCTGCCAGGCTCCCATTGTCTCCCCACCTCCGTGTCTGGAAACGAATCTGATTTTGGCAAATAATCCAATTTAATTTCATTTGTTCCTATAGTTTTGGTGACTGGGCAGGGCTGCAGCCCGACTGGTGTCCATTTAGTTCAAGTAACTGGAACAAACTAGTTGATGTTTAGTAGTTGCAGAGAGCACGGTCAAGAAAATGAGATGTCAAGGCAAAGCAAACCTTCCTGAGTAATTATGTAGGGTCTCTTACAGAGGTAGAGAAGACATCATGAGATCTTTGGACCAGAAAGATACGGTGGATATGGGATGATATGAGAGATAGTGCTGCTCCCTTATGAATGGCTGCAGTAATAGAAAGCTGGATACTTTGAATTATCATCTTTGAATACTTTGAATTATCATCTTTGAATTATCATCTAGGCTTTCATGGAATATCACCCTCCTGCTTATAAAATGCTGTAGAATGATGTAAAAACAAAACTGGTACATGCCAAGAGCCATTAATGTTATCGTGCTTTTTCTCAGTTTTACATTCTTTTCTGTTTCGATTTCTATGAAATCTTTGAAGTCCTCTGCACTGTCCTGCACAGGAAGGGCTGGATTCTCTGATTCTCTGATTCTAGGGATTTGGTGCAGTCTTGTCTACCTCCAAAGAAAAACTTTCACCAACTGTGAACTCAGAGCAATGAAATGCAAAACGGGGCGGTGTTTCATGGGTCGTCAGTTAAGTTACAGCTATCTGTTTAAAACTATTCAGCAATTTGGCTTTTTTTTTTTTTTCTCAGCCTTTTAAAATAAAAAGAAAAAATCATGGAATGTGTTTTAGCTTAATCCAAGAAATCCAGGCCTTCCTAGACAAGTATAATCGACACATTTAATAATCCTATGTTGACCAGAATGTTGAGATCTCGTGTCTGTGTTTGTGGATGTGACCCAGAGCAAAAGGATCCTGCCTGAGTGACGCAGCGCTGGAGTGGACAGTTGGATAATATCCATCTTTTTCTCTGCAGTGCCGGGAATAGTCTGTGCGCAGGAATGCCAGGTGTGAGAATCCTGTAACACCACGCCAGGGTTGTGACATGATCCTGTAGACGCTAACGAGCTAAGACCAGTTGTAATTAAAAGTGGGCACCGTGACGGTCACGCTGAGCTTCATCTCCACGTTAGCAAGCGGGGCGCTGGGGTTTTTAAGCTCTCTGCTTATATTGACATCCTGCCTTTAAAAACAGAATAGAGAAGTCTTGGCTCTAAAGAACAAATCCACAAAGGAAGCAGCGGTATGTGTCTGCTGAGTTATGGGTATGACACCTCTCAGGGGGAAGAAATGCGCTATTTTTCTCTATAAACATATCACACAGATCACTTTTGTCCTTCGTATATTAAACTGAGCCGTCATGCTAAATTCGATCAGTGTTCATAAGGTGATACTTTTCAAGTTGCTTTTGAAAGCCAGTTTTGTTCCGGCTCATTCAAGTACTCCTGTCACACAGGAGCAGGATGAGCCCATGTCGTGAGCATCTGAGGGAATATCGTGGCTGCATGGCCAAAGCAAATCGATGACAAGGAAGGTGGGTGATAGATAAACCCCAAATATTTTTCTTCCCTAGCCCTGTGATGGGATTAACGTCATGCCAAGGTTATCCAGGCCCTATTGAGGATTGGAGAAAATTACCAGGCCATGTTGTTTTCGTTTTTTAATTGGTTGGTCTCCAGTTACTCTGAGCAGGTTTGAAAAGCTCTCACCATGCTTCAGCTCTGCCCGTGGGGCATGTCCCTGGATTTGGTATAAGACCTGAAGGTAGAGAGGGGAAGGTGACTGTTAGAAGCCAAACCAAGGTGATATTGGGCTTTGCAAGCACCAACTCCTCGCTGAGACATGGAGGGCTTCACTCTTCCACCTTGGCCCGGGTCTCCAAGATTGGTCTTTGCTGTCAGCGCTGTCTCTCCTCTCCCTTTGGATGTGCTGGAGCTGAGCTTGTGGGGTTGCCTGGCCTGATTACAGGTTTGGGGGTAAGGATGGGCAGTCTGTCCCATTCTCCTGGCATTGGTGAAGACCTGGGAGTTCTGGTGGACCACAGGATGACCACGAGCCAGCAATGTGCTCTTGTGGCCAAGAACGCCTGGGGGGCATCAAGAAGAGTGTGGCCAGCAGGTCAAGGGAGGTCATCCTCCCACTCTGCTCTGCCCCGGTGAGGCTGTGTCTGAAGTCCTGTGTCCATCTCTGGGCTTCCCATTTCAAGAAGAGGGAACCGTTGAGAGGGTAAAGTAAAGGGCTATGAAGATAATGAGGGGACTAGAATGTCTCTCATATGAGGAAAGGCTGAAGGACTTGGGTCTTTTTAGTCTGGAGAAGAGAAGGCTGAGTGGGGGAGCTGATCAACACCTAGAAATACTTAAAGGGGGAATGTCAGGAGAAAGGGGCCAGTCTTTTTTTCAGTGTTGCCCAGGTAGAGGACAAGAGAAAATGGGCACAAACTTGTACCTAAGAAGTTCCATCTAAACATGAGGAAGAACTTCTTCCCTTTGAGGGTGGCAGAGCCCTGGAACAGGCTGCCCAGGGTGGTGGTGGAGTCTCCATCTCTGGAGATGTTCAAACCCCGCCTGGACACGTTCCTGTCCAGCTTGCTCTGGGTGGACCTGCTTTGGCAGGGGGGTTGGACTGGATGATCTCCAGAGGTCCCTTCCAACCCCCACAATTCTGTGTTTCTGTGACACACACCTTCAGGGTGTCTGGAAGAAGAACGACTGAACTTTATGTGTGCTTTGAGAGTGCTCGAAGGGTTGCAGCAGAGGATTTGGTCTTGGAAGATTTCAAGAAAGAGACATTGCCTCACTGATCTGGTTTAATTTCTTTGAGGTGTCAAAGTAGCAAACACTCAAATTGCCATCATTGATCTGGGCTGGGCTTGCAAAAGGCCTTTGAGAAGATCCTAAAGGAAAGGCTACTGTGGAAGCTCAGTTGTTAGGAAGCAAGAAGCAAAGGACTGTTTGCAGAAAACTGTATCTAAAAAGGAAAGAGTTGGGTTATTTTTGTCATGATCTGCTTGCAAAGTGGAATTGGTTTAAGAGCAGCTGGTATCTGGAGTCCTGTGTCCTGAGTTGGTCAGTGTGAAGGACAGGAGGCACCTCTGAAAGTTCGGAGCTGGAGAGAGCAGTTAAACACTGTAGAGAGACCTTGTGAGGCTGAGAGCAGGGAGTCAGGTCAGACAAACTTGGATAGAACAACATTAAAACCGAACCAGGCAGGTGCCTTCAGGCCTCGCAGGGCTGTGAAGTAGCTGGGACATGTCAAGACAAGAAGCTGGGTGTTACTAGAGATGGTTTCATGCAGAGCTTCGCTGGTGGCTGCAGCTGCAGGCTGGGAACGGCTACATGTGGTGTGGGTGAGGAATCCAGCAGTGAATAATACAGTGAGGATGAAAATGCTTTGGTAGAAAGGAGCAGTGCAGATACTGAGGGCGCTCAGCCGCTGCATCAAAAGCAGCGTGACCAGCAGGGCACGGGAGAGGATTCTCCCCTTCTGCTCTGCGCTCCTGAGACCCCACCTGGAGTCCTGTGTCCAGCTCTGGAGTCCTCAACACAGAGAGGACATGGAACTGTTGGAACAGGTCCAGAGGAGGGCCGCCAAGATGCTCAGAGGGCTGGAGTGCAGTGATAGGACAAGGGGTAATGGTTTTTAATTGGAAGAGGGGAGATTTAGATTGGATCTTAGGAAGAACTTCTTTGGTGTGAGGGTGGTGAGACCCTGGCCCAGGTTGCCCAGAGAAGCTGTGGCTGCCCCATCCCTGGAGGGGTTGAAGGCCAGGCTGGATGGGGCTTGGAGCAACCTGGTGTGGTGGGAGGTGTCCCTGCCCAGGGCAGGGGGGTTGGAACTCGATGATCTCTAATGTCCCTTCCAACTCTAACCATTCGATGATTGTATGATTCCAAAGGAATGTGTGGCTGAAGCCCAAGCCGTGCAACAGGGTAGCAGAAAAAATAACAAGAAATCATAGGGCACGTGGGAAAGGTCTTGTAGGAAGAAAGGCTGGGAAGAAAGGAATTGAAAATCTTAAATAGGAGATAAAAGGCGAAGCAACTTAATTTTGTAAAGGACTGGGTGATACTAGTGGTTTCTAGAGAAGTCTTTTCCTCACAGTCTTTCAACAACTAAGGTGAGAAATTAAAAGTTTGAGGAAGGAATATTTTCATACGAAGGAATATTTTTCACACTAAGAAATTTACTGCTGTGGGCAGGATCTGGAGAATGCCCAGAAAGGACTTGGGATGTGTGTACGTAACGAACCCATGGTTGTTAGCATGATTCTAGGACATCTTGGAGGAAAATCTCAGCTTTGGGGAATAAGCCAATCTTTGACCAGAGATGGGCATGAGATCTCATGTGTTGGGCAGGTTGTTTTACGTAGGCTGGCTGCGAGGTTCCTACACCTGTTTTGGAAAACTCTTGTGCTGGCTGCAGTCAGAGGAGGGAAGCCTGGACCTCCTGGTCTAATAAGGCCTTGCCCATGTTTCTGTGAAACTGGGTGTGCTTTCCAAATGTTGTGGTTACAAGACCTGGATTTCTTTAATTAAATTGCCAAGTTGAAGCAGGAGGCTAAAGCTCGTTGGGATCAAACCCATTATTATTAAACAATGTCCCCCAATGACTTTCTCAGTGTCACTTCCAAGGTGGAAGGTTTGCTGGGCCGTTTGAGAAGAGTCCACCGGTGCTGGCAGGTGGCTACTGGATACCTCAGAGTTCCGTAATGATGTAATTTGTTGCGTCTTAACCAGAAAGGTCGGGAAGCCAAGAGATTTTCCCCGTTGGAGATAAGCCATTGGCTGTGCGTGTGTGTTTGTGTGTGCGTTGGAGCAGGATGGAGTCATGGTGGGGTCACTTTCTGCTGGGCTCTGGTAGGATGTCAGAGTTGCACACACCTATTTCCTACCAAGCGAAATGGGGTGAGTTCTGAGTGAGGTGGGCATTTGGGTGTTCTCTACTTCACTTTCCTCCAGAAAGCTTTATCTGAGTGAAGAGCTGCTTTTTAAAGAAAAAAATAAATCAGGATCATCAAGCGCTTTCAATATTATACTCACGGTATACAGGATGTAGGAGTTCCGTTTATGTTCTGTTTAACAGCTATATGAAGTAAATTGTTTCATGTGAAATCTTGGAGGAGTCTGCATTCCCAAATCCAGGCCAGAAGCAGCTCCATGACTGAAGAACTGTCAACATCTTGTGCAATTCCACCAAGTGCTTCTTTTCATTGATCTGCCGACTTTATTGTTGACAATTAAATCCATTTCAACGCAGAAGATAAACATTTTTAACAGGAGGTAGCAAAACCTTTTGTCCTGAATGATTTTCTTCTCTGTTTTATAATTAAGTACAGAGCGTGTCAGAGGTCTTGCTGTTCAGTTGCACTAACTACCTGCTTACTGTGGAGTAATTGCCATCAGCAGATGACAGAGCTGCTCGTAACCGTGCTTTCGAATGCATGTTTTTCATTTGCATAATCAAATACTTTGTTAATGTCCTTGGAAATTAGGATGAAAGATGACTGTGTGCTAAAAATGAAGAATTGTTTTTAGCGAGTTCTGTGTATCCAGCACAACAGCTGAATTGCTCTGGGGCCTTTCTGATGCGCGTTGGCTGGTGTCTCCAACAGCCTCCTCCATCCCTTGCAGTAACACTTTCTGTCATCTGCCTTTATTTATCCCAGGGTTTCATTGACCGATGTCTAATCAATATGAAATGTACAGTCAGGTCTTAAATCTGATGAATTATTTCAAGCCTTGTAAAAGGCTTGTTGCAGTGCTCCTCCCAGGGCCGGCGGCCAGTGAGGTATCACATTTCCTGCATTCCACTGGCTTCGCAGAAGTGATGGTGGTTTGTATTGGTTGTGACAGTTTGCACCAACTGCCCACTTATTCATGTTAAAACTGAAGAAAATAGTTCTTGTAGTTTTTGAAAGATCTAATTTTTTTTTTCCCTTGCATCAAGAAGTGTACAGAAAATTCTAGTTCGGCAGAGGCAATGTTGTCAAGAGAAGAGTTTAACTTATCAGAGTAGTAAAAGAAATTGAATGCTATTTTTAAATTAAGTAATGCTATAAAAGATTTCCTGGGTAGGCTGAATGCTCAGGCCCAAAGATAATGCTGCAAAACACTGAAAACTCTAACTTTCCTACTTGTGCTACAAACAGTTTGCAAAAAAAAAAACCTTCTCAAGAGAATGGAAAATTCAGTATTGATTCAGAATTTCTCTCTTAAGATGCTTGCTTACTCCCAGGCCAGCCATAGAGAGGCTGAATCCTGACATGGACAGAAGGAGGAGTGACGGGGTATTGTCCAGTCTTCTTTATGAATCAAACTCAATTGATGTTCTGCACTTGAACGTGGAAAAGTTGGATGATTTTGTGTTTAGAAAAAAGGCTTGGCCACTGGAAGTTGTCAGTACCAGGCAGGACATTGTCTAAGGATTTTTAATTCCCCCAGTGCCATCAGTCCAGGCCAAACATGTCCCGTTCACATGTCCTTGGCTGCCACTCAGGATCTGGCCAGGTTGGTGGTGCCCCAGCCCTCATCATGAAAACACCTTGTGGTGGCACTTAGCCTCTCCCATGATCTTTGGTGCAACCAAAAATGTTGAACCTGTCTGCAGACAACACTTGCCCAGGCAAAATTATAGCATTCGTTACTGGTGAATCTCTGGGAATTTCAAATTTGCTGAATTTCGACCGGGCCTTTTTGTCAGCAGAACACTTGGGCTCCGTTCTTGTGGCTGTGGTGTTCTTGACTGGCCACCTCTGGCAATCCTCTAGCTCTTTTGGATCACCCACATGGTACAAAGGAACCAGAACATGGGGTTTAGGTCAAGTTATCCTGGTTTGCAACATCAGGAGGAGAGGCAACAGCATTTCGTAGGGGGGCTACAGGAAGGCTGGGGAGGGGCTGTTCACAAAGGCTGCTGCGATAGGACGAGGGGCAATGGACTTAAGTTGGAGAAAGATAGATTCAAGTTGAATATTAGAAAAAAATTCTTTCCTCTGAGAGTGGTAGAACACTGGAACGGGTTGCCCAGGGAGGTGGTTGAGGCCCCTTCCCTGGAGATACTCAAGGCGAGGCTTGATGAAGCCCTGGGCAACCTGGGCTAGTTGGGGGTGTCCCTGCGACTGCGGGGAGGTGGGACTAGATGAACTTTGGAGGTCCCTTCTGGCCTGGATGATTCTATGATTCAGCTGCATCTATCTGATGTTCATGATAAAAATCCCTCTTTTTATGGAAGTGTTTGCACGCTCTGTGCATTTCTCTGTTAACGGTGTGTGCACATAGAACAGATAGAGATATTTATGTTATTATCACACATAACATAGAAACACATGGGAGTGCATGTGCCTGTTCCTGGAATGTGTATAAAATATAATGTAAACAGCTGCGGAATCTGTCTAGTTCCCGTGCAGCCGCTCGGGTTTCTGAGGGGTCACCCCAGTGCACCCTCGTCTGCTCCTCTGGTGTTCCTGAGGCAACCAAGAGATAATCATGCAGACACAGCAAACTGCTAATTGCGCGGGGGTTACTGAGCCCTGCATCTCAGGAGATGCCCAGGTTGCGTGTGTTAAGTGAGAACTAGAGGAATTCGAGATTTAAGATGCACCAAAGGGCAAAGATGGGAAGGAAGATAATGGCAGTCGTGTGTGCTGGCTGGGTGGGATGAGCTCAGCCCGTGTTTTTCCTCGGTTCCCAAAGAGCACCAAATGATGGCTGTGCTCCTTTCTTGGTACAAGCACTGTCTGCTGCTGGCTGCAGCCTCAACCCAGTGGAAGAAGGGGAGCCTGTGGCAGCACAGAAGTTACACCCCATTTTCTGCTCTTCCGAGTACTGATACAGTGGTTATACTTGACCCAAAAACGAAGTTAGCTTGCTGGCTGCTTCTGCTGTTGGATGGAGGTGAATTCCTACAATAGATAAACTCAGAAAGTGGTGCGGTTGGGTTGTCTGTGTCACGGTGACGTGAAGGATGTTTTCCCCTGAGTTTTTAGACCACGCGTTCGTCAATCAACGTGAAATAATGTGATGTGCAAAGAGATCCTGGAAGGAAAACCTAATCTTGTGTGTATGACCTTGGAGTACTGTTGATGAAGACTTGAGCCCTCCTTATAAAACATATAATTGGTAGCGTTCATCACTGATGTGGGATTTCAGCTCCCTAAATAGATGCTGTGGGATGAAGAATGGTTTTTGATGTACATATCCTGCTTACCAGCCACATGGGTGTGCCTGTACGGGCTCGGGGAAGCGCGGCTGGAAACCTGCCTGGCAGAAAAGGACCTAGGGCTTCTCTTTGACAAGCGGCTGAATGTGAGCCAGCCGTTTGCCCAGGTGGCCAAGAAAACCATGGCTTGTATTAGAAAGAGTGTGACCAGCAAGAGTAGGGAGGTGGTTGTCCCCCTGTGCTCAGCACTGGTGAGGCCACACTGTGTGCGGTTTTGGGCACCTCAAGACAGGAGAGATCTGGAGGTGCTGGAGTGAGGGCAGAGGAGGGCAACGGAGCTGGGGAAGGGCCTGGAGAAGAAATCTCCTGAAGAGTGAATCAAGGAGATGGGACTGCTTAGTTTGAGGAGGAGGAGGCTTGACTCCCGCTACTTGAAAGGACTTGAAAGGACATTGTAGAGAGTTTGGTGCTGGTCTTTTTTCACTCACAGGTCATTAGCAATAGAACAAGAGGGAATGGCTTCAAGCAGCAACAGGGCAGGTTTAGACTGGACTTTAGGAAGAAAATTCTTTGCAGGAGTGGTCAGACCTTGGAATAGGTTGCCCAGGGAGGTGGTCGAGTCCCCATCCCTGAATGTGCTGAAGAAATTTTGAGATGTGGTGTTGGAGGATATGGTG
This sequence comes from Pedionomus torquatus, assembly GCA_013398155.1. Taxonomy (NCBI): domain Eukaryota; kingdom Metazoa; phylum Chordata; class Aves; order Charadriiformes; family Pedionomidae; genus Pedionomus; species Pedionomus torquatus. The sequence goes on from VZRU01006067.1 coordinate 55,854, forward strand.
TAGGGGAGAACTTTGTAGAGTGGGGTTTGATGGTTGGACTCAACGATCCTAACGGTCTTTTCCAACATGAATAGCTCTATGATGCTACCCGGCATGGCGCGGGGGTAGAGAGAGTCCTGGGGTGTTTGGGGGGTACAGTGTAGGTACAGGGGGGTGAGGCAGAAAGAGAGAGCAGCCCTGCACACAGTCAGTGTTTGACATTTGGAATAACACTGCCTTATTAAATACGGCATCTTCTAAGCTGCGAACTAGCGGGAAGGGTACTCATGGGGCTGGGTAATGAAGATGTAAGCAGCAGCAAAAAATACCCCGGAGACAGCAGGATTCACAGCCCTTTTCTCCAGGGGAGGAGGAGCAACTGCATGAGGAGCTAACTCCCCAGCAGAGAGCTGTGCTGAATAAATGCTACCCTCACCCGAGACACTAAAAATAGCAAATGAAAAGATTTAATGAATGCGCTGAGTGGAAGGTGTTCCCCACAGATTTGGAAGTATCTCCCTCTGCAGGATTTTCAGACCACCTACTGTGTATTCATCTTGTAGGGAGTTTCTAATGACAAGGCTAAGCCCTCAAAGCCCTAATTATTCTGCCTTTCTGTCAAAAACCAGAAGTGTCATAACTCTTAGACCTGCAAGGACTGGGAGCAGAGATCCACCTTACTCCTGAACAAACTGTTGCTCATTTCTTTCCCCCTTGGGGACCTGTCTGAACGCGTGCGGTGATCGCGCTCTCTCTAAGTTTCGATAATGTTTGATCGCACAGGATTGATCCAAAGAATTAATGCAAACGGCGTTTCCTTTATTTATAACCTGCAGTTTAATTGCAGTGAGGTAGACCTTGGGCATGCAGCAGAGTTGTTATTCCTCTTCCTCCGGAGTCCCGCTCTGGCTCCCGTAGTCTGCTGATCCAGATTCATGGTGGAGGAGCCTCTGTGTCTGTTACAGATTGCTTACTCCAAAAGTGATGGAAGTACCTCCTCATCAAATACAGGTGTTTGCTTTCCTCCCATCTTTGTGTCTCTCTTCTCTTTACCTCCCTTTTGCCCCAAAAAGGCAAAGGCATTTCCCTTCTCTTGGCCTCAAACCGTTAAACCAGTCTGAACCCAGCTTTACCAGGGTGCGTGGCCACTCACCCACAGCGGGACTGGTGTGGAGGGGGTGCTTTGCTTTCTGTTTGATCCCTGCATGAAACGAAACACGAGTGATGCCATGTGTTTGACACCTTTCTGCCAGGTGCTTATTCTATATCCCTCTTCTCTCGTTCTGTATTACCTTACTATGCATTTATTCACTTTACCCCTTAAAATTGGCAGAAGAACAATTTTCCTGTCTTAAGACTAGGGTCCCACATACTTTTTAAATTATAAGCTTATCCCAACCCCTTTAAATCTTGCGTGTTTCCCTTATGCTTCATTTCCATAATTGCCAAAGGTATAAGTCCAGCTTTTCCAGGCTGCTGTGCTATATGGCCCCAAACAGTGCTCCTGGCTGCAGGCATTGCTGTTTCCAGTCCTGGGTCAGCAGCATTCCTCAGAATTTCTTTAAAGGAGCATCGTGCATCCAGTGTTCCTTGGCGGAACTTTAGGGGAATGATTCAAATGGGAAATCGCTGTAGAACCCCAGTGAGCAAACGTCCCTGTAGGAAAATGTTAAAATGATAATAATATTCATCATTCTTACTGAAGAGCAGGAAAACAAACCCAAGTCCTCCCATGATGAGCCAAACCAAAAGAAAGCCTGAGTTACCACTAATATGTGTTTTAAGGTTTAGACCGGGTGTCATAAGGCAGAGAGCTCACATTGCATTTATTCCCCCACTGGATCAGGAAGAGAGTCATGATAGAGAAACCCCTCTACTCTGCTCTGGTGAGACCCCACCTGGAGTCCTGTGTCCAGCTCTGGAGTCCTCAACACCGAAAGGACATGGAGCTGGTGGAACAGGTTCAGTGGAGGACCACCAAGATGCTCAGAGGGCTGGAGCCCCTCTGCTGTGAGGACAGGCTGAGGGAGCTGGGGCTGTTCAGCCTGGAGAAGAGAAGGCTCCGGGGAGACCTTGGAGCAGCCTTCCAGGATCTGAAGGGAGCTCCAGGAGAGCTGGAGAGGGACCCTTGGTCAGGGAGTAGAGGGACAGGACAAGGGGGAAGGGGTTTAAATTGGAAGAGGGGAGATTTAGATTGGATATTAGGAAAAAATTCTTTCCTGTGAGGGTGGTGAGGCACTGGAACAGGCTGCCCAGGGAAGCTGTGGCTGCCCCATCCCTGGAGGGGTTCAAGGCCAGGCTGGATGGGGCTTGGAGCAACCTGGTGTGGTGGGAGGTGTCCCTGCCCAGGGCAGGGGGGTTGGAACTCGATGATCTCTGAGGTCCCTTCCAACTCTAACCATTCTATGATTCTAAACAATAATGGAAAGCAGTAACGCTAAACAGGGTCCTCTCTACCAGGTGGATTATTTTGAGTTATTGGAGAAAGAAGGTCAGAGGCAAATGCACACACACAGGGTGTTGTCCGACTCTCTTGTCTTTAAACAGATTCAGGACTAATCACCAATTGGACTTCTCTACTACTTTGACAGTTCTTCTGGAAAATAATCACCAGAAGAAAAATCAAGGCAAAAATACATTATTTGCCTCAACAACCTTTTTTTGTTCTGTTCCTTTGGCAGCCCGAGCAATAGAGATGTTACAGTAAACATATAGCGGTAATTAGGGATAAAGGGATGCGCCCAGAAAACAATCAGTTTCTCCGAGCAGAGGAGGCCGTGGAGCCTGGCCTCCTGCGGAGCTCTCCCCCTTGCACTGTGGAGATTTATGATTGCGTGATTCAGTAGATTAATTCAGGGGGGGTTGTGGGATCGTTTAGAGACTGACATTCCCAAATATGCATACAGACCGTGTTACCTACTCACAAATGCGACAGTACATTTTTATGGACCCAAATCTTGGAGTCATGCGATAATTGTGCAAATCTTTCTTTAAAAATGGATGAAATGGTTGCGTGGGGAAGTTGGGAAACGAATCCCTAGGAGACCAGACCCGGGAGGCAAGGATGGGGAACTCCATGTGTTGTGCTACAGAGACAGGACAAAGCAGAGCACAGCTCCTCCAGGGGCTTTCCCGAAGGCAGAAGTGGGGATTTTCAGGAGTGTCTGATTCAAGATTTGTAGAGCAATTGAACCACTGTACTCAGCTGTGCTTTTGTGTGCTTGCTTTTTTATACATTAACAAAGACAAGGAGAGCCATAGAATCACGGAATTGTCTCGGTTGGAAGGGACCTTTAACATCATCTAGTCCAACCATCAACCTAACTCTGATAAAAACCGTCACTATCCCACGTCACTAAGCACTGTGTCAACCCGTCTTCTAAATTCCTCCAGGGATGGTGCCTTGGACACTTCCCTGGGCAGCCCGTTCCAAGGCTTCATAACCCTGTCAGTGTAAAAATTGTTCCTGATACCCAATCTGAACCTCCCCTGGTGCAACCCGAGGTCGTTTCCTCCTGTCCCATCACCTGTGACTTGGGAGAAGAGACCAAACCCCCCCAGCTACCCCCTCCTTTCAGGGAGTTGGAGAGAGCGAGAAGGTCTCCCCTCAGCCTCCTCTTCCTCAGGCTGAACATCCCCAGCTCCCTCAGCCTCTCCTCATAAGATTTGTGCTCCAGACCCCTCACCAGCTCCGTTGCCCTTCTCTGGAATTTCTCCTTATGATAAAATAGAAGAAGTATTAGAAGGACTCAAGGATTAGGGTTGCTGCTGGAAGTGGCTTTGGACTTGATTTGGTTTCATGGTCTTTGATGAAAATGGACTTACCTGCCCGGCGGGTGACTCCGGCACCGCGGTCCGTTCGGTTTTGCCCGTCTCGTTGCGCGCTCAACGGTTGTCTCTCTCTCTTTTGTTGTTGCAGATAAGGAGTTGGGCGTCAGTGCGCTCGCTGAAAATGACGACCCTGGTGCTAGGGGCCCCGCTGTCCTGAAAATATCAGGATTGGAAAGGAGTCAAGAGAAGAGCCAGGACAGCAGTAAAGACCCAATACTTGAGCCTGTGGTGCCTAAAGACCCTTGTCCTCAGGTGACGCAGCCCGTGGCCCAGCCCCAGTTGGAGCCGCAGCCGGAGGCGTCCAGCACCCGCCGCGGCCGCCCTCGCCAGTGCAGCCGGCGCATCCCAGCCTCCCGCTGGTGCAGCCCCATCCCGCCTCCCAGAGCCTCTCGCAGCCACTCTCTGCCTACAACAGCAGCAGCTTGAGCCTCAACAGCTTAAGGTAGGGCAGATCCACCGCGCGGGCACCAAAGCCTCCCGTCTCTGCAGACTCCCCCACCCAGTGGTGGGATTTTGTGGTGCCTGGAGGCAGCGCAGATGAATTAGCTAAATTCTAAATTAGCTAAAGTGACAGCACATCCCATCTCTTCGCTGGGAAGTAAAAGGGACTTGATGCGTTTAAGCTTAATTCCCTCCTTGAAATGAGCCAGGATCACTTTATTTCTGATCGAGCATTCCCAGAAACGCTGGCTACTCTGGAGCGCTTGGTTAATTTGCTTTTACTTTTCTTGCCTGTCATTGTGTAGTTGGGTTTTCGGAGGGGATTTTATGCACTATAGACCAGGGGAAGAAGAATCCCAGTTCTTGCAGGTTGGGCTGCTCTCTGAGGGCTAACTTCTTTTACCCTCCCATCCCTGCAAACGTCTCCTGATTTCTCCAACCACTGACATGCCCTGGAGCCAGAGGTACAGCCCTGCTGCTGGCCCTGCTGACAGCCTGGCACAAACCCTCTTGCACCAGTGACTTTAAAGCTTAATTTTTCCCTTTACTGCTGGCACCTTGCAGTCTTTGGTGGTTTTCTCTTCTGCTTGCCACAGCGAGATAAACCTCGCCTGTTTGCAGGGAGATAACAAAGATGAACAGAGAGATTAAAAAGCGTGTTCACAGGAACCTGTGATGTCTCCGTGAGTCAGGGACCTCAGGTTTCCCCTCCTCTGAGCTGATGCTGTCAGCACGAGGGCATCTTTCCCCAAATCTGAGCTTCTGGCAGACAAACGGTCTCCTCGATGACCTGACGAACCAGCACTGTGGTTGCTGCAGGGTTAGAATAAAGACCAGGAGGTGTTTAAGTCTTTGATTTATTTTTGACCAACTTGGCATTGCTTGTCTTTAAAAGTCATTGCCGTAGAAGCACATCATGACTTGAAATAATGGCAGGTAGAAGTGAAGCACTACAGGAATATATCTTAAATATTAATAAAAAATGAAACCTGGAAAATTGCAACCAGTGTTACCACAGATATTTATTTTGCTGACTTGTCTTCTCGATTTGTACTGTGAGGGCAGAGAGACATTAACTCTACAACAAGTATTTATCTGTTGTTGCCTTCGCAACTTCATTTCACATTTTCTGCAGTCTTTCATCTTACCAAGTCAGAGAAAAAAAAAAAAATAATTAAACCTTTATTAATTCAGTGATCACTGATTTTGAGCTTCATTTGCCTGAAAACATGAATCAGAAGCAGTCATGTAGAAAGGACCTGATAATTAAGTAATGAATGCACAGGGCTGATTGCTCCTTTGTGTGTGATTCCCGTGGTGTTGGAGGATGGAACACCAGCCCCTTGCGGAGAGGGAGAGTGTGGCGCGGGGTTTGGTGTGGAGAGGTCACGGGGAGTAGAAGGCCCTAGAGAAGGCACAGCAGATGGTTGGAGAAAGGAGCATCCTTGGGGTGTTGCCGCAAAGGTAGAGTAGTGACTTGCATTTGTAATATATAACTTAGATTAGTGATGTGTTTAAGGTGTGCCGTGCTGGGTGGGCTCTGTGTGTGTGTGTGTGTCCGGAGCTTTCCTCTGTCCCGTGCCAAGCTTAATTGCTTTTCTTCTCGTTAACAGCAGCAGCAGAAGCAGCACTC
>VZRU01006067.1:61759-81089 GCA_013398155.1 Pedionomus torquatus
CCCTGCACACCTTCACGCCCGCCCTCCAGCCCCCCGCGCACCCACATCACCCCAATATGTTTGCCCCTCCCGCGGCTTTGCCTCCTCCTCCTCCACTGACGTCGGGGACGCTGCAGGTTCCAGGACACCCAGCTGGTAGCACTTACTCAGGTAAGAGACAGGCGGGTCGTGGCAGCTCAGATTCTCTGGTTTTAGTCAAAATAATCCTTTTTGGGGCCGTTGGGTGAGGGCTGTTGGTTGGGTGGAGGCTGCACTCATTGCTCAACGATTTGGAGGGATGTCAAGGCCAAAACCCACCTGGACATACCCATTGACTTCTGGAAATGAGTATTTTTGGAAGGCGGTGGTTTTTTTTCCCCACGTCTGTTGCTTTTTTCTCCCCATGGTGAGAACACACCAGGGTTCGTACGTTGGAATCTGTGGCCCCCCCGGTGATGGCCCCCGTGTCTGGAGGGGAGGCTGGGGCTGTGCAAGACTCTCTGTGTGTACGGGGGACAGATGCAGAGATTTCAGTGGAGAAAATTGCGCTCTCTCATATTTCGACTGTGGGGAGATGGAATGTGTCTGCTCCCCCCGGGTCACGGGGGGAAGAAAATAGAGGATTATCAGTGTTTGATTCACATCGTTCTGTGTCTGAGCAGCGGCTGCTCGAGGTTCACTCCCTCCAGGTTCCCCTCTCCATGTGGGACTGTGTCCGTGTCCGCACAAATTTAGGGAGAACTCTCGGGCTGATGCTGAGAGGAACCCCGTGGTGAAGACAGGCCTGGCGAGGGGGGAGAACTGGGTGGGTGGCTTCTGTCTGAGGCCTTTGGGGAAGGTCTGAGGGATCTTTCTTACCCTCTCCTTAGTGTCATGAGGGAGTTTTAAACTCCGGGGAGTTTTAAATACAGCGTTACTACCGCAGCCAGCAGGACTCAGTCTGGTGAGGAGTGGCTGAGGGAGCTGGGGGGGTTCAGCTGGGAGAAGAGGAGGCTCCGGGGAGACCTTCTGGCTCTCTACAACCCCCTGAAAGGAGGGGGTAGCCGGGGGGGGTCGATCTCCCAAGGAACAGGCGATGGGACAAGAGGAAACGACTTCGGGTTGCACCAGGGGAGGTTCAGATTTGGTATCAGGAACAATTTTTACCCTGACAGGGTTCTTAAACCTTGGGATGGGCTGCCCAGGGATGGGGTTGAGGCACCATCCCTGGAGGGATTTAAAAGCCGGGTGGACATAGTGCTTAGAGACATGGCTTAGTGGTGGTTTTTATCAGAGGTTGATGGTTGGACTAGATGATCTCAAAGGTCGCTTCCAACCTGGACAATTCTATAATGCAAAGTAAGTGGCAGAAGTTCTGGGAAAGTCCTTGAGCTCACAGGGGGTTGTTTTGCTGTTTGTATTTCAGAACAAGATCTCCTCCGTCAGGAACTAAACACGCGGTTTTTGGCCTCGCAGAGCGCAGATCGCGGGGCCTCCCTGGGCCCACCGCCGTACCTGAGGACCGAGTTCCACCAGCACCAGCACCAGCACCAGCACACACACCAACACACACACCAGCACACCTTCACGCCTTTCCCCCACGCCATCCCTCCCACTGCCATCATGCCGACGCCAGCACCGCCCATGGTGCGTACCCCAGGCAGAAATGTGAGGATAAGTAGAGCACAACTCTATTCTTTATTACAACAATGTCAGCATTTGCCAGGTGCGCGGGGAAGGAGCACTCTGCTGCCCCGGTGCTCTTGGGCAGGAGGGGAAGGACCGTCCCTTCCTGGCTGTTGTCACACGCGCAGGAGGTTGAGGTGGCAGCGCAGGGGCTGAAGGGGTGCTCACCCTTGGGACTCCCCAGTGCGTGAGCTCCGCTGCCTCCCCCTGTTTGCTGTCTCATAAAGACCTTGCTTTACCTCGCAGAAAGAAAAATCCCAAAGTGTTTCATATGTTTTCTGCATATTTTTTTCCTCTCGGTTGGTTGCCAAGTAATAGAGAAGTAGTTTTCTGTTTTGCCAACAGAACTAAAGCCAGGACATATAACATAACTAGTTTGTGCTTTGATCCCTTTGCAGTTTGACAAATACCCTACAAAAGTTGACCCCTTCTACCGTCACAGTGTGAGTTTTATTACCCTGTTTAAAACTGACTTCACTGCTTTTCTGTGGTGGGTTGGGATCAGCACTCAGTCAGTGGCACAACGTCCAACCTTCCCTGATCATCCCCTCCAGGACGTACCATTATCGTTCTTGGTTGCTTTGGCTTCTGAAGGCTTGCAGTCGCGGTGCTGGTTTCTGATAAAGATGCAGTCTCAATTTTTCCAATCAAAATATCTTTTGGCCCTACGCTATTTGCAGACAGGTTTGATGTGAAAAAGATGAGACAGAAGAGCTGACTGTTACATGGGGTAGGAGAGAGCAGCAATTTCATCGCCGTGTTTCAGTCGTGTCACAAACCCTTAGACTGATGTTTTTCCTAAGAAACTTGAAACGAAATGACAAAGCATCATACAAAACCTTCAGGGATGGGTAATCTAATAGTTTTCCTTACATATCATATCTTGGTTTATAAAATCTGAAAACTTGTCTTATTCTTCAGATTTCAAAGGCACGTCTGATCCACTGGGCTTGTTGTGTTTTGAAAGCTCTGTTTGATGACAGCAGCGTGAATCCCACTATGCACTAGATGTGTTTATCTAAAAGCTACTAAAAACATTAGTTATTGAGATGAATTGACTTTTAATATTCCAGCTTTTTATAGAGCTTCTGCTCCTAAGGGTTTGAATCTACCCATTCATTTGCTGCTGAAATGCAGGTTGCATTTCCTTCATTGGATTGGTGGGGATCTGGTGGCACAGGGCGAGAATTTCTAAACCCAATGCGATGTTTTGATGAGAGAAGGAGTACTGCATCGGCACTCAGAAATTTGCAAAGCACTTGGCTTTATGTGTTGGTTTTGCTGAGAAGTGGAACTGGGCAAAAAGAACAGGACTGGTTTAAGGTGACGGTGTGACGCTTTGTGCCGTCTCCATTGACCGTGGCTCCTGCGGACATTTCCCGCCTGTGGTACGGGCGAGCGGTCCTGTTCATTTCTGACACCTCGTTTGGTACCTTGGACCCTTGCCAGGGTGTCTGCAGGACCAGAGCTGTCGGAGTGTTAGCAAACACTTAAGCCTACAATAATCACTTTTACTCAAAAGGGTGGTGCTGCTGCTCATTTGCATCGTTTGCAAAATTGCCCTCGTATTTGCCGAGCTTTCCATGGGTTCAAAAGCTGTGCGCTATCAGCCGTGCGGCGTGTTGATTCAGGCAGGAACACGGAACTGGGAAATAGGTAAATGACTTTTAGACAAATAAAGCACAGGAGTTAACATAGGACCCAGTGCAGAAGTCTCCAACTGTCTGCACTTTTCAAATTCACTGACATAATCTCTGATAAATCTGGCAGTTACCTGAGTTGGAAAGGTCGCGGTGTTGCCCCCTGTAAACTAAGGGAGGGCTTCACGTTGTTCCCCCGTGGCCAGTGAGTGTTGGAGATCTGGCGGAGCTTCACCAGCAGAGTCTGGTCCCTGACGCCTCCTCTGCCCTTCCTTCAGGAAAGGTTTGTCCTTGTGAAGCGGTTGCAGAATGATCAATATTGCATCTGCTGGATGTTTAGAAACCCCATACCAGAAGATCAACATGATGGCTACAAGTTACAAGTTGGGTCTTCCCAACCCCAGCAAGGCCATGCTAGCCCCAGGGTACTGCAGTAATCCCTTCTGTAATGCCTATGGATTATGTAGGTAACAGAGGAACTCACATCAGTGTCCTGAGCAGCGCGGTACCAAAAAAGGCACTTTTGCTGCCGTAAGTGCAGACCCGGTAGGACTTTCCCTACTGTAGAAATAGCCTTAAACAGTGGCACCTCCACAGACCTATTCCTGCTGTCCATGCTTGCCACTGTAGATCCAAACCAGGAATTTGGATATCTTAAAAAAAAAAGCTGTCAATGTTTTTAAAGCTCGTAAGTGAACTTTGTAGGAGAACGAGGTCTGTTGGAGAGTTAAAACCAACCTGCCTTAGAGTAGGGGGCACAGCTCGTGCAGGAGCTCCTCTAGGCGTTTAAAACAGTTGACTTTCTCAGCATCTTTGATGTTACACTCATTTCTTTTTCGGGAGGGCCTTCCTGCAGCACAGTGAGGCATTACTCTTACCTGCAGTTAAGGCTGGGTCTTGTTTAGTGTCACCCAGCCCCAGGAGAGCTGTGGGCACTACGGGATTCCCTGGAGAAAGCCAGAAGGGGAAGATGTTGCTCAAAAGAGGGGGAGAAAAAGGAAACACTGACTACAAAAGCCAGATTTTGAAAGCTGGGGGAATTTAACTGATACAAAGAGATCCTGGAGATACAATATTTTTATTTTCTTAATAATTCTGACCTTGAAGAAAGGTCACATTTAATTAACTTACCGGTTGTTACAGAACTCTAAGGAAACCATTCCTTATTGTTAGTCATAGCCAATAGAATATTATGTCTGTTCCCATCGTTTGGAATTAGTTCATTACACACAGAATTAAATGCAGAAGACGCTGGAGGATTTAAAACACATTTTACACATTAAAAGTTATTGTAAATGAGGACATGTGTCTCTTAATGATTTCTCAGATGCCTACAGTTCAGTATCAGCTAATCTAAAAATGCTTTCTGCACCACTGAATGGAGCAGGTCCAAATTAAATAGAATTAAAAACACTGATAGAAACGTGTTATGAAAGGAGACCTGATACCGTGCTTTTACACTGAGAAAATCTTTTGATACCTCTAAAATACTGAAATATTTTCTCAGCTTTCAGTAAATATAATGTGAATAAATGACCTTGCAAGATAAGCTAGGAGAAATGATTAGGAAAAGCACATACCTATGCCTGGCATAAGCAAACCCATCCAAACTTTGCGGTGCTGATTTCCTCTGGGATGGGATTTTCCCAGTGTTTGCCCACTCGTGTCCAGTCTTTGACTTTGCCCAGTCCTGCTTCTGTTCGATTGGCCATTAACTCATTTATTTTGATCTTAAAAGTAGCACACAGTAGATCGATTTTTGATTGTCTGTGCTCAGAGGTGAATTTGTACCGGCCAGATAAACCTTTAGGTGTTTGGGGGAGGGATGGGGGGTGATACCAGCGCAATTTGCAGCCCCCCCGTTAGATCTGGAGCTTTCACACTGAGAACGTGTTCGGAGTGTGACGCTTTCAACCCCTGACTCCTTCTAGAAAGCAATTTTGGGTGTAATCTCAGCATTTTCCGTGGAATTCTATGATTCTCAGCAGGACCACAGAGGGAAGATGAGATTCGGATGTTACGGTTTCCTTGCTTGTTCCCTCGTCTTTGTCTGCATTAGCGCTCAACAGCTTTATTTAATTATTTATTTATTATTGCTAAATTCCTAGAACAGATATATTGGGATCGGCGAGGTCAGTGGAGATAGACACTTTTTTATACTTGGTAGTCTGTCTTTTTGGAAACAGTACCTGCAGTTTTGGAGGGGGTGGGGGGTGTTCTGCCTCAACATTTTGTTTAAGTAGTAAATTTGTAAAAATGATCTGTTAATATTAGATGTGGCAGGATATCCTCTCAGACAGGCTAATGAAGTAAGAATTGTGCGCATTTCCCTCATTTCCTATAGCTACTATTAAAATCCTAATGTACTAATGGAGTTTTAATGATACAATATCCTAGAATTTGTAAAGGGTTTTTTCCGCTCACGGGGTAGATTTCTGAGTCTTCCTTGGCTCGATATTCTGCCTTTTCTCTTGAAATGGCTTGCAAACTGAAGCCATTCGAAACCTCTGCCCAATTTAAAAATTGAAAAAAAAAAAAAATAAGTATCTATCTATCTATTTATCTCTGGTGCTCTGGCCCAGTCCAGGGGACAGGTGTCGGGCTTTTTGCTTTTGGAACTGCTTTTAAGCTCTAAACGTCATGACATCCGTGAACATCCCATTGACTGCTTTAACTAACATCGTTGCGACGAGGTCACTTCTTCAACGCTTCTCAGTTTCCTCCATGTGCCATTTCCCTGATAACTACGCAGGATTGTCTCCCCGTTTGTTCAAATCCCTGCCTCCGTTGCGCCGAGCGGTGGTATTTATGGTGTTGTGTCTCTTTGTTCCAGCTGTTTCACTCCTATCCTCCAGCTGTATCAGGTATTCCTCCCATGATCCCTCCCACTGGCCCCTTTGGCTCGCTACAAGGAGCGTTTCAGCCCAAGGTGAGAAGCAGTTCTTTGTAAACCTCTTACTATTCAAATACACCGCTCTTACCAGCTGGGTTGGGGTGAGATGCTTCAGATTGTGGAGCAACGGAGGGCTGAGCTACAGCCAAATTCTGCGGAAGACAATTGGCTTTTTCCAAATTTACTACAAAGAGACGTTACTTCCCGTTAGGTCCAGATACATCTCCATCCATGGGAAAAAAAGAATAAAATTAAAATATAATGGTGTAGTTAACTTTAGAAGCAATATAATTAGTTCTCAGATAGTGTGCATTAAGGTACGGTCATGTAATAATCAAGATTTTAAGAAATCACCATGGCTGTTGTTTACTCATTTCCATAATTATCTCCTCCACAGTGCAACGCACTGATTCAGCGCGGCTCTCGTTCCCGATAGCAGGGAGAGGGAAATGTGATGAGTTTGGGGTTTTTTCTCTTTTTGTTTTCGTGAAGTCACTCTTGATTTATAAGTGGGAGGAAATCATATTCTGCAGTCTGTAGTCTTTGCAACTGAAGACTGAAATCAGGCCTGAAATTTCTGCAGAGAAGACACCTTCTCTCTTAAATTGGCCCATCCACTGTAATGCCTGAATATGTAAATTGCAGTTCATTAGTGGAATTCTTCGTATGTATGGTAATCAGACTGTTAACAAGTCTGTTACTTAATTGTTAGTTATACTGTGGCTGATTTCCTTTTTTCTTCATTTTCATGTAGGAAGAAGCTCTGTCTAAATGTAGGGATTTTTTGTTTTGCTTTGTTTCTTTTTTCCACAAAGCTGCATTTTGTTGTATTAGCTGAATATTTGGGTTCAAATAATGGGAAAAGCTTTAATTTTTTTTGAGGGATGTTGCTTTTTCCGGGTACCTCACTGGTAACTTCATTGTGGATGGAGTTGAGACCCTTGGCCCGTGACTGAGGATGTTGCTGATGCTGGGGGGGGGCTGACAGCCGAGGTCACAGTTTTGGCCAGTTCCAGTGCATTATTGATAAAGAGCAGAGCACGAGCTCGGTCCCCCCGATGCTCTGTTAGATGCCATATCGTAAATATGTTGAACATGAGGTTTTCAACAGTGGAAAGATTTTCCAGTGTAAAAGTCGGTGTTCCTTCACGTGTTTTATATGACAGTAACGGGAAGTTGGTGAGAGATGGAAGCTTGGAAATTGAGATGATGGTACATATGTCACTACGTGGATTATAATGGTTATGCTGTCCTCTTTAAAAAAGGTTGTCCTCATTGCTTAGGCAATGGTAACGATGAAGAAGTATTATTTCTCACTTTCTGTTGCTTTTTTCTTTGCATTGTGCTACTCATTAATGCTGTCTTTCCTTGTGTTATTTCTAGACTTCCAATCCTATTGATGTTGCAGCCAGACCTGGAACTGTCCCACATACCCTTCTACAGAAAGATCCACGGGTCTGTAGAAAATGTTACCTTTTTCTCAAGTGGAACCTATTCCTCATGAAAAACTTGAATGTTAGAGCTACTGTTTCCATGTGTCCAAATTAACACCCTAAGACTGAAGCTTAGTCTGAGCTGTTTAAGTCAACACCTACTAGAGAAGTTGTGTGAGAACAGTTTAAATCCCGATCCTTAGTTCTGCTCACCATTAGCAAAAGCAAATAGATGCTATGGAGGGGAAAAGCTCTTTTCCTTGCTCTCAGTGGGCATCCCCACAGCCCAGAGGTAGAGGCGCTGAAGTCCAGTTCAACACAGAACTGTACAAATCTCTTCGAGATTTATTGTTTATACTCTGTAATTGTTTTTAATGCGGGTAATGACAGCTTTTCCCTCGGTTACTGTATCATTGATTGCACCGGTGAAATACGGATGCACTTTATTGATCACTTGGTGCCTCTGGATTTTTGAGTCCCAGCATATGTGAACAGCGTTTATTGTCTCGATGCTTTGTCTCCTCGCCTTTTTCCGTTCCTTGCGAATGCCTGTGGGCTGTTTGCAGGTTAGAATTACTACACATTTTGTTTTTTTTTGCGATGAGGAACATCACACAGTCAGATATTTAGCAGAACTCTGGCAAAAGCAACGGGGAGCTCCCCTTAAAACCCCACATTGTGGCACGGCTGATCTTCTAGGCACAGCAGAGCTGTTTTCTTTGGGTTATGCCGAGCTCCAGTAACTTTAGTTTGCTCTGAACTGGGGCTGTAGTTGAGCTTTATACCAAAAGGAACCACGCTTTTTCATTTCTGTTCAATTCTATCTAATTCTATCATTCTGTTTATTCTATCTAATTGAAAAGACAGCTAGAGCCTCCCAACATTAAGTCATTTAGCTTTATGCTCCCTTTCAACTTTTGGTGTAGTTTCAGTTATTTGGAGATGATGGATGGTGCCATCACTGTGTCTGCAAAGTACCTCTTGCGCCTATAAATCTCCTTTAATACTGCATTTCAAAAAAGAGAAACCAAAACAAATGAGAAATACCCAGTAGATTGAATTTATTTTCCAGCATTAATTGATGAAAAAAAAAAAAAAGGAGAATAAGAAAATAATCTACCCAAAACCCACAGACCACACACAAAAATAATGAGAAAATTGGGGTTTTTGTACAGTCCCCTTTTATCAACAGTGAAAAGTGTGATTTGTGAGAGAGGGCACACGAGGCGAGCTGGCAGGCGGTTGTGGCTGTGGGAGTGAACAAGTCAAGGACCCAACATCAGAGCTGTTGGACCAACAACTGGTTTATTGGGGCGTGTCTGGAACCCCGTTCCAGCTTGTTCCGACCCAATTCGTGGGATGGAACCTGCGAGAAAGGGGCAGACTCCAAATGTTGAGATACGAGCACAGAGGTTTGCCCGCGGGATGGATGGGTGGTTTTTCTCCAGCGGGGTTCTCCAGCCGTTTTTACAGCCCTCGATCCCCAGAGGACCGAGGGGCCGGGGCCGGGGCGCTCTGCACGAGCCCTCGACGGTTGCTTGTCGACGTTCAGCAGCCCTGGGGGGGTGGGAGACCCCCTCCGATACGGAGGCCAAGGACTAATTATTATCCAAAAGGGCTTCATTTGAAAGTAAAATGATAACATTTTAATTTTGTCTCTTAATGAAGCAGTACAAATTTGTTAATTAGAGCGATTGTTTGAGTGACAGGCATGTAACCAAGCTGTCATTTCTTCTTCACAGTTGACAGATCCGTTCAGGCCCATGTTGAGGGTAAGAAATCTCCCTGTGATACAGTCTGTCGAGCTCGTCTCGGTCCCCGCCGGGTTAAAGCAGCGGCTTAATTATAGAGCAGTGCCCTGTTTCATCTTGGGGGTTTCGCACGCTGTTTGCAGTGAGCCCTGTGCGTGCATCGGGTGGTCACTCGAGGAAAACGCCCAGTTGCGAAGTTGGACGTTTTCCGTTCTTCTCCTGCAACCCCCCGGCACGGACACTGGAGGTTAAATATTGATAATCCTTCCACTGCCCTGGCTCAGGGCTTCCTGAGCCAAAACCTCGAGACCCGCCCTGGCAGCGATCCCCTCGCATCTCACTGAAGGCTGAAGGATTTTGCTTTTGAGTATTTACTGTGTGTTTTCAGCGTTGCTCGCTCTTCCTACCCCGGATTCTTACTGTCAGACGGGCAATGCACTCCAAACACACGGTAGTTTAGAAACAAGGATCAAAAGATCCAGCCTCTCTGTGATCCAGAAGGGGGTCCTGTTACTTTTCCAATGTGTTCAAGAAAGTCTAGTTTTGATGAAACCAACCAACTGAGCTTATGAAATCCCTGGCACAGCCCCGTGCTGGGAATAAATGAGCGGCTTGAGTTTAGGGGAGTATGTGTGTGAGATGGGGTTTATTCTTTTGTGGTTTTAATTGTTGCTTGATATACACCTAGAAACAAAAGGCAGAGCACACTCTGTAGCTTGTGGAACTACCAGTAGTTTGAGGAGATTCTTGAATTCCTATGATTTTTTTTTTAAATCTACAGGGATCATTAGTTGTGTAGTTAACTGCAGACTCAAAATTGGAGAAACCTTGTCCTGAATGATTCTTTTCAGACAAGGTGTCCTGATGTCTGGGACATGGAGTACAAAATCAGCAAGAAAACCCAAATAGCTCTCTGGTTCTTTCCTCCCTGTGACTCAAAACCACGGTGACGGGAAGGATGCAAAGAGCCTTCCCAAACAGAGTGAATTGACTGACCTCTGAATTTTTTCAATATATTTATGAGCTAAAGTTTTGGAGATACAGACCAGCAATTGTATGAGGGAGTCAGACTCATTTTGAAAAACAGAGTGATCTTTCAAGTACATTGTTTTTAATCTTTTGGTGGAAAGGATAGTCTTACAATAGTTACGGTTTCGGCAGTGAACTCGATGTTAGTGTGGAGCAAATCCAGCCCTGCCGAGCAGCTGCTGACCGGGATGTGGTTTCCTGGATTTCAGCAACACAAGCTGCATTCCCAGCCGGTGGCATCAGAAGATTGTAAGAGCGTGTAAAACCCGGGCACGAGTTTATTTGGAGAGGAGAGTGACCAGGAGCGTTCCTGGATATCCAGATAAACTTCTTAGCAAAGGGACAAGTTCTTTACATTCCTGGTTTCCCAAGAGGATGGAGAGGGGAAGGCACTGAAGGGAGACCCTAGACCAAAAGAGACTGGGCTAAGAGTTGGCAAGAGTTGCTTGAACTAGAATAAAGCATCACAGGTTTTTGAAAGTTACTGACTCGTGTTGTATCCCTTTGTTTTTTCCCCAGAAACCCGGGAAGTGGTGCGCTATGCATGTTCACATCGCCTGGCAGATATACCATCACCAACAGAAGGTCAAGGTCAGTCTTCTGGGCACACCTGAGTTTCCAATGACTTGGGCGGGAGGAAGAGTTGGCCTCCCGCTGTTAGCAGTTCTGTGCCACGGCTGATGCCTTCTTGAAGTAATCAGGTGTAGAATTGTAGCATAACTTTCTGTTTCATAGTGAATGCCTATCAGAATTAAAAACCTAAAGGCAGAGTCTGAGAGGAATGTCTGTGATGCCACAGAGCAAGGATACCAGATCCTGGGTGTTAACAACCATATTGTGGTTGTTAGGAACAGCCAGGAACAGCTGAATGGGTGTGCCTGTGAGCTACAACATTGCTTTTATTTATAGCTGAGGACACACAGATACTAAGATTAATTTTTTCTAAGTCTGGAGAAGCTCAGCGTGTGTATCCCATTCCTTTTATTAATGTCCATGGGTTGAAGAGGGCACAGGAAGATTTTTCCTGTCCCTAAGATGGTTCATCCAGCGTGGCTGCGTGGGTGCCCATCAGTCTGTGCTCACACCCCATGTCCTCACTGGATGAGCGTCGCCTCCAGGTGTCTGGGCTGGTCGAGGGGACACAGCCCCCCCCATGAGATGACACAATCCAGACGCTGTCTCATTGCACTGAAGGCAAAGGCCTGGAAGTCTTGTCTTTGTTACACGGGCATTGAGCCTTCGGGGGTGAGGGCCAGGGCTGGTTTAGGCTCTCCTGAAACAGATGTCAGAGAAAACGAAGTCATTTTCAGAAAGGCTGGTGTTCTTTGCTGTTCATCCTTATGTGAGAAGGTAAAATTACCAAGGAGTCCATAGTGCTTCGCAGTGTCTGTGTGCAATTGAATGGTATAAGGTAGTGCTGTAAGGATATGAAGATGTTGAACAGCTACTAAAACCTGCAGCTAATAGAGTTTAAAAATAACCCTTTTAAACAAGGTTGACAGGTTAATTTGCTGCAGTAGACATATCTCTCTTCTCTGCTTCCTTATGTTTCCCCTGCTACTGATCTTCATTCATCTTCCCATTATCAAAAAAGACAAGATTATAGACCTAGAGAGTTAGATGTCCTTTTTTTTTATTTTATTGAAAAGGTATTTTCTTGAAATGAAATTATTATTCCCATGCTATCTATGTCCTTTGAATCTTCCTTGATTTGATATTCAGAGAGAGGTCATACTGGTGTATTTATAACTCATAGTAAATGCCATTTTCATGCAGCCATTTCTCTTACCTCACACTTTCCTATCTCGCACGTTAAAAAACAGCAATAAAGCCTCGGAGTACAGGAAAGGCTGTCACTTGACTTTTTGAGGCTGTGGATGATGATAATTCCAAGAGTGATTGCGAAATGTATTTCATTATCTCAGTTCGGTCAACGAGTTGGGTGTGGACTGCAGCCAGTGAGATGAGGTGGCTTTTGTCCCCGCGGGCTCTCGGACACCCTCACGGGAACAACATCGTCCCTCTGCACGGGGGCACCGAGTGTGAACTCTCTGGGGGAAGGCTCGGGCAGAAGGATTTCTCCTTCTAGCCCTGGGCTGTGAAGGTGCTTTGTCTTCTACACAAGCTCTACGCTGCCTGACCATAGAAGGGGAATAATATATAATGACGTGGAGATTTCAAGTTCGCACACAGTGCCAACAGACTGCAGAGTCTGGCAGAAATTGGTAACTACCTGGCCTGCCAGTAATTGCTTGCAGAGGGCGAGAGCAGGCACTGAGGAAGCAGGAGGGATAGGAGGCTTTGAAACACAACCTGCTTGACCCTGGGAAAAATTGCACGCAGCTGCAGCTGCTGTTTGCCTGCCTGTAGCTCTGCAGCACCACATGGTTCTGACCCGGGTGACCTGGCATCGGCCAGACAGAGCTAGGGCTACACAGAGCAAACTTACCCTCCTCCTTGAACTCACCAGTGTGTTACTCCCTCACCAGGAGGTGGAGGGAGGTCATTCTCCCCCTCTGCTCTGCACTGGGGAGGCCACAACTGGAATCCTGCCTCCAGTGCTGGGCTCCCCAGTTCAAGAGAGACAGGGAACTGCCGGAGAGAGTCCAGCGTAGGGCAACAGAGATGCTGGAGGGACTGGAGCATCTCCCTGAGGAGGAAAGGCTGNTCTGGAGACCTTCAAGCCCCACCTGGATGCAGTCCTGAGGGATGCGCTCTGGGCAACCCTGCTTTAGCAGGGGAGTTGGACTGGGTGAGCTCGAGAGGTCCCTTCCAGCTCTGACAATTCCCTGATTCCATTCCTGGCTTGGGTTCCAGAGAGAAATTGTGCTCCGTAATTGGCCCCTTCTCTTTTAGGAAAGGTCATATCGCCCGATCTAACGTGCCATGAACTCAGTGGTGACATTTACATTGATGTTCGTTAAGGTGTTTGCTGGATTTCAAATACATTCGTAGGGGTTAGCATTGCAGGGGTGCTCTCCTGAACAGCAACTGGGGATTAAATAAATCTCATCCATTCTCCTTGGTACTATTTTAAGGCAAACCAACACATTCAAAAATCTTTTTAACAGATCCACGATGTGCCTGTTCCTCTTCAGACAGAGGCTTTTTTCATTATTTAGAGTAGCACCGTTCATACGGCTGCAATTAAAGCTTCAGCCAGCTTTTGCTCTTCTGAGTAATGCCTGTCAAAGGTTTATTACTTGGTTGTTAAAAAGAAGAATAAAAAGAGTTCACAGCATAAAAATCTGGCACGCAGGCTTTGGCTGGGGCATTTGTATTTTCTGAACTTTTTTGAATTATTAAAGCCCTACAGTGTTACTTCCTTAAAATACATGACCTTATCTTGGCCATCTATTCCATTTTAGTGTTCTTGCAGGCCGTTATCTCAGAACTTTGATAAAGCCTTTTTCTTTGCTTTTGTTGGTGGTTTTTTTTTTGGTGGTTGTTGTTGGGCTCCTTTTGTTCTTAGAGCTATATAGAGTTGTTATTAGCACTTGAAAAACAGCTACTAGACATGCACATTAACTTGGTCATAACTTTATAATATGCATATTTATATCATTGTAATAGGCTGTACTCTGAGCTGGCACAGTATTAAATACTGATTTATAAAGCGTAGCGTGCTCCGGCGTTGCTGTTAAGAACTACCGGTTCGGTGTTACACGTTTGTAAATCCTTTCGGCTGACCTGCACAATTAATCAGCAATCTGTGTTTAGGGAGTTCAGGCAGCACAGGTAATTGGGAATTTGGTTTTCCTCTTCATTCCATAAAACTGTTGAAGCAGGGACCACTACAATGAGTACGTGGCACAGGGAAGAGCCTGCCCTTCATCCGCTTACCGTTTGCAGGGCGGCTGCCTCAGCAAATTCACCTTAAAATAGGCAGCCCGACGGTTCTGATACCATATAGATCCAGGCAACGACATCCAGCGCTTTGAATTTGGGGAGCAAGCGGTCAAAATGGGACTTCAGTTCTTTAGACTCAAATAGGCTTCATCTGTAATTTGGGTCATTTTAGCCCTTCGCGTGCTGGGTTGCAGTCTGAGGGGCGCTGAGGGATGAGCTGCGTTGCGTGGCTCCAGAACGCAGCTCCCCGTGGAAAATTCAGAGAGATGTCTGTGTTTTGTTCTTTAAGTCAGGTGCGTGCTGAGGTGCTTCGCTACGGGGGGATGGACCTGAGCGCGTGTGAAAACACTGCGGAAATTTGCAGGAGGTGGGCATTGGGAGCCTGAGATTCCCTCTCCGCCTTAGACCTTCCAGGGAAACAGCTGTGCACCTCTGCTCGCGGTCCCAGAAACCAATGTTCTTGTTAAAACCTCAGCATGAGGAAATTGCTATGGCCCCGTCATTCTGCAAGTGTGGTTACTGCTCTAATTCAGGATAGTCTTTTCCAAATCCTGTTATCCTGCCCCTCTGCTCTGTCCCAGGGAGGCCACGTCTGGAGCACTGGGTCCAGTTCTGGGCTCCCCAGTTCAGGGAGGAGAGGGAACTGCTGGGGAGGGGACAGCAGAGGGCTGCAAAGATGATGAGGAGCCTGGAGCATCTCTCTTACGAGAAAAGGCTGAGGGACTTGGGTCTTTTTAGTCTGAGAAGAGAAGGCTGAGGGGGAGCTGATCAGCACCTAGAAATACTTAAAGGGTGGGTGTCAGGAGAAAGGGACCAGTCTTTTTTCAGTGGTGCCCAGAGAGAGAACAAGAGGAAATTGGCACAAACTTGTACCTAAGAAGTTCCATCTAAACATGAGGAAGAACTTCTTCCCTTTGAGGGTGGCAGAGCCCTGGCACAGGCTGCCCAGGGTGGTGGTGGAGTCTCCATCTCTGGAGACATTCGAACCCCACCTGGACACGTTCCTGTGGGACCTGCTCTGGGTGGACCTGCAGGGGGTTGGGCTGGATGATCTCCGGAGGTCCTTTCCAACCCCGTATCATTCTGTGATTCACATTTCAGAAACAGATGCAGTCTGATCCGCACAAGCTGGACTTTGGGCTGAAACCCGAATTTCTGAGCAGGCCCCCAGGCCCCAGCCTCTTTGGAGCCATCCACCACCCCCACGACCTGGCCCGTCCCTCGACGCTCTTCTCCACAGCCAGTGAGTACTGAGCAGCAAAGTCTCCTTCCCGTGGCACGCTCTGAAAACGCTAACCCTCGCCATGTTACAAGGGGATTTCCCGTATGTTTTGGCTTATGAACTCTCTGCAAGACATGCCAGGGGCTATTAGCCTGTTTGATAAATATTTTAAAATTATTCCGTATGCTTTCAAAAAAACCCCAACCGGCTGGAAGCGCCAATCAGGTAGTTAACAGAGGAGTATTTCTTCACACCAGTGGTGTCCGTGGGGACGGCAGGCTGGCAATAAGCTGTGTCCTATGCGCTCTTTTTCCCTGTGGTGAAACACTGTGCACGCAGCTGCAGCCTGCAGCTCCTTGTCCTCTGGCTGGGAACTTCTCCGTGGAAAAGCAGCTGCTGTGTGTGCAGCGCCCCGGCCCGAGCATGCAGCCAGCTCTGCTCGCCTCTGCTGCCTTTTGAGAAATGATGCTCAAGCCCAGGGCATGACCGAGCCCTTTGTGAGCTTTCCCTTGGAATTCACCCCTTTTGCTTTGTTTTGGCAGGTGGGGGTCACCCAGCCGGCACCCCTTTTGGCCCACCCCCTCACCACAGCAACTTTCTCAACCCAGCTGCTCACTTAGGTAAGTTCTCTCCAAAGCTCCGGCTCAGAAGTAACACACATGGGCCATCAAGACCACGGAAGGTTGCCCACATGTAAACTCTCTGAGTGTCCTCCCTACTTAAACTTTTCAAATTTGATCCTTTTAGCCATTACTCAAGCTGTAAATACACACGATAACATCACTGACAGCATGTTTTGAAATACTTCTGAAAACAGCCCGGCCGCTAGAAGAGCAAAGCGACAGGGCTTGTTGGGTTTCACTCCAGTCATCTCTATAACCGGTCAAGAAAAATAAAATGCCCTAAGGTTAAGGCTTTGGTTCATAGAGGTGGGTCGGTTTTTTTCCCGACTGGTTTTAGATGTCTGCTTTTCCATGCGAGTGAGTGGGAAATACATCCTTAAAATCCACTGCTCTGGCCTCAAGTGTGTTTGTTAGTGAAAAATCAGCAAATGCGCATTTAAAAATGGAACCACCCATGTCACCAAGTGTTGTTATTTCCCTTCTAACTTCCTGCTGTTGCCATGAGGTGCTCTCTGCTTGTGGGAGCATCAGAGATCAAGGCTTTAAATTGGCATTTGATTTTGTGTAGGGAAGGGTTTGGGAGGGTCATCATCGGGCACTACAGACACACAACGAGGTTTATTGCTCCGCACTTTCCCTATAGAAAATGCTGGCTTTGGTCTCCCTTTTCTTTGGGCTGGTATTTATCAGAAGTAGTTTCATCAGAATTGTTAGACTTCTCCAAAATAAAGTGAGAATTTGCTTCCTGTGTCTGTACCCTCTATGCGTTAACTACTAAAAAAAATAAATCCATTATTTTTTAGTCTGTAGTAGTTTTTCATATAGTATTAGCACTAAACATCAAGAGTATTATAAAATGTTCAGGTGACATATCAGTGTAATAGGACTTTTTATTTATTTATATCCTGGCTATGGTTTAGGAGACATGGCCTGAAAGTGTTTTGGAGCACAGTTGCCAGAGCTAATGACAGTCCTGCTAGCCAGGAGCATTTCCTGAGAAAGACCACGGAGTTAAACTGGAAGGGAGTAACAGAAAATAAAAATGGAGATGTGAGAAGGTTTTAAATGAAGTAGCTACTTAGGCAAAAACACGGGCCTAAATCCCATGTATATTATAACATCTTGTTTTTTCTTTGAAGAGGAAGTTTTTCTAGTAGGATGACCCATACATACAGTCTTTAAAAAAAAAAAAAAAGACATTTTTTGATGTCCCACTCCCTCCCAACCCCTGCTGTGTTGTGGGAGGGGGATGTTCAGCTCCCACTGGGCGCAGAGCAAGCTCTGGTTGGCCATAATGCGTCAGAGAATGTGCTAATGCTTTACAGGAATGTCCAATGTTCTCCTGGTCAACATTCTTCAGCCTTTTCTTTTGGTTTTTCAGAGCCCTTCAATCGACCGGCCTCCTTCAGCGGTCTCACTGCCGTGGGCAGTAACGCCTTCGGGGGACTCGGGAACCCCACAGTTAGTGAGTAACCTCTTTGTTAATGAATTCTCATTTGCTGTGTAATTCAGGGTATTGAGTGATGGTGACTACCTCTGATGCTGTCTTGTTTACCAGTTGCTTAGATCACATGTCTCTAAGAGATGGGAATTTGAAAAGCGATCGTTTTCTTCTAAATAACAGCATTTTTTAGTCATCAGTAAATTATTTTCTATCAGTTACTTAGTAGCTTGGGTTCAACATAGTGCTAAATGTCACCATTCTATTGTTCAGTAAAAAAAAAGGAAAAAGTAATATAGAATCAATGAATGTAAGGAGTTTGTGAAATTTCTCCTGGTTAATTGCATGTTCAAAATTAGTTAATGTGTGCAGCATCCCTAGCTGTGGATGGGAACATTTTTCTTTCCTTTCTCACCAGTAATCCAGGACATGTGCCTGGAAAAGATCACTAACCTGCATTTACTTGTCCAGGATCATCAACATTGCTCTAGATTTGGCCAGTCACAAAAGATCATCCTTTTAAAAACCACTCTCTTTCTCCATACTTCAAATCTGGCATGATTCCGATCACCTATTATTTTACTTTGGTTCAGGATCAAACGCTACAAGTTCCATTATTTATAGTCCCTATAACGGTCATATCCTGATCGCTCCAAAATGTTTGGAATAAGGGTCATTGTCACTTCTATCCTACTACGTCATCCCGTGTCAATTTTATCCACAGCATTTCCCTTTCCAATTAAAACAGCTGTGAGATGCCTGCCCATTTTTAGGAATGAGACCCTCTAATGAATCTCTGTTAATTTCCTTTCCTTTTCCAGCTCCCAATAATATGTATTCATTTTAACTCTGAGTGCTGTAAAAGTTTTTTTGGTAAGTACCTTCACTAGAGCATACCTTTTTCTTAAACCTTTTTGTTTTCCACTTCACCATTTCAGCACCCAACTCAATGTTCGGCCACAAGGATGGCCCCAGTATGCAGAGCTTTAGCAACCCTCACGAGCCCTGGAACCGACTGCACCGAACTCCTCCTTCGTTCCCGACCCCTCCGCCCTGGCTGAAGCCAGGAGAGCTGGAGCGCAGTTCATCTGCTGCAGCTCATGACAGAGATAGAGATGTAGATAAACGAGACTCATCTGTTAGTAAAGATGACAAAGAAAGGTACGAAAGAACACTTCCAAGAATTGTCTAGTTCAAAGCTTGGGGCTCTGTTCCGCTTTTAACCCTTCCCAGCCTGGCACATCGTTAAACCAGAGCTTCAGGAGAGGGACACCTGAGAGCCAGCACGGTGCTGGCTGCCTCCCACGCGAGGCACCACAGAAGATGCAGGTTGCTAATCCAGGTGTTTCCTCCGGCAGCCGTTTCTCTTCTCACCTGCCCGCGCTTCCCCAGCAGGAGCTTTGCTGGAGCAGAGCTCGGGCAGCGGCAAGTGGGAATAGAATCAAACCCACGGCATTCTGTTACCTGCTGGGTCACATTTTCATAGGTCTTTTGAAGACTTAACGTGTAGATAGGTGCCTGACAGGATGAAAAAAAAGGATTTTAAATCCATCAGACGCATATCTGCACCTTTGAGTACTTAAATAACCCTTTTTAATTGGAACTCGTCTGCAAACCAAGACAAGGTTTTGTCCTACCTCGCTCCTCAAAAAGGGACCGACCGGAGCGACCTCTGGTAAAGCTGTAAAATTATAATGAAATGCACTGGGTCTGTCGTGTTCCGATGCCACAGTAAGCTTCAGTGCATGCAGTTCACTCAATCAAGCTTCATTCCCCTCCAAAAAAGCCTCCCCCCCCCCTCCCCC
>VZRU01006067.1:81109-106084 GCA_013398155.1 Pedionomus torquatus
TCCCCCCCCCTCCCCCCGCCATGCACTGCTGTTCCACACCTTCCAGCACAGTTTTATTCAGTGTTTTCATGGCCCAGCACGCTGACATGTCCAGGCTGGGAAGGGTTAATGAAAAGTAAAATCTGGTCATTTTTTATTTTTTTTTTGTCAGGACTGTTCCCATTATACAGTTAACTCAGTAACAATTCCTCTTAACATTTAAGTACCAAATTATAAGAATTTGCCATTCAGCAAGTGTCATAGCTTCCTTGAAAAATGTAGAGAGGCTGATTTCAGCTTTTTCAGTTGTGGCTTAATGGCTTTCCTTGTTCAGTTTACACATGACTTTACTACATAATGGCTATTTGTTTCTAATTCTTTAACATCAGAGAATATTTAGATGTGCTTTTCTGACTTCTCTGTCACTAACCCAAATATACGCATTAGTAGCCTTTTCTAAAAGAAGTTATGCTAACGCATTAGATATTCTAAAAATCCGTGTGAGAGCTTTGCTGTGTTACTGTAGAGTGCGAAGAGCAAGTCAAACTACAGATTTTTTTTTCACCTACATTTTCCATTTGGAATATTTTCTGTTTGGTAGCATAGCTTCATTATTTTCATGTCTGGTGTTAATGCTTCAAAATCAATTGCTGTTACAAATTGGGGACTCTGTCCTGCAAAATGCTTGTGAGTAACTTTACTGGCTTGAATGGCAAAACATTTCAGGTACTAATGGTGTGGGTAGTCTTTAGAATGACGTGATTATTTCCATTGCTGTTTTGTTGTTCTGTTATGAAGTATTCCTGCTGAAGAGAATCCCGTTCGGAAATACATTCCTTGGGCATTCCCAAACTCCGTATCACAGCTCAGACTGGGTTTATTTTCAATAATTACCTTCAAAGTAAGTGTCATGCGTACTTCTGCACAGGGATGGCACCAGTTTAGTACAGTGCTGTTGTGGCGGATCCAGCGTTGCTGTGTGTCCATCCGTGCGATTTTGAGGGGTTCTCCTTTGCAGTACACTCGCTCTGTTGCCTCTGTGAGAAGATGTTGAGAATCCTTCCCCGCAGACGCACTTGCTCCTGCCTGCAGCAGCCTGTGAGCCTCTCACACCTATTCTTTCACCGCCCGTGGGGTGAGGATGTAGCCCTGCTTCCTAGTGCAGCTCCCAATCTTTGTTATCTAGTTTTAGCTAATATGCCCAAACAGGAAGAATTGGGTATCATGCCCAGAGGTATGATTTCAACTTAAAAGCATCCTTTCATCGAGGGCCCCAGGTGGGCCCTCTAGCCAGAAGCATTCACTTGATTTTCTTCTGCTACCGGTGAGAAGGTAACTAAGAGGCATCTCGTAGCTTGGCTCATCCCCATCTAAGACCAGTGGCAGAGCTGGGTTCAGGGAGTCACTGGTTGCTCTTTTGGCTACTCCGTATGGCCAGTGTCCCGCAGCGCCCCCGAGCCAGACTGGGATGAGGTAAAGCCCTCGAGAGAGCACAGATGTGTGAAACCCCAATCGTGAGCCTTTCCTGGGTGTGGAGCTGGCTGGGGAGTCCCCCTGCGGTGGCCTGACACAGTGCCCACTTCCTCCTGCAACGTCAATTGTGGAGGGTTTTTTGTTTTAAGGACGCCGCTCCCCCAGCCCAGTGGTAGGATAAAACCCAGTAAAAATAACTATGGTGAGAAATAGGATTTGTTCCGTCTCAGTGGCATTTTGTTTAAAAGATGTCACTGAGCAATTCCATCCAAATAATAACATTGAAGTGTATGTAATGCTGGAGTGTATGTTTTTATCAACATAAATGAGGGATAGTACTTGGCAGAAGATACTCAGGATCTTTCCGTGTAGCGTAGAGCCTCAGAACATCCCTTAATTATTACTAACTTCATTTGAGAACATGATGTTAAGTTTCTTGGTGGAGCTGGAGGCTTAGAGCTGTTCCCATGTTATTAACCTAAGGAACCCTTGACAGATCCCAGGATAAAAAATGATTCACTCTCTGGCCACCGAACTACACGTAGTTCACTTAAGTGAGCTACATAATCAATAGCCTCTTGAGATAATAGCATCGCTGTGATTTAATAGGATGAAATTGGCAAAGGAATATGTGACTTTGCTTGCACTTATCTCTTTCTTTAGTTACAGAAAATGCCTGTTATTTTCTTTAAATTTTATGCATAGTTTCAAATATGCCAGTTGCATAGAAAATGGATTCAATATCAGCAAAATGACTCAATGAGCTCTCCTAGAGAATTAACAGTTACGGCTGCCCTCTGAACTAGTCCCATGAGTGAAAAAAATAAAAGTCTAGTTATTGCAGAGCCCACAAGTCCCTGCTTTTCCCAGCAGAGTAGAAGAATCGAGTTTTCACATTGAGAGACCTCCACTAGGGTGCCTTGACTTGGTCTCACTGTGTCTGAATCTGGAAGCTGTTAAATCAAACGCCTCAACTTTAGGTGGAAATTAAGAGGGGGCGAAATTAGAGCCAGAGCACAATTTCCAGACTGTTTAGGGCACAGTCAATCAAAGCAGAACCTGATACCAAGGAGTTAATTGGTAGTCGGTGCAGACCAGGCAGTTCTGGTATCAGATGCTCCAGCTTCCAAATGTTTCCCAACAGTCGGGTTCTGTACTCTCTGAGGACTTTCAGGCATGGCCCATAATGTGACAGCTTCAACAGTTCAGTCCAGGCACAGCAAAAGATGCATCTGGTAAGGCTACAATAATGAGACTTTCCTTTACAAAGATATTTTTTCTGCAGTTGCTGCGGTTTCACCCCCCCCAAAGTACCTCCAGGTAGAAATCTTAGGCAGCTCAGCTCAGCAAAGAAGTAGGCAGCAGGAATTGTATTGGTGAAGGAGCAAGTGTCCACTTCAAAGTCGCCCTCCGGGTTGCCCTTCAGCCAGCTGGTGCTTATTGCTCATTCTGTCCAGCGTGGTGCCAACCTGCTGTCCTCATCCCAGTGTCCTCGGGTCACGATTTGTGAAGCAGAGACCGCAGCACCCGAGGAGAAGCCTTGTCCACTGGAGCTGGTTTGGGACTTCAGAGGGTCTCACTGCTTATCCCTCACCTCTGCCTGTAACAGCACGTTGTCCGTCACCCCACACGGAACAGAATTGCCACGCTCAGCAAACAGCAGTGCCTGACACTGAGTACCTGGGGCTCTCTTTATGGAGAGACTCCAACTCAGAGGTCAACTGAAGTTACTGAGAGGTTAAAATCATTGGAACTGAGGAATTAGATTTACCTTATGACTTTGGTTCATTTTAAATAGGAAAGCTTTCTACTTAGCGTTGTCCATAACTCCTGGTCAACATAGCTTCCAGATAACAGTTGGTACAGGCCCTATTCACATGTTGAGGGTTTTGTCCACTGCCAGACAGTAATTCTCTAATCTTTTGTGCCACATAAATAGGTTTGAAATATGGAATGAATTCACGGTATTTTGAAACTTTCTAGAATTGTCAGGGAGATGTGCCGGCCCTGCCCAGTGCTCCGCTTGCTCTGCCCTAGAAATGGGGAAGGGTTGGTAATCTTCCAAGAAGAAGACCAGCTGATTCCAGAGAGATGGTGCTTTGGAGAGCCAGCCCCAGTGAGGGGTGTGTAGGGAGAGCAGTCTGCTGAGGAAGTCACAGAATCACAGAACTGTATAGGTTGGAAGGGACCTCCAGAGACCGTCCAGTTCAAGCCCTTCCAAAGCAGGGTAACCCAGAGCAGGTTGCACGGGAACACGTCCAGGAGGCTGAGCACACAGTCTCCTCGTGGTGGCCACGCTCGCCCTGAGGCTGAGCGCACACTTAGAGAGGTGCCTGCCTGTTCAGAGAGGTGGAGCGTCCATCACTACCGGTGTCTTGAGAGGGTTTTGTTTTCCATTTTCAGAAGTAAATTGAATTGCGAGATGTAAATTGAAAAGCCAGGAGATTGAAGAAACAGAGATAACAAATTAGTAACGTACGTAGATCTAGAAATTTTTTTAAAAGTCATTTGAACAAAATGTCATCTATTTTCCCAAATGTGTTCTTAATAGAAGCAGCAGGTAAAATAGCATTAACCATGTAATTTGGATTGAGCTGACTCACTTTTTTTGGATTAAATTAGTATGTGTGTATTTTTTTGCTCTCTTCTTTGCGGATAAGTAAGGCCATTGTCTTGGAAATGTGTGTACTAGAGCTAGATTCCCTTGGGAGCCTTCTATGGACTTCAGGGTTGGAAATCTCAATCAGATCATTCACAAAGCAGCTTTGGGGATCTTCTTCTCCTGGGTGGAGATAATAGAATAGGCCTAGTCTAGAGACGAGAGGTTCTTCTGGTGTTCTGGGTGTGCAAGAGGAACAGTGCATTTAATGGGACATGTTGCCAGCTTTCTGCGAACAGCGAGTAGCCGCTTTAATTCAGAGTTTCTCATGCCTTCCTTTTCACACTTGTCCTTCTTCTAGGGAGAGCATTGAGAAAAGACACTCCAGCCATCCTTCGCCAGCACCTATCCATCCAGTAAACTCCCTCGGACATAATCGCAGCTCAAACGAGCAGATCAGGAGCCATCTGAATCCCGAGGTTCGAGAAAAAGAGAAACCCAAAGAACGAGAGAGGGATCACTCCGAATCTCGGAAGGAAATTAATGTTGAAGAGCACAAGGTGAAGGACAACTATATTTCGGAGAAAGAAGGCCTGAGCCATGAAAGCCGAGTGGTGGAAGAGTCTAAGCAGATGTCCAGGGTTCCTTCACCCTATGCTAGGCCTCCCGTTGTAGAGAGCACCAGGCCTAATAGTACTTCAAACCGTGAGGCCGAGAGGAAGAACGAGCCGGCGTACGATAATCCGAAGAAAAGCAATGAAGTCAAAGTGAAGGAGGAGCGCAAGGAAGACCATGATGTTCAACCTGAGGGACCTCAGACTCATAGGTCATCTGATCAGCCACCACCTATATCCACATCTAACGTCCATCCCAGTCCTTTAGTGTCTATGCCCATGACTGTAGGTGTGACTGGTATACATCACATGAACAGCATCAGTGGCCTGGATAGGACTCGCATGATGACCCCTTTTATGGGAATTAGCCCAATTCCTGGTGGAGAACGTTTCCCTTATCCTTCTTTCCACTGGGATCCAATGAGAGATCCCTTACGAGATCCTTACAGAGAGCTAGATATTCATCGGAGAGACCCCCTGGGCAGAGACTTTTTGCTAAGAAATGACCCCCTTCATCGTCTTTCTACGCCAAGATTATATGAAGCGGACAGGTCGTTCAGGGATCGGGAACCTCACGACTACAATCACCACCACCATCACCACCACCCTCTCTCTGTTGACCCTCGACGTGAGCATGAGAGGGGCAACCACTTGGATGACAGGGAGCGGTTGCACATGCTCCGAGAGGACTATGAACACGCACGCCTGCACTCGGTTCACCCCGCCGCCCTGGACGGGCACCTGCCTCACCCAAGCCTAATCACGCCAGGACTTCCTAGCATGCACTACCCCAGAGTCAGCCCCCCGACGGGCCACCAAAACGGCATCCTCAATAAAACTCCCCCCACAGCAGCTCTCAGTGCCCCTCCGCCTCTTATTTCTACTCTGGGACCTCGGCCCGGGTCTCCCAGAAGGACTACTCCTCTGTCAGCAGAGATGAGAGAGAGGCCTCCATCTCACACCCTCAAGGACATTGAAGCGCGATAAGCAGAGTGAGGATAAACCCAAACGGGAGGAAGAGGGACAGAACGTTGTAAATGAACACAATGTAGAGACCTTCTCAGTAGTCATTGATACAGACTGGGGATGTGACCCACTGTACCATATGTATAGACCCGAGTGCAAAGATTTTGAAATGGTTCTTTTGTATATTATATGTTGAAATTTTCCAGATCTTTTAGCCAAGTCCATACCTTCCTCGTGTCTCCTACTCTATTTTATTTCTAGTTTAAAAATTTCAAAAGCGGAACTGAAGAGGACGACATTAATCTGAATTATTTGACTAGAAACAAACCGCCACCCATGTCAACCGTGCAGCGCTCTTTCGGACCAGAAGTGACGGCAATTGTAGATATTTATGTAAAAAGATTGCTTCATGGGTTAATGGTTCATATATGCAAAAAGGGTAAGATGAAAGCTTTACTTTGTACAAATGTAAATAGATAAAATTAAGTAACATAATACATTAATACTTCTTAAACTGTGCTATTTGCAAACTTAATATTGATCAACACAGTCTGCTTACGCTGTGTTACATATATTGTTATAGACAGCTAAACCCCTTCAACTATGCAATGAATTCTAAGGCTTTTCACAAAAGCCTTTATAACTCAAAGGAGCCTTTTCAACACACAACATAATTAAAGTCATATTTTCCCTGAACAAGCTCATCTGCGCTAGGACCCAATTTCTCGCGCTTGCCTTGAGGCAGAAGCAGCCCGGTCGGAGGGCAGGTTTCCGTCTGCCCCCTTGCCTCGAGCTGCCGGTGCTGCTGTAGCTCGTGTAGCCCTCGGAGCGCGTCACGGGGAGCCATCCGCGATCACCGGTACCGGAGTCGCAACAGATTGGGTTTTACTGGCGTTAATCCGGGTTAAACAGTCCTAATCGAATGCTGGATGTTTTCCAGACCTTCCTCACTGAACATGTCAACTTTCTTTTTGGGAGAATACCTGCTTAGAGCCATTCCTGTCTGCTTTTATTTTCCTTGCCAGTGTGGCAGTTTGCTCTGTGCACACACACTTCTTTTTTTCTTTCTTTCTTCCTTTCTTTTTTTTTTTTTTTTTCATTTAAGTAATTTTTAGCTACGTTGACACAAACCCTACAAAGCAAGCTGATACTTTTCTAACCGATGGACATGTTTTCACTGTGGATTAGTAGTTTAATTAATGAACTCCGATGCAGATTTCATAATGCAACTTACTGTATTTCAGTTGGTAATAAAGTCTGTGAATAGTTAACAGGTCAGCCTTGTTGTTCCCTGCTCCCAGAAGACGTGGAGTAACACGAAGAACACGGTCCTTTTTAAAAATATGCATCAATCTTCTGAAATCTGTCTTTTCATAACACACTTTTTTATAACGTGTTAAGTTTCTTGTCTAAATATTTGGAGAGAATATGACTTTATCAGAGAGAATTCAATATCTTGTCTACTGGACTGTAAAATATATGTATGAAATAAAATTAGTTCCATTGGTCTTCTAGTGTATTAAAGTGCTATCTGAAGTTTTTACCCTGTTTTGGCAAAAAAAAAAAAGGAAAAAAAAAAAAAAAAAAGAAAAAAGTTACCTACAGACAGTTGTTTCTAATGATCAGAGATCTATTTTAGTAGTCAACTGAAGGTTTAGTTGTGAGCTTCAGATTTTGTGAACTCCAGATGTTGTGCAGTGGTTTTCTTTTTTTTCCTTTGTTTTTTTTTTTTTTTTTTTTTTTTTTTTTAAAGAACAAAAGGAAAATTACAAAAAAAAACCCCAATCCTGAAGAATATGTACACTGGAACCGTAGTGATAGCTTTCAGTATTGTAAAGAGATTGTTATATACAAACCTTTTTGCTGTTTATCCTGTATGTAATAAAGTCCTTTCTAGATCCTATGTGAAAAGAAAAGTGAAGCGGCTCTCAATCTTCAGCATGTTTCCTCATCAGCGAAGACTTGTGTAATGTAAATTGTGCCATGTTATTAAAAAATGTGAACTAAACCGCTAGGTGCTTCTTTGTGTGCAGTACCCCAGCGCTGCCATGGGGAAGAAATGTTTTCTCCTACGAGTGGGCTTTTGTTCAGAAGAAATAGCTCTTGAAAACGGCAAGGAAATTGCAAGCTTTGATAAGCCAGCTAATTAAAATTAGTGTAGTAATCGGGAAAAAAAGGAACAAAAAGGAGACCAGGTTCCTTGGTGTGTCCAGGTTCTTTAAAATATACTGACAGTAGCTTTTAGTTAAGTTTGTGTTCCGGGGCAGTCCCCCACTTAAAGACGTGTCTGTGTGTAAGCCCTTGCGTGGCTCTGCGCGGTTCCACACGAGCCAGCGGCATTTTACCACTTCTCATCAGCCAGGAATATGGTCATTGGTTACTGGGAACAATTTATACACAAAAATGCCCAAGTTTTTCAAAATGGCTTAGTTCTTCCTAGTACAGCTTTCTTGGTGTCCTTTTCTTGGAAAATAAATAAATAAAAGAATGAATAATGAGCACCTCATGCTACTGGATGATCTTTCAGGTCCCTTCCAACGCTAACCGTTCTGTGATTCCATAATATGGGATTTTAGGTTTTTAGTTTGGAGATTTTTAAATTTTTTTTCTTTTTTTTTTTTTTTTTTTAACAAGCTTGTTGCAAACGCTTCAAAAACCTTTATCCAAGTCATTTTGGCAGAGGTAGCTCGCGACACTGAAATTTGGGATTTTTGAGTACAACTTGGGAAATCTTTCCGCTCCCTCAAGCATTGCCGGTGCTGGGAAGCAGTTACACACCTGCAGCCACAGTCAAGGCTGGCCTTCTTTCTCTCTTCAGCCCAGTAGCGCTTCTGTCTGTGTTCTCCTCTTAGCCCCATGAAAATCTGATGAAAGTGAAATTTCCCTGAATTTCAACCATGTAACTAAGAGGAAAGAACAGCCCTGCATCTTTTTTAAAAGTGAGGGTTGTGTGATCTGTGCGGAACATACAGGAGTGGCAGAGTGTGCAAAAGGAGATACTTTTTTTTTCCCCCTTTTTTCTATACGAGGAACCCGTATCTCGGTCTCCTGGATGCACATCATTAAACAGCTTCCAAGTTTCTCAAGGCTCTAGACGGTTATAGACGGCTGTAGAAGGATGAAAACTGTTGGAGCAAACTAGGCAGAGGGGTCCCGCGGGAGAGGGTCAAATGAGAGCATCCCCTTCCAGGCTCATGGTAGGGCTCTAACAGGAGGGAGAACAGCTTTCCTGGAGCAAATGTGCTTGGTCTCTGGCTGCACAGCCCCTGCTGCTTGTCCTCCAGTGAGCCCTCGCTCCCACGGTCCCAGAAAGCACGGAGGCGTTTTGCTCCCTTGGAATTCAATGCCGTTTCAGTGGCTCTGCCTCTCTGAAGATCCGGGTGTCGGCGCTTTTAAGAGCGGTGGCACTGGGGAGGAATCTGCCTGAAAAGGACAGTGAGAGGGAAAACAAGATTTTTTTTTTTAAATTGTTCTGAACTTCTTCAGATGCATTCATTGCTTTGCAGAAGTTTGATCCAGGGCTGTTGGCTTGCAGGTATCGACAATTTCATCTTTCTAGCAGGATTTTCCATTCAAAATCTGTTTTTGCATCATAAGTGTTTGAGAAATGAAGTTGGTTGAAAGACGGTGCTGAATACAGCATGGTGGGGATGAAAGCAGTCCTAAGGGTATTACTAGGGTGTGAGAGATTTGTATCATAGAAACCCCTGAGCTATTTGCTTACAAAACCCTGGACCTTTGCTTTATGCCTTAAAGCTCCCACCTTCCCACACTCCAGCTACTTTTCTGCTTAGCAGCTTCCCAGCAGTTGAGATGCCAACTCGAGCAGGTATTGGAGGCAATTCTTTGACAGGGGTCATACCATTTGCTCCCAGGTACCATGTTCATTCTATGCCGTGCTTTATCCCTTCTTTTTTAACCTTCTGCATTACCTTCTTTGTCTTTCCTACTAAATACCTGGCTCTAACCTGGTTTTCTGCTATTGGTACCTTACTGACACTCTCTGGCCTGTTTGCCCAGTGTGCTCTCTGTCGTGGCATGTGCCAGCTACATCTATCATAGGCAGCAATAAAGACTGCAGATAATTTTTTTCCAAGAGCCACAGACACTGTATAGTTTTGCTCCTTTTTACTTTTGCCTGTACGAGCTCACGAAAATTTGTAGTCCTTGCTGAACTGGAAGACAGGCCAATGGAGGTTGGGGAGGATTTTACTGGAAAGCATTTTCATTTGCTGTGGGTGGTGCCTTGTTAAGTAAAATTTTTAGCATGATGCTAGATAATTTGAACTCTCAACTGCTGCTTCACGTGTGCAGGTGACCTCTGCTGGAAGCCACCTGGGGCACTGGAACAAGGTAACAGACGTTGCTTATATTCCACTGACTTGACTTACTGCTTTCATGTCTGTCAAGAAAGAAGACTGAGCTGTGGTTCACACAGTGAGCAAAGGCTCACGCTAGACAAGGTTTTGGGTACTCCCACAGTGACTCAGTTAAGTTGCACCTGGATAAACCAACTTGCTTCTTTGGACTCCGGTTGCCATCCTTGGAGGCATTGCCCATCCAGAGCTTCAGAAGGTGATTTGGAGCAAGATCCCAACTTAACTTGCCTTTTGAAGGTGACTCTTCCTTAGCTCCAGAGGGAGACTAACCTCTAACTTAGCTGGTCCAGAGAAGTACGTGCAAATGAGTGGTGGGACTACCTCCTCGTTGATTTTAGTCTCATCAGATCTTCCTTCTTTTGCGCTGTACCAATCCTAGCCATGTGTGAAGCTCTTTGGGGGACAGTCTGCCTCCTCCTACGATGCTTGCTCTGTGCTTGGTGCCCTGACTGGGACAAGTGAGTGTTCCTCGGTGCTATAAAACCCATAAACCTTTGGTTGTGCTAGAGACCAGAGCGAAAACTGAAGGCGGCAGTGAATCAGCCACGGTGGCCACTGTAAAAGACTCCAGGTGTTTGCTAGCCAAGAAGAAACAAAGCTGCAGGTGAGGGCAGACTGTTCTCCATGTGCCCTCTAGCCATTGGGAAGGGCTTAGGCAGCATGTGGCCATGGGCAAGGTGGAGGGTCTCAGCTGGAGATGCCTCCAAGGGCTAATCGTGGAGTTGGCAAGCAGTTTCCAGCATGGGCCCCTTCTGCCAGCTGTGTGGTTGGGGGACACCCCCCACCCCCCCATTCTTTTCCCACAGGTAACTTGTAACTAAAATCATTTTAACACAAATAAATTTCCTGGTCATAAATCACATCCCCTTCCTCATTTGTGACCTGCTTGCATGTCGAAGCACATGTATTTATATATATTTAAATGTGCACACACCATCAGGAGCAATATTGCAGGTAGAAATCTCTGCACAGCGAGGAGCAGAGTATGAAATCCTGCTGGCACCCTACAGTCTCACACGGCTTTTCTGCTGAGGCCTCTCCTGTAGATTATGATGGTTGCATTTGATGGTTCCTCTGCTGGTCTGATAATAACGGGCTTTGCTGTACCATTATCCCCATTTTATTAATGGGGAAAGTGCAGCTGGAAACAGAAATCTCAGAGTCACCGGTGCAATAGCAGCCACCTCCTCCCTGAGGCGTCCCAGGAGTCACNAAAAAAAAAAAAAAAAAAAAAAAACAAACCCTGATTTAGGTAAATTGCAGTGTCAGTGGTAGGAAGAGATGAGGCATTTCTGGGTTGCTGTTTTGTCTTTTGAAAAACACTTTAAACCTTAATCCATGTTAACAACTTACTGGGGCCCTAGTTTTGCTAAAATTATCTCCATGAAAGAATAGGTCTACTTATTGATATTATATATTATATATATTATATTGAAATATAATTATATATTATATTGATAATTCAATACTTCAAGTACTGCCCCAAGTTCTCAGTATTGAAACTCACTCAGAGTGCAGCATCTTTCTGGGTTGGATTTATGATAAGTTTCTCTACTGAAAAACTCGCATTTGGCCTTAGGAACCCAGATATCCACCCCCAGTACAATCACCTTTGTTCCAAGACAAGAAAATAATCAGGCAAGAACTTGAACAATTGATTAAATGGAGACTTTACCTATCAAATATACAATACTCATGTATGTTGATGACATGTGTCTTCTGCTTTGCATCTTCAAAGCCCTTAGCTAGTTTCGGTTGAACTGTGGGTGGAAGGGGCGTTGATGCAACAGAGGTTGCATTAGCATCAACAGCTTGGAGACTAGATTTTTTTTCTTTCTTTTAAAGAAAACAAAAAATGCAAGTATAAACTCACTGTGATTTTCAGTAGTCCCTATTTTTCAAGGTGTATTTAGGGCAAACATCACGCATTTGGTGGTCGTTCGATATAAAAATCAACCCTC
Organism: Pedionomus torquatus; assembly: GCA_013398155.1. Taxonomy (NCBI): domain Eukaryota; kingdom Metazoa; phylum Chordata; class Aves; order Charadriiformes; family Pedionomidae; genus Pedionomus; species Pedionomus torquatus. The sequence continues at coordinate 93,081 of VZRU01006067.1, forward strand.
TAAAGCAACCACCAGCTACTTGTCCTCCAAAAGGAAAGTTTTGTCTCAGTTAATACTAGAATGGCCAAGTAGAGCTGGATTTATTTTAGCCTGTTAGAAAAGGCTGTTGTTCTTCAGAGATACCACAAGAGGGTAGTTAAAGAGAGACTGAAATATGTGCAGGCTGACAGGATGGTTATGCTGTTTCATGCAAGGGGAATGTAGCTGTAAATTATTTTTATGAGAGTCTGATCTGCGAGAGGCTCTCCTGTTCCCCGGCATAAATGGCAGGAATCTCAGCGGTGCTGTGGCTGAGGAGTGACCTTGCTCTATTGCATCTAATACGAGGGACTAGAAATGGTCCATACTCCAAGCACCTGGCTAAAGGCAAACATATATTGGAGAACTGGGCTTGAATTGCATGGTGCTACAGACCGTTGCTGATGTTTAAGGGCATAAAAGATGCTTCTCACGGCAATAATAGGTACCATACGAGTTAGTGCATGTCAGCTCCTCAAAGCCTCGGCCTTTAGTGAGGACATGACTCTTTTTCCATTACCTGGCTTTTAAAAGGATTATCCAAGGAGTAAGCAAAACCATGATGTCATTTGGAGGTGGTGGGGGAAAAAATTAATGCCAAATTCTCTAAGGACATACATTTAAAATGATTTAAAATCATCACAGCTGTCTGTTTCATACCAGAAGCAAACTGAGCCCTGTTTTTTCCCCTGTCCTATCCTCATAACTTCGGCCACACCAGCAGAGGACTAACATTTCCCCAATGCTGTAAAGGCTCTCCTGTCCCTGACAAGGGACATTTTCTGCCTCGAGGGACATTTTTTTGGGCAGGGCCTGAGGAGCAGGCAGCAAAGCATGGCCCCGCATGGCCCCAGCTGCTTTTTGGCCAGGCTGGGGACCCAACTGGACCTTCATCTCCCTTCCCACAAGAAGGCCAGACCCGTTCCCTCCAGACGAGCCACAGCAAGCACCTGGCATTGGGCCTGTCCCCGTGGGTGCGGGTCTGACCAGGACCCTGTCGCCTCGGACAGGGTGTCAGCCCCTGGAGCACCGGGTCTGCTCTGCCCGAGGAGACCCACACTGAACGTGGCGACCCTCCCTCCTCAGGGCTGAACTCCGGGCACCCAGCTCTGCCCACCCAGCTGTCACCAAGCTACGTGGGGAGGTGGGTGAGCAGCGGTGGGGCGGAGGAGCAGGATGCTGAGGAGATGGCGGGGCGCCCAGGGGAGGGCAGGAGCCCACCCAGCACCACCCCACGCCAGACTCCCTTTCAGCCACCCAGCAGTTCTGCTGCTGTCGGTGGAATCAGGCTATGACAGTCATTATGGTGTTAAATGACTCATTTTCCACTTAACAGTGCTATTGTGGCTTACAGAGCTGTGAGAACCCAGCCTAACACAAGCATCTGGAGCTTTGCAGCAGTAAATACATCACCGAATAGTACAGTAAATACATCACCGAATAGTACAGCAATATACAAACCCGTTTCTTTAAAACATTTAATTAGCAAAAGAGATGGGGCAGGTAGATAGCGAGCAGGTGTGTCTGTGCCTCCATCTCCTGGCCCATCTTACTGGTACCACACCACCAGGTGATGTCCTGCTTTGGGTGACACAAGGCTGACTTCTCTCTCAGTAATTTTGCTTTTCGGTAAAGTCTCCTCTAATGCTTGGGAAAACTGCACTTTTAGAAGACTCTACTGTCTTAATTTGTGAAAATAATTTACTTTATAGCAAGCTAAGGGATGCAGGTTTGAAGGTCTCAGTGTTTTCAAGCTTTCCAGGTGAGTGGATGAGGTGGAGCAAGACTGGGGGACTTGACCCAAGCTGCCAACAGGGTACTTTCACACCATGAACATCACATTCAATTTGATTTAGAAAGTTTGCTGAGAAGTTCTCTCTCCCTTCCTCAAGGGCTGGCGCCCTGAGTTCTTGCTCCAGATCCAGACCCTGAGCCCTTCCCTCCCTCCCGAAGCTGCAGAACTCGCAAGGTCCCACATCGTCTGTCCCTGCTGGGAGGGCACAGCTCCCTGTGATGGGCTGGGGTCGTCCTTGTTATTTTATATTTGTATTGATATTGATTCTTTAATGCTATTAATGTTAATTATCTAGACTTAATTACCTAATAAATCTGTTTATATTTTTATATATATTCAGATTTCCTTGTTTTACCCAATTCCCCTTCCTTCGTGGGGAGGGGTCCTCAGAGAGTAATTATCTAAATGACAATAAATTGCTGTGGGTTCCTCAAACCATAAAAGGGGGCGGGAATGTGTCCGGCTGGTGGTGTGCTGGCAGAAACCTGCTGACTGTCTTTGGTACAACTTCGTGCCACAAGATGTTGGCATCTTTGTGAGCAAAATGTGAGATTCCCGTCAGCTGCCCGTGAGGGACCCTCGGTGCAGCCAGACCCGTGGGGTGCCGGGGTCTCAGGGAATGGCGTGGCTCTGCTCTAGCTGGAAAACAAATTAAAAAATAACTGTATTTATAAAATAAAATATATGTATTTATTTACTTCCCGCCTCGGTTTGGGCTCTGGCAGGCAGGGCCGGCAGCCCAGCTGCAGAGGGCACTGTGGGAGAGAGAAAGCGGGGCCGACATGGAGCCCCCTCAGACACCAGAGGGAGACGCCGGCCCGGAGCCGCCACCAAAGCCCCACAAATTGACTTTTTTGGGGTCGTAGAATCATAGAAAGTTTAGCGTTGGAAGGGACCTCAGAGATCATCCAGTTCCTACCCCCTGCCCTGGGCAGGGACACCTCCCACCACACCAGGTTGCTCCAAGCCCCATCCAGCCTGGCCTTGAACCCCTCCAGGGATGGGGCAGCCACAGCTTCTCTGGGCAACCTCTTCCAGTGCCTCACCACCCTCACAGCAAAGAAGTTCTGTCTAATATCTCATCTCAATCTCCCCTATTCCAATTTAAAACCATTCCCTCTTGTCCTGTNTCCCAAGTCCTTCTCCTCAGGGCTGCTCTCCAGCCATTCTCTGCCCAGCCTGGATTTGTGCCTGGGATTGCCCCGTCCCAGGGGCAGGACCCTGCACTTGGCTTGGTTGAACTTCATGCCATTTACACTAGCCCACCTCTCCAGCCTGTCCACGTCCCTCTGGATGGCATCCCTTCCCTCCTGTGTGTTGACCACACCATTGAGCTTGGTGTCATTGGCAAACTTGCTGAGGGTGCACTCAATCCCACTGTCCATGTCTCCAACAGAGATGCTGAATAGCACTGGTCCCTGTACTGACCCTTGTGGGACACCACTAGTCACCAGCCACCACTTGGACATTGGGCCATTGACCACAACCCTTTGAGTGAGGCCATCCAGCCAGTTCCTTATCCACCAAATGGTCCATCCATCAAACCCATGATTTTCCAGTTTGGAAATTAGGATGTCCTGAGTTTCCATGAGTCAGTTTAGGGCTTTTTTTTAAGTCATAAACGGCTCCTGCCTGCCGAGAGCTCTCGTGCTGGGACACAGAGAGACAAGAAGCGACGCCTCTTGGGCGGCCGTGCCTCCCGATTGCTACAAATATCTGCAGTCCCCTGCTTCTGATTTTACACCTGTGAGATCTTGGGGTGAGAACAATCTAGGTTGGGAGTAAATTTCATCTTGAGGGACACACTGAGGAATGCAGCAAGTTGGAGCAAAGGCTGGAGGAAAAAAAATGCGCTAGCTCAAAGTTTGTATGTTGCCTGCGGTGATGGAAAAATGCAGTAGAAAAAGGAGCAGGTAGGACAGGTTGAGCTTTTGCAGTGTATTTATTTAATTGTTAAAAAAGGCAGTTGATGCCATGAAAGGTGAAATCAGGACTCAATAGTCAGGGTGACTATTAAGCAGGTATTCTTTATTGCAGCGCTGGACGCACAGGGGTTCACTCCTCCAAATGAGCATACCAGGTAAAGTTAGTTTAACAACATATATGCACGTTATACATACATATTCATGCTATTTTTAGGAACTAATTAACCTATGTTTTATTCTCCGAGAGTTCATTATCCCACCACTCTCTCGGAATCCCCTTGTTCTTCAGAGATAAGTTCCTTTTCCAAGATTACATCGTGCTGGCCTCCACATTGACTACATGCACACGTGTCTAGAAACAGCTGTGTTGGTACTACATCATGGTTTGTGGTCAGCCAAGTTAAAAACCAAAAAAAAACCCTCACAATATTTGCTAACTCACTTTTATGCCAAGAGCGGCCTAGTTATGTCAAGCAAACCTTCAAACCATACTTCAGCCTTATTCCTTAATTCACAGTAAACACCTTTCTTTTCTCTGCCAGCACCTCTGAATTTGTCCCTGCTGTTCGGGGCCGTCAGCAGTTGGAGGACAAAGTGGAGGATGGTGGCCCCCTCTGGCCGCGGGGGATGGTCACTGTTGTGGTGGTCTGCAGCTCCGTGTGGAACCAAATAACACTAAGAATCAAAGAAAGGCGTGGAAAAAAGTTTGTTTAGGAGGGGAAGCAACTCCCCGACAACTCCCCTCCCTTTTTTCAGATGTTTGTCACCCATATTCCACTTGTTGCCTCTGCCGTGGTAGCCTGCTTATTTCCCACTTACATCTCAAATTAAGGCAGGATGCTGAGGAACAAGAGCAACACGGTGGTGGGTTTCTTTCTTTGCCAAAGCTGAGTTTCGTTAGACAAGTTTGAGCAGGACAAGGTTGTTTTTTTTTTTCAAATACCATCCGGGCAGGTCCTCCCCAGCTGAGGAGCATGTCAGGATGGCCAAGGAGCAGGACAACAGGTACGAGATGTTTTGTCTCTAGCACTTACTCCATTTCTGTAGCTGGATGGGCTGCCCCCTACCACCCTGGAGCAGGACCTCCAGAAGGACTCGGAGCTGGGAATTGTGTGAGCGCCAGCGTCATATATGGTCAGTGTGACAGTGTGACTTGTGAGCTCTGGTAACCCGGGAATACAGCCAAACTATGTGGAATTGGAGGTCAAATTTGTTCTAGCTCCAGTTGTGTGGAGGTAAATCAAGTGTGTAGTGTTTCATAATGTGTTTCTTCAGATGACTGCATATTTTTAAATGCTATTTCAAAGCAAAGGACTACAGGCTTCAGGTTTGATTTCTGTTCTAGCCTGTTGGGATGCCTTAAGAAAAACATATTGAAAATCTATGCCTCTGTTTCCTTCCCTGTGGTGGGAGCCTCTCCCCACCCTTTTGTCCTGTAAAGAGCTTTAAGGTCTATTATTAGAAGTTCTATATGACAGTTTTCATCATGGTATTTTTTTTTTTTTTCCCCAGTTATATTTTGTAATACTCATTAGCAATGCAGCAAGTCTGTTCTGGCAGATTATTTAGTTTTATCTTTAGGTTGACTTGAATTTGGAGAGATAACAGTCAAAAGGGGCATCCAGTTTTTAGAATTAGTCTGTAAGGAGTGCAGTAGCTTTATGTTGCTGCTAATTCAAAACTCCATTTAGTTGGAGTCAAGAGAACGTTCTTCCCTCTCTCCACAGCTTTGACTTCGTAAACTCTATTCTGAATGGCTCCGAGAGTTCTGGATAAAAGGGAGAATGGCCTATCTCCAGTAAATTAAGCATAGAGTAGTTGGATCTCACTCTAATTGATCCCTTACATGAGTTTCCCTGAAATTCTGGTGTTTAGACTACTGTGGGATCAAACTGGACCTTTGCTTTGTGCATGTCCCTTTGACAACTTTAGTTCTACCCAAATATGCAGGTCTGAATTTGCCTGTTGCTGAAGGGCTAAATCATGAATGTCCTTGACTTTCACTTCCAAAATACCTTGCATATGAGTGCCTGCAGCATTTTGGCATGTGAGCTAAGCACATTGCTAAACCTGGGAATCCAGCTGAAAAATAAGGAGGCAGCCCTGCAACACTACACTTGTCGGCATTTCATGCTTTTGATTTTTATTTTAAACACATTCCATCAGTGAAATTGCAGTGAAAGACTATCATATTGCACTTAACTCATCAAGACCCTTGCAAATACGTATATTAGAGGGGATGAAAGCCAAAAGGTGATGGCTAAATGTAAGCTTTTATTTATCTAAAATACTAGATTTGGGTTTGGCCTCTTCTAAAGGCAGATCATTTTGCTGTTATCTTTTCTTTTTAGCATGTGGCTGTCTTCGGGAAGTTCTGACAGTTCCTTTGGATGGATTCAGTATTGGTAGATCTGGAGTTAGTAGCCTGTAAAAATAACTGATGAGTATAAAGGTAGGGCTTTGACATTAGCCTGGGAGAGGATGTTTTATGAGGATATCGCTTCCTTTTGAGGAAGGGCCAGAGGATGGTCTAATGGAGAGATGAACAGGAAGGTCTAAAAGGAAACAAATGGGGATGATTTGTACATACTAGAATACTTTATTCCAAAATAACACAGGGTTTACATGAATTTCTGAACCTGCAAGAGGTGCAAAGGATAATTGTGAATCTTTCCTTCCTGTAGGTTGCTGAAGATGGTAGTAAACTCTTTCACTGCTGAGCATCAGAGAAATCCCAGGAGGTTCTAAACTTGCCAAACTTGCCACAGGTATGAAAAAAAAATAGAGAGATTACTGGAAAAGCTATGACAAAATCACCTATTTTGATTGACTCAGTAAAGCTGTTAACATTTTTATTCTGAATGTGGAACAGGCTCTCTGGCACTGGCACCAGTTTGGGATCGCAGAGCGTGGTAATGTCTTTTCACTTCGGTCATAGTGGCTTACATAGTTTACCCAATATCAAAAGGAGCCTAATTTTCCAGACTTTTCCATGTATATTATACTTGGCATTATATCGCCATCCTGTAGATCTATGAAAACAATAAACAAGAAAAGTCAGTCTTCTGGATGGAGACCAAAACTCTCCTAATTGATAACTTTAAAAGACGAAACAGGAAATAGCATTTTGAAATGCTCTACCCAAGATGAAGTAATAGTTTCTAAAGCCCCAGAGTGGCCACAGTCCGTTTGCCAGCAGAGTAAATGGAGAGCTGGGACCACACCAGCTTCAGGAGCAGGGTTCAGCTCCCTGTGGATCCCAGTTTTTTGTGCGTATTCCAGAGCAAGCTGAGTTTCTCAGGGCTGCTAAGTCGGGAACTGGGAGTTTGCAGTAGCCAGACTTTCAGGTTCCTGAAATACTGAAATGTATCAGTTCCAGAGGAAGCCAAAATAGTTTCTAATGAAGATATTTTCATTTTGAGCAAAGGTTCACTTTCATATTTTCCCTGAGGTGTTCACAGAGCACAGATTTGAAAGCACTGCCAACTTTGGTAGATGCAGGCTTCCTGAGGCTGCTGGTCCTGTAGCAGATAAACCAAAAGCCCTTTCAGGTGGCTCCCATGTTTTCTCTGCCTGTGATGTTGTGAAATCCCAACTTGAAGGGTAGATGGGAACTTCACCCCTGGTTTTGGAAGCTAGTACGTTTCCAGGAAGGGCTTGCATTTTGGTTTGTTGCCTTTTTCTGGAAAATTTTCAGTAGCTCTAATTCTGCCTTATATGCTCTGGTGGGAAACACCTCAGGGCACAGCCTGGCATGCCGAGTGTGTGTGTTTGGTACTGAGCCCTGTTGGCAGCTGAGCTGTCACGCCTGAAGGCCACCACAAAGCTTCAGAGACCCGGTGAGCTCTGCGCGATGGCTGAAGCGTATCTTTCCGTGTGGCGGGTAACACGTCACATCTGGCTGAAAGTGCTTTGCCCAGGACCTCATGCAGCTGCAGAAATGAGAGGTGAAAGGGAATTGCTACCCAAGGCACTAGGGGGGTGCTTCAGTGGCTGCTGTGCCTTGTGCTTTTTTTTGGGCATTAAATAAGAACTTTTAAGGTGGAATATGGCAGATGCTCAAACCAATCTCTTTGCTGAGATTTCAGATGAGCTTCCCCCCTGGGTGGGAGATGATAGGGTGGGAGACGGTACGTGGGTGTTTGCTTATAGGCTACAACTGCAGCTAAAGCTTGGAGGAAGAGGAGGGTTGGGGGACTTGCTCTGTTTCTTCTCTTACTTCAGTTGTCCTAAGCCAGGTCAGGATCCAGGCAAATAAACTTACCAACTCTTGGAGCCATAGGGAATAGTTGAAGACTCGTAGTTACACACTGAAGGTAGGACTTGGTCCGTCCTGTGTAGCCTGTGTTGATTCCTAGGGCTCTTTGTAAATCTTGGGTTTTGCTGATGTCTTGGGGATTGGGCTGACTGTCTAATTATCAAAACGGTCTCTGTGCAGTATCTCACAGACTTAAATGGGTGTGGTTGTAGTTTTTCGGCTTTTCTTTGGTAGTGATGTTTGTAAGAAGGGTTTTATTAATGGGGAACCTAGTCAAAGAAAAATGGAGTTCAAGACTGGGTGGAGCTGGTAAAAGAGGAGGGGTTGAGGCCTCAGCTGTGGTTTTCTTAAGTCTGTCTTTTTTCATGGCTTGGTGTGGGCATCATTAGCAGTGGCGTTATTGTAGAGACCAGATGAATCATGAATTGGGAAGAAAAGAAGCGACACATGTAAAGCCCCAGAGCCAGTCACTTCAAATGATGAATGACTTCTGTTTTTGAGGAATTCATTCCAACGCTCCTAGCGCTCGGGCTGCTCTTCACACGAACAAAAGGCTTATCTCTTCTGGGTTGCAGTGTAGCATTTTTTGCCTGCCCTAAATTCACTTAATTTTAACTTAATCGCTCTGTGTTTTTTAATGTTTCTGTGAGACTAACATGTTGCTGTCTCAGCAGTAACGGTGAGAAGTTGAAAGAAGTTAATCATGCTGTGTAGCTCAATGCCTTATGGTTTATTATTGAGAATAAAGGCAAGCACTCCACCATTTTATCTCTAATGCACAGTTAACTTAATTCCTAATCCTCTAAAGAGATGGTGTTCTTCCTAACAGTTTGGTGTCTGCCTTGCTTTCAAACCGCACGCGAAACTTAAAAGCTGAAACGCTCAGTGCTGAGAAAATTTTAATAAATGCATGCATAAGTCGGTCTTCATTAGCTTCCCCTTAAACGTTCAGGGAGAAGAAGTTTTTCCTTTACTGGAGTGCATACTGGAAATTAATACTGAGCGGATGCTTTCCTGTTCCTCCTGTGTCTATAATGGCCATTGACTCACGGAGCAGTGCAAGGAGATGCCCCCGGACTGACGCAGTGGTAGCTGAGTTTTGCTTTCTGTGTCGGTAACTGTCTAAAATACCTATTCCTCCTGGGCTGCCAGTTCTTTTTTTAGCCTGGCCACCTCCTCCTTCCTGTTATTTTCATAGCTCCTTGCTGGATCCAACTGCCTGAGTATTCGCTGAGGACACGTGGGCTGTGGTACAAGTTAATAAGCTTCTGCAAGCGGCTGGATCTTGACAATGATAGTTTTCTTTCTTCTCAGTGTATTCCAGTGCAGTGGTATTTAGCAAACAGCTTAACGAGCTTCATCTGCAGAATCTGGGCATTGTTGTGTTTTCACTTGTGGAAAAGCTTTCATCTTTGTCCCTGTTCACTTTCTGGGACACAGGCTTTCCAAGTGCTGAGGTGACATCTCTGCTCCAGTTCACGTTTTCAAACTGCACGTAGTCACCAAAACCCTGTTGTTTTAGAGTGTTGTTTTCATTGTCTACCCTCTTTTTAATGTCTTGATACCCTCTTTTGGATATCTTTAATTTTAGCCTCTTGCAATCTTCCTATTTCATGAGTATCCCCCGTGTTCATCTGATTCCACTCAGCTAAATGGACTAACGCACTTACTGTATTTATTGTACAGTATTGATTTGATAATACCAATCTCGCACTCTTAACTGTAACTTCATATTTTCTGCGGTCTCAAACCAGCCTTACTGAGTGTGTCTCTTTCCCCACCTTAGCACTTGGCTGTTGTATAAAATCACAACAGTGATTAAGAGCCCTGAAGCTAATCGTGCTCTGCCCGGCAGGCCCGCTGTGCCTTGCTGCCTTCGTCAGCTCTGAAAGCTAAGGCGAAGGTGTGGGATAATGCTCCCGCAGCTCTTAATAGCTGCTCAAGGCCGACAGAAATGACCTCCCAAAATCTAAGGCTTGTGTTTTCGCAAGCGGTTAGTCACTTGGGTGCTTAGCTTTGGGGGAGGTTAAATACCTCAAATATTTACTTGCCTGTGCTTACTCTTCAGTGTTCAGAATTCAACATCCAGATTCCCTGGTGGCCCATGAAAAATCTCTGCCTCAGTGTCTAGTGCATATAAATCTTAAGCTTTCCTAGGGTCAAGAATTGTTTGCAGTGAGGCAAAGGCTGATTCACTGAAATTATCAGCAGCTTTCCAGGAATTGTGGCAAAACAGAACCTGCATTCATTGTCTCTGTAAAGAAACTCTTTTGTTTCTCGACAGTCAGATGTGCCAGCTCAAGTGCATATGGACTCTCCTGAGTTTCCAGCTTTGTGCCCATCTGTGTTTTGGTTCCTGAAAAAAAACACGTTCGTCATATGGACTGTATTCTCTAAAAGCCTGGAATTGCGTGCTGGGCTGGATAGGGATCTTCCCCACCTTCTCCTGAGGCTTCCTCCTGCCTTCGCTTGTCTTTTTGTGGCTCTGAAGGTGCTTCTGGGGCTTCATCCACCCTGCCCCAGCTGAAGCCTTGTGTGCTGTGGAGGGGAGAGGGTGTCCAAGGCCGACCCTTTTCCAAGGAGCTGCTTGTGCTTGGGATCCTGGCAGTTGTCCTGTCTCCTCCAAACCAGTACTGCAATAATGATTTGTTTTGGCACAAGGGCAATGGGAGGCGAAATGGTCAGCCTGACCCTTCTTGCCATTGGTCCAGCATTTTGGAACTAGGGCTTTCCCCCGTTCCTGCTGGCTGTACAGTCCAGAGCAGGGGCTGACGTGCTCACACACGCAGTACAGTCTCCAGGTGTAGGCGGTTTCATTTTCCGTCTCACTCTGCAGTTGTCACGGAGTTTTAAAGAATATTTTCATTATACTTTGCCAGTCACAAGACACATCCTTGGTTTGACAGCCTCTTTGCCAGCTCACTACTCTCATCACACACATGAGCTTCTCTTTCACATTCGATATTGGCGTCTCACTTTTCTGAGATCCAAAGCCGTAGTGTAAGCAAGGAGAGGACAACCATCAGTAACAGGCTGTAAACATGAGCTGTGTGTGGATGCTGTCACAGGGATACCAAAGGAAGATGGGATGGTGAGGGGATTTTTTTTTTTTTTTTTGTTTGGGTGCTATTTGGCATTACATTGACTTCAGAATGTCACAACCCAGAACAGAAAACATTTTGTGGTATTTTGTTGTCTTTTGCTTGTGTTGGCTGGGAGTTGGACCTCTAAATCTCTCTGCAGACTGTCTCAGGGAGGTTATTTAAAAAACCAAACAACTAACTAAAAAACCCCAAACCCTAGGGTCTGTGCTTGCCCCTTCCAGAGAGACTGGGCACTGTCATACCTCATGTAGGAAAAGGAAGGGAGGTGAAGTAATTGGTATAGAGACAGTTGTGCCTTAGGGTTTTTAATCCTGGTCTCGTAAAGCTTGTCTTGGGCCACCCTCTCTGCTGTTGGAGTCTGTGACCTGTTCCATGCCAGTCCCAGTACGTTGATGGGGGCTGGGACTGGGTTGCCCTCAGCTGCTTGCCACTCTTCGCTCCCTTGTGCCCTCCTGCCTCCATGGAGCTAATGTCACGCAGCGCTGCATCTTGAAACCTTAGTGGTTTATTTCCTTTACTGTGCATCTAGTAGATAGAGATCTGATCGAGTGCTCTGAGGTGCTGCCACAAGGCTGTTTTGTGGCAGTTTAGAGAAAGGAAACCTTTGTGATGCTTTTCTGTGTTAGAAAAGTCTTCCTTGGGTAAAAGGTGATCCTATCTGCAACACCTCATCCAGCTTCTCTCCAGCTCTCACGTAGGCTGTGAAATTAAAATTTCATGGTCACTTTGTTACTTTTCCTCCTCTAAAGCATTTTCCAGATTCAGCTCCCTTTCTCCAGGGTCTTACTTCCCTGGAAGCCCTGGGGAATACTTGATGCAGCTGCAGTGCAGGCAGGAACAGGAGGGTGGTGGAATGGGGCTGGGAACGCTGAGCCTGTCCCCTTTCCTTCCTCCAACCTGTACGACCAGGGGTCATACGTGTACTTTTGGGGGTAGTTTTAAGTCCCAATGGACGAGGGCTGCTGGGATCTTGGTGGCCAGGGTTTGGCACTGGGATTTTGAGGGTGATTGCCGAGGATTTCCATGCAGCCTGGAGGTCAGGGGTCGGCAAACTAAGTCCTTTTGCATGTTGAGGGCTGGAGCTGTGCCCTGGGAGACAGGAGATGCCAAAGCAGTGAGTGCGGGGAAGCCCCATTACAGGTGGAGGAGCAGGATTTGGGGAGCTGCGAGTGGGTTGTGGTGGCAGTTGAGCTGAAAACTTAGTGCAAGCTTTTAAGAAGATACCACGTTTGGAAGAGGATGGAGCTTGTGGATGGGACTTTGGACAGGTCTGAGAAAGAGGAGGTGGAGGTGTCTTCTCTCTGTTACCTCAAAATAAAAAAAAAAAAAAAGAAAAAAAAGAGCTAGTCCCTAATGCTTAGAAAAATCTGCTTTTTGTCTGAAGTCAGTACGAGTGCTGCATTTCTGGTTTCGTTGTGTTTACTTTTTGACTTCACCTTTTCCATACGGGGCAGTGGCCTTTGTTAGATCTTTGTTAGAGAGTGATAGAGCACGTAGCATAGCCTGTCCTTTAATAAAACGGCTTATTTTTGGAGTGGGAAAAAAGCAAATGCTAACTGCTGCTTCGACTGCTTAGGGATGTCTGAACTTCATTTTGCTACATCTCGTTTCCCATCCCTTCTGCTCTCGCCTGGTGCCAGCGCCGCTGTCAGCCTCTGCTGCTGGCTTGTCGGGCCCGTTAGCAGTGGAGTTACTTTCAGACTGAAAAGCAAAGTGTCAAACTACTGCAGTGCAACACGAACGGCAGAAGAGCCTTTTAAAATTGAAGCTAAGTAACTGTGGGCCTTCCCTTTCGGGATGCGGGGGGATGTATGACATTAGCACTAGTTGTATTAAGGTGTCTGTCTGGTGTTACTGGTGCAACAGTCTTGATACAGGCCACCAGCATCCTGGCCTGGATCAGG
>VZRU01006070.1:261-33973 GCA_013398155.1 Pedionomus torquatus
AAAATATACAACTGTAACGAGTGCGCTTTGAGTGAATGTTAGTCATGGTTTGCGCGGGTTTCTCAATTTTTGCGGCGTTGCTTATGGCAGACGCTGGCAGGCCGCCGTTGGCAGTCGGTGGCCGCTGCTGCCAGCCTTGCCGTGGGGGCAGAGGTGGGCAGAGGCGCGGCTGGCGGTGGGTGCCCAGCCAGGCTTCAGGGACCTTTAGGGATCGACGTTGCAGGCAGGTACACGGGCGAGCACGTTGCTTGGAAATTGCCCCCTGAAGCTGTGAGGGTGGTGAGGCACTGGGACAGGTTGCCCAGAGAAGTCGTGGATGCCCCATCCCTGGAAGTGTTCAAGGCCAGGCTTGATGGGGCTTTGAGCAACCTGCTCTAGTGGGAGGTGTCCCTGCCCATGGCAGGGGGGTTGGAACTCGATGATCTTTGAGATCCCTTCCAACTCTAACCATTCTATGATTCTATGAAAGCTGTGCTCCTCCTCCCATATGGCTGTGGTGGCTCCATGGGATTAACAGGAGCGAAAAGTAGGAAAACCTTATTTTTATCTGATGGCCTTGATGACACTACTGAGTTCACACAGGGGCCAGTGAAGTATTTTTAAGCGGTGACATTCCTAAGAGCAGATTTCTTGCTCTGAAGGTCCCCCAGCAATGCTGAGTTCCCTCCGCCCCTTAAAAAGGGGTGCGCGCCTTCACGCTTAATAAAGGCCACCACCAATTAGCTTTTTAAACTCTAGTGTCAATACTCAATGAAGGACAGATTTCTTTTGCCTTCAAATAACTTCATGAAAAAATGCTGCCCTGATACAGGAGTCACTTCTGGAGACAGGGATTATATTATATGAGAAAAATATATTTTGGGCAGTGTAAATATGTAGGTATCTGTTCGCCCCTGGTTAATGAGGCACTCAAAGTTAGCAAACACAAGAGTGCATGCTACCATAATACCCTTTTCATCTGCATCAATGTTTATCTCAGGTTTCATTGGTTCCAGATATACACACTCTTTCAGTTTTAGTGCTGGTTTCAGGTTTACTATGGCTATGTTAAAATCACAAAACTCTATGCTGTCACTATAGTAAGACACTGACCTTTAACTGCTGTTGGAATTTAATATTTGCTGTAATATTTTCTTTCATTTGTGATTCCTATTCCCTGCATTGCTTTAAAAATAGCTAGATTTGCATTTGCTTTTGCTAGCAGCTATTTAAAACCTCACCCATGTTACTATTAATATCTAGCTTTACACACCAGCATCGCAGAAGTCCAAATGTGCCACTGTCCCTGTGAAGAATCCTGCATTATCCTCTAGTGGTTAAAAGGTTGCAGATCAGTTACTGACAGAAGCCCATTTGCCTGCTTGCTTTTTTAAAAAAGCAAAAAGACATCTAACAAATTCACGTAACATTCAGATGTGGTTTTTCTTAGAATGAAGAAATTGCTTACACGTTTTGATTTATTAACATGTTTTTCTCATATTGCACTTTCCAAAGCGTCAGTATTGCTAAGCCAGATCCCTACGTCCTCAAACACCGATACAGGGTAACGCAATGTTTTCTGAAGTCTGCCAAGTGTCAACAGGTGACAAAGCAAAATGAAGACCTGAGCAGTTGCAAATATTGAGAAAGAGGTGTCTAACTGAATTTCATTATTTTGATAGAGCCACAACATGACTTTTTAAGATGCTCATTCACATGGTGAGTTCCCCCCAGCAACAGAACAGACTCAGCACCCCATAGATGAATCTTGCCTATTGAAACATTCTGTGCAAACGCCACTGCAGGTCAAGAGACAAAATGTGGAGAGAGCAAAAAATATACTTGGTGGAATATGCAGGTGTGGACACGGACACTCTGTGGGCCAGGTCTGGTTGCCCCACTCTTGAGGGGAGGCTTAGGATGCAAGTGACATGCACAACTCACCTTTAGCCAGTGGCTTGGCAGTACATCGCGCTCCCGCCCTGCAGAAGAAACAAGAGGTGGATTGGGTGTCTTTACTGACCAAACCAGCAGGAGCTGGTGCCCACAGGCACCAGCTGAAGAGCAAAGATGGGCTTGGGTGCTTCAACACAAACAGTGAGTTGAAGACCAAAATCTTCACGCTGCCACTTGTGAAGACAAAACCATTCCAGTGACCTCAAAAGCTGTGAGGAAATCTCATTAGTTTTATTAGGTCATATAAAGATATGATACTTACAGTTTGGACTCTGGAAAATGTGCAGCAACAGTAATACTTTGACCCTAGTACCTATGCCAGCATGGCGTGAAGCGTACATTAGGGGCTGATCCTGCAACCTCTGCGTGCAATGGACTTTGGTGGACGCAACAGTTATTTCATTGGTGTAATCTGACTTCAAGGAAATCACTGCTGATTTACTCTGGGCATAACAGAGGTGAGGCTTAGGCCTCGTTTTTTAAGGCATTTGAAGAATATACCAAGTACGCATTATAGATACAAATATAGGTGTATATATGTATATGCACGTGGAATATATGTACACTATTTCTCTCCATCATGGCTATATCCGTAGCTCTATAATTGGAACTACTACACTGGTGTCCATAGAAATGTTACACTGATTTAACTCAGCAGGCGGTTGGGCCTCTGATACTGTAGTGTCTAAGGGAGACCTTTTTTGAAATAACTTCATTTCAAGAAAGAAAGAAATGTCCTCTGTCCCAAGAGCATAAGAGGAGGACAATTGTTCCTCTCCGGATTTCAGACCAGCATCAACTCTTCCCTGTGAGTGAAGTGTGAACGTTGTGTTTCCAAATTAGGATCCATACCTCTGGTCTCTCTCTAGCTAGAGTTGGTTTTGCACACAAAGAGCATCATTTTTATCAAAAAAAGCACAGAAAGCCTAGTACCAAACACAGCGAAAGGATCAGCTGGAGGCCTCTGCTTCAGGCCCTTGAATTCAGGAGCATATCACTGGTGAAGCAATGTAAATAACAACAAACTGAGGAGCAGCAGTAGCAGTCCCCAGGGTTTCCTACTAATCTCCTCCATTCCATGTGCATGCACACACACGAAGAACAGGAAGAGCTACAGGGGGACTTCCATGAGCTTCAGAGAGATGAGCATGAGTGAGGGGCATTGGTGTGGACCTGTGGTTTCCCACTGCTGGGTGATATTTGGGATTCATGATGCTCAGCGTCTTTTCTTGGCATTTGTACCACTCAAGGTGAAGGCTGTCCTCACAATCCCTTACTAATGCAGAGGAAGTGATGGGAAGAATGTCTCATTGGGAGTAGCTAAATGTGCCTGGGGCAGCACTGGTTCAGTTGGGGTGTTTGTAGCTCTCAGTCTTGTTAAAGGAACTTCTGGAAGTGGAGCAAAGGAGCGTGGTGGTGGCTCATGGGTGTGCCTCTACAAGCATGTCTCCCTCCCTGAAGAGCCAGGGAGGAGAGGGAGGCCCCTTGCAGGCTGTGACACACAGGGGATGGTGGGGGTGATCTACTGCCCCATCATCACCTGAAGGACAAGGGGTCCTTTAGCAAGCCCTTTGGCCATGCGGCTTAGTGCAAGATGGCCTGGGATTTACTCTCAGAGGAAACAGGGAAGAGCATGAGTTAGTCAGCTGGGGGCTCATCAGGGGAGGTGGTAAAGTGAGCGTGAGAAAAGGGGAAGATAGGAGTGAAAAGGAGGGCTTGGTTTGCCCTGCTGCCAGACCTAGCCAAGCAGGTACTCTTCATTGAGGTGGGACAGAATGGCAAGTTTATCTCATCTTTTCAGTCTGTAACCTCTGTCAGTGCAATGATGGAGCTGGGGCTGCTGAAAGGAAGATAATTTATTTGGTACGATACAGCAGGAACTTACATTGCATCTGAGTCTCCATAAAAAAACTAGCATCACTTTTTGGGGTGGCACTGATAAATCCCAGGTATTTCTGTTTCCAGGAAGACCCTTAAAAAGCATCTGCCTCTGGGGTCGCTCACAGAGATGATACAAGACAGTGGAGACAGTGGTCAGGGTTGGGTCCTTGGCAACAACAGACCCAAACACTCTTTCGTTCACACACAGGAGGAATGGCAGTTTCTGCTAGGACTAGAGGGAGGCTCCCCCTCTCAGAAATGTGGCTTTATGGGCTCAGTATTCAAAAATGAAAGCTGAGGCAGTAGATAAAATGGGGTAGAAACCATCAGTTACCTTAGTTCTTAATAATTAACTGGAAGTCCTTCTATGAACTTAGTACCTGAGTGTGGAATTTGGAATCTGACCTTTACTACATCTAGATAAACAGTGTGGCTGACCCAGCAGCGCTCTCTGCAAGCACCCTTACACTCTCAGCAGCTCACTTCTTGGAGGCTCTCACACTTCATGCTGCAGTCAGGAGCTTGGGAGAGTTCAGCATGATTCTTCTTACCGTGCTGTTCCTTTGCATCATTTCCACCTATTCAGCCTCTGTTAAAGGTAGGTCTGTACCAGGCTTGGCTCACCAAAGGCATAACCAGTGTGTGTATGTAGATCTTTTTTGCAGCAAAACCAATCATCTTTACTTGTCTGTGAGTGATTCAAAATACATTCAGTAATTACAAAGGCTTAAGTACTTGTGGCGTTCCTGTCAGCAAAGGGGATGGAGGACACAACATTTTCAGGTGCACAGTGTGAGCCAGGAGACTGGGGATCTTGACCTTGCTTAGTCATGACATGCTGTGGGGGCACCGACTTGAAAGGGACTGTGCTCAAAAGTTAAACACACAGAAGTGCTCTTGTGGAGCAGAGCCAGGAAGTGCTCAGGGCTCTCCAGGTTTCAGCTTCTGAGCAGTTGACTCAGCTACCGCTGAAGTCAGTAACAAGCATCCCATTAATTTCATGGGGACCTTGCTCTACAATAAGTCATGAAGACCAGGATGTCTTCACAAGCCCTGGGAGCAGGGCTTTACTGAGGTGTCCTGACAAATGTCAAGGGTATGAGAGCTGGAGAGTGCCCACTTCAGCAGTGCCAGCATATGAAGCAAAGAAGGGTGGTTTTTCTAGTAGCACTTCATGTACAATTTGACATTAAATTTAGAGGAGTGGCAATCTTAAAACATGAGCTGTTGGGGGATAACATAAGGATGTCCTCATCATGATGAGGAGGAGCAGTTGGGGGCACACCATCCTATGTTAAACTGTAGAGGTGCTGTCATGCAGGTGCTCCCTGCAGGAAATCCAGAACAATGACGCTCCTTTGTGCCCTCTGACAACAGGATTTATAAAGCAGAGAAGTTTGCAGGCAGTGCCTCTACCTATGAGTAGAGACTCAAGACTGCCAAATAACGTTTGTGGCTAGATACCAACATGCCATATTTCCGCTGCCTGCTTTTCCCAGCTTCTCCATTTCAATTAAAAAAAGCTCCTTCTTGATGTGAAGTACTCTTTGCTTGCCACTTTACATCACCAAGGTACTGAACATGCACTTTCTCATTAATTAGTGTTCCCTTCAGCTCAGCCAGGTATCATCTCTCTCTTGGGAATTACTGGCCCACAGGCCACATAGTGCCTCAGTGACAGAGCTTGGATTAGGATGAGTGTTTTACCTTTCCACCAGGGCCATGCTGCCTTTTGGAAATATTAAAGGAATATTCTTTTAAGTCAACTGTATCAGCACACAGGAAACTTCCCTACTGCAGTTTCATTTGAAAAATGTTTATAAAGAAGTGGATGGGTTTTGCTTGTTAAAGCTATCCAGTATCAAAACCAGTGGCAAATATAATTTATGAAGGTAGAGCCAGCAAGTAGTTAGAGACGCAAATGCTGTGCATGCCATATGTATTAATAAAAGGCACAGGACTTGACAGCTGTCCCTACTCATGCAGTGTAACCTTCTGTATTATACAGTATCATGATTTAATTATAGACTTGGCATGTTACCCTTAATGACAGACACTTAACATTACTAGTCAAACTGTATGTTATGCACTCCACCTTGAAAGCAGGCACTTCTGACTCGAAGAGAGCATGGCCGATTGCAGACTTTATGTCCATCTCTCCTCCCTTCTCAGCCTGTGGACACTTGCTATCAGCTGAAATGGCAATGGCATATGGACAGTAAGGATCCCAGTGCTGTGCTGAATGCAAAGGAAAGGGCTACTGAAGGCAGGGTTTTCTGGTTTTTGGGGGTTTCTTTTAAGAAATATTTCTATCAGGAAAGTGTAGGAATATTAGTTTTTGATACTATTCAAATATACTTGATAATTTTTTAAATTTTTTTTTTATAATTTTTTGTATTATTCAATATACTGGTGTTTTCGTCCTGAAAGATGGCATGAAAATGTAGTTAAGCTGTTTCGAATAGTGTTTCTGAGCAGCGACACTATGTGTCAAACTGAACACACTATCCAATTATAGTTATAATTATCAATTATCTCTTGGCTGCCCCAATTCCACTGCAGTAAGTACTAATTCCTTGGGACACTGCCTTGAGCACTGCTTCGTTCCTGCTGCTTCTCTTATTATGTTCTACCATTGGCTTACCCTTTTCCATCAGTGACACCATTCTTGCAATTAAAGGCATCTTCTGCCATGGCTTCTGCAGCATCTTCCACATGTGAAATGGTGAAAGCTTTCAGAACCATATATTCGTCTAGCTCCTAGAAATAATTTGCTATTATTCATCTCGTCCATGGCACTTCCAAGAAGCTGCTGTGTCATTTGCTCATCTGTTTCCTTCAGGAGGGAGCAGCTCTTTTGTATGTGGGTTCAAACACATGCCAAAAAAGGGAGGAAGAGGGAAGGAACTCTCGCAAAAAGGAAAAAAAAGATTTATGGGTTGAGTTGTAAGAAAAGGAAGAGTGTAGGTGGAAGGTAATTTTAACTGAAAAGAGAGAGAGCAAAACCACAAACATCCACCTTAACTAATAAGACATGTCTCTCATCACCCAGATCATTTTTCTTGGACATGCTTTCCCCCTACCTTAATCTTTAGATGGGATTGTGTCACTCTCTGTGTTTAGAAAGCACCTAGTGGGTGGCACTTGTAAAATCTCAGCTGATACTAAATCATCAGCACTGCCATTTCTGCTGCAAATGAAGGATATTTTGAACCAGGAAGCGACCTGCCCTGAGGTACTGCAAGGAACCAAGGGTGTCCCTGAAAGGTGCAGCCAGCTCTCAGCAGGCACTGAACACACTCTGCTCTTAAGGGCAGTGTAGCTTCAAAGCAGATACAATTGTGAGGAATCGGGGAAGTCACTAGGAAATTCACGGTAAATCTGAAGGGAGGGTTGTATGCCTCTTGGTGACTTTTCTTTGAAGCAGAAGCCCAAGACATGCAAAACCAGAAGAGACCCATTGTGCCAACATTAATGCTTCAGCCTTCCTGCAAAAAAATCAAAAATCACAGCTTTGAGCTCTCACATGCAAACAGGCTGCCCTCCCTGCCCCNCATCTCCAGCTGGCATAAAGCATAAGTTAGTTTAGTTCTGTGTTGCTTTGCCAATTTACTCAACGTGCAGACCAGACTTGGTGGGGTTGTTATTTTCCTCAGGAAAAGGTTCTTTGAAGCTTACCTTTCTCTACTGCTATGACATCTGAGTTAGCAGGGGAAGAAAATGAGCAAAACCTTAAAAAGGGGATTTGGACTCTGAGCACTGCAGAATATATCCACATTTATATATGTATACCTTGTCCACCTACCTAATTAGATTTAAAATCTGAGAGTGAAATAAGAAAAGGCTTTGTTTTTCCTTTTTACCAATGCAGTGATTTGAAGTTTATTTAGTAGAGTCAAATAAAACACTGAGGGACATGACATAAAATACGATAGCCTGTTGATTCTCCTCAAGGGACTTTGAACACCATGATGACATTAGTGCATGCTTAAGAATTTGTCCGAGATGTTTTGATAAATTTTTCTTCTTTTCCATGCACTTGTCATAAGACTGAGATGCATTTCCCTGAGGACAGCACTTTGCTTTTCTCAGATTAACTCTGTTGTGAAGTTTTTGTTTCTGCTCTGCACCTCCTGAACTCTATGAAGAAATTCCCAACAGATTCAGCAGTGCAGTATTCTGGTCCGAGAGGCTAGTACTGTGCTACTTACGGATAGCACCTAAGGTCACTGTATGTGTATTTACTTTGCAGATGTAACAGCACTTTGTGTACAGCCAGCTTCTCCTCCCTTCCCTTCCCTTCTCTTCCCTCTACAAACTGACTTCATCTGTTTTTCTTGTGTGGAAGAGACCTTTGTAGCCGTCTGCACAAGAGGAGAGAAGCCCTCGGAAGCAGTGAAAAGGGATGTTATGTATATCCTTCACGACAAAACATTTAAAGGATACTCAAGAAGAAATTTATTTTCTTTAGCCACAGATTTTAGGGGCATGGTCTTAAGTCCTGTGCCTGAGGCTGGGTAGAGAGTTGTGGTGCCACACTACTCACATGGCTGTGTGTGGCAGAAAAGAAAGAGAAGATGGGAAGGGGTGTGGTAGTAAGTAGTTTTATAAAGGAAAAATAAAAGCCATTTTTATACTACAGCTTATATTTACACTAACAAGAGTGCAACTGAATCCCTAGGGAGCAGTTTGAGTTGTTAACGGAGATGGAAATAGCACCATAAATTGTGTATGCAAGTTGCATTTTTGCCATAATTTGGCTTTTATATCCCTTAAAATACATCAATTAACAGCCAAGGCAAAGCTGCAGAGACAATTATTTGTTTTAAAGAATAAAAACTTAATTATTTAATCTAAAAAATATTTTCCCAGTGTCTTCATTCACTCCAGGACAAGGCTCTCAATGGAAAGATTCCCAATAAACATGCAAGAGATACAGAGATCAATTTCTGTTGGCTCCAACAAATTTCATCTGTGCATTTCAAATTGCTAAGCACACAAATTGTATGATTAATTGCAGTATTTTGAGTTGCGAATCATTTTGGATTAATTTCTAGTGCTAACATATCTGAAGTAAAGAATTTGACTTTCTTTTATTTATATAAGTGTCAACTACAGCAAATGATTTTGTGGACATTCTTATCTTAAATATGTGAGATTAGGGTCAACTTAATCACAAACCCCAGCTGCTCCGGTGGGCCAGCCTCTGTAATCAAAGGTAGCAGGATCAGTCCCAGAAATCTTTTGTTGACAATTAAATTTTTGTTTTTTCTAAGGTGTTTTCTAGAGAAAATGACAAATTATGTTAGTTTATTCTAAAACACTGGGTTTTTTCTTTTGCTTTCCAAACAGGGCACACAACTGGACCAAGCTTAAATAATGACAAGATATATAAATTTGCTTACTCAGCTGAAGTGTATGTTGATCAGGTGAAAGCATCGCTGCAGAAAAGTGCAGGCTACAGAATTTCTTCTGGTGTAGATGTCAACCTGTTATGGAGAAATCCTGACAATGATGATGACCAGTTGATCAAAATTACGGTAATTAATCCCATCAGACTACTTAAAATGTGCCAAATCTTTCCTGCATTTATCCAAGTTGTTTTCAGAAGATGAGCTAAATAATTTATTATTCTTTAGTCTCATCAACTAAACCCAGCTTTTTCAATAAACTGATGCCTGTAGAATAATACTTCATAAGAATATACCTAGCACCATGAGTCAGAACTTCAGAATATCTCCTATATTTTGAAATTGCTTCATACGGAGTCTATAGCTTCAAACAACTGATGTGCAAACTTCTACCTGAGGTTGTCTGAAGCTCTAAATTGTATCTGCAAATCATGATATTTGCTAAATACAAACTTGGTTTGGTACTAAGCTATATAGTGAGGTTTTCTGCCACTTATTTACCCAGTGATGAGTGCTGGTTTCTTTTGAAAACAAAGATATAGTAATCATGGAAGATTAATGATGAGAACCAGAAATGAAGAAATAAAAAAGCTGTATTAGGTGATTTAGTGTATCCAGCCTACCCCAGGCCAATGCTAGACTGCTCACTACATGAGTTTTCTCTGCTTTTACTTTGCTAGATAAGAGATGTTCAAATTGAAAATGTGAATGAACGTCCAGCTGCTAAAAACATCTTCAAAGGAAAGAGCACAGAGAAGATCATCAGGAAAGAATATCTGGAAGCTTTACAGAGGCCTATAATTCTTGAGCTTGTCCGTGGAAAAGTAAGACCTTGTCTTTTAAAATTCAATGACCAAGGAAACCTGAAACAAATCTTTCAATACTAGCTTGGAGAATTTACCAATTCAGTGTCCTCTCAGTGTTCTTAATATATTTTCATGTCCTATATTTTTGTACAAAATACAATAGTTTAGAACAGACACTAGTTTAGCTGTACAAGGGGTCCTTACACCCCAAGACTCCTGTGTGTTGAGAACACCATGCAGTATCAAAGTAAACAGGAGATTGGTTACAAATTTATTGACCACATAGAGATATATGCACAGTTGCTGTCTAAGATTTGTGCTCTTGACTTCAGTGAGGCCAGGATTTTATCCAATGCCTGAAGGCAGAAAAGGAGATGTGATTTGCAATGAGAGAGATTAGACTGAGTCTGTAAGGAATAGTGTTAATCACTTTAAACCCTTAGCAAATACTTTAGCACGACTGTTTTCCCCACCTTTCTGGCTTGCTTATTTACTTCAGTGTCACCTGCAGTTTCAGTGATCCCAAGTTAATGATCTTGATACAGCCTTTCATGTTGTTCCTCTACTGGGAGCTGTCTCCAAAAATCAGAAGGGAAGGGACAGTGGGCAAGTGTGTCTTGGTGTGTGCTCGGTTTATATAGCTTGCCCTGAGAAAGCAACGAAGCACTGTCTCACCACAGGAGCACCCCTGTCCAATTGCGGTTCTCAGAGTCCCAGTCTTGCTCAGAAAAGGAATTAAGTAAATCCATCTCCTCCTGCCTCCTCTCCCTGCCTCTTCACCAGCTTTTGGCTGACAGCCAAGAGCCTCGCTCTTTCCTCCACGGCCCAGGCAAGTGGGCAGGTGGGACGTGGGCAGAGGGCGGTGAGAAAGAAGGAAGGTTGAAGGTCACACTCCCTTTTCTGTTCTGCAGAGCGGAGTGAGGGCTGTGACACCCTATCCCATCAGGATCTTTACCTCCTGCTGTAAATAGGCACTGAGCACATACCCTGGCGGCCAGCTCAGCCTACTGAATTGCAGCTGCTATCAGGCCTGCTCAGTAACTTTCAGACTCAGCCTTGTCATCAGTTTTACACAACATGAAAAGAAACAGGACAGCACTGTTTCTCAACTGTAGACATCCCTAAGTGAGGACAGAGGTATCAGCAGAACATAGTCAAAATACATCTGCTCCTAATACATTAAGCAGTTCACACACTAAGATGTAGTGTTTAAAACTTGGGCTTTTTCCGAGGTAATACGGTCTGTATGCTCCTTTTATGATTTCTTTGTGGTGTGATACTTTCATCCCTGGTACAGTGATTTCACTTTTCAGGTTTGCCCTGAGATAACATGCTACTTGTACTTACAGTTCCTGAAAAAAAAGTGTACTTTTAAAGCACCTTGAATGCAAAGTGGAGGTACAAAGTCTTGTTACCAGAGGAGAGGCTTAAGCACAACAGTTGACCCACGAAGTGCAAAGGTTGTGATGTATTTGACACGTCATTTAAGTCATTCTAAATGTGATTTACTTATGATTCATTCTGGGTTTTTGCAATCTGTGATTAAAGTGCAACAGATATTATGCCCCTGTGGAGAGGGATTATCTGACAATTATGCAGAAAAATGAGTCATTTCTGAAGTTATAGAAAGTTTCCCATTTCCCTTCTAAATTCTCTCTAATTGACGGGAAAGATGTTCACTGCACTGAAACTGTATATAGGTACAGCTGAAGCCTGAAACATGTTTGTACTGTTATCAGCAGGCCCTGTAGCCCCTGGAGTTTGCCTAACTAAGGGCAACAGGCCGTATTCAGCTTCCAAATCAGAAAGAAAATGTAAAGGGAGTTTTTCTAGAGAGGATCCTCACTATTACTTTCTCATTTAACCAGATTTGCTACATACTTGTTTTTTATTCCTACAGGTCAAAAACTTCTACTCATATCAAAATGAACCTGGTTTTACCCAAAATATTAAGAGAGGTCTGGCTAGCCTTTTCCAGCTACAGCTGCACTCTGGTGCTGCCCGTGAGGTATGATGCTATATCTGGCAAGATAATCATCATCAGAGAAAGAGGCAGAAACCATTCTGCTCTGAAGGGCAGACCTGTACCTTCCTCTAACTTCGGAAGGAATGAACTGTGACAGTTCATTCTGACCTTTGAATGTGTTTGTGGTTGGGGATGTGAAGACAGCCTTCAGAATATTTGGTGGCACAAATCAAGATGCTGCAATTAACATAAGGAGTTGGTGGAATCCATTTGATTTAAAATACTTGTACTGATTTAGTGGAATTGGTAACATACCAACTTAAACCAGGTCACTATAAAAGAGATTATACTGATGTATAAATTCAGTTGATTCCTAAACTCAGTTCAATGGATTAGGCCACTTTAAATCAGTCTTCACACAAAGTTAGCAATGGTTTAGCTGCATCCATTTAACCTGCATTATATTTATGAGCAAAGATGGAATTTAACTCCAATTCATAAGTATAGTGCCATCTGCCAGGTGTTTCCTAACTTTTTTTTGTTCAAGCAAACATTGTTAATTTGCTTTATAGCTATCTAATGAAAAGTACCCCTGCCTGTCCAAAGCAGGTAGTTAGAAATACTGATACCTTCAAAACTGATAAATAAACCCAAACAGCGCAGCATCTTGTATAAAAGATTCCAAGGGTGGAGAAAATGGCTCATGTCTGGAAGATGGTCCAGGGTCCCAAAGATAAATTCAAGCAATTGTCCTAATCTAACTCTTTTTTTCGAGGTGGACATATCTGGCAACTGCAATACTACTTACCATGTGCGGCAAGATCAAGTGACTAAAATAAAAGACCTGGAGTCCTGTGAAATAGAAAAACAAGGATTTACCAGCCACAACAAGGTATGATTTCTTCAACAAAACAAAATCTGTTCTGCCTATTTACAATTTACAAATATATTCTTAATAGCTATTACTCATTTTCTCAAAAGTCCTTTCTTACATTACAGAAAGCAAAATTCTACATGTAGATTTTGTAATAATACTAGTAGAAATTCCATCTATGGAGACAACAGAGAATGGATTCCCTCTTGTGCAAACCACCTTGGCTCAGTGGTGCACATTAAGTGCACACACCAATTCTCATAATTTTTGAATCTCATCCATAATATATTTCCGTTCCTAAGGAGATTTACAGCACTTTTCTCCTGGCTATACTGAATTTTTAATCAGTTTGAGGCTTCTTTTTCTTTCGAGGACAACACTGTATGTAGTCACAGTCATAGTGACAACAGTAACTTTTCTCCCAGCTGCTAAGTCACAGCATTTAGTCACACAATAAATGCTGGGCAAGATGCTGACTCCTGAATGGAGCCTTGTCAAGCTTGCCTGGAAGGCTTCCCTAATGCACAGGTGTAACGTAAGAGATATGCTGTAGAGGTAACTGAAGCCCTTAGTGGTCCCTCACTATTAGTAATACCTTTCTAAGTGGTTATTACTGGGTGCAGGCTGGACACACGCTGAAGGCACTGGGATTCTCTATGTCAGAAGCTGTCCTTTCTCAGGTCAGAGAAGTACAAAGGTAGCACACGCTCTTTTAATGAACCAGCTTAATGCCATGACTGAGTTCCTGGTATTCACACTGGCCACAAAGACTGTTTGTTTACAGACAGATCAAGCAAGGTGGCTAGCTTTGCTTCCCAGCTGTGACCACCACAATCTTATTTGCAAAACATTGTCTTGCAAAGGCTTCTTGTCTTATTTGAAGTGTAATTTTAACTAAATGTAGTACTGGGCATTTTCTCAGTTACAGCCTGTCATAACTTCATCCCATCCTCCCTTCTCTTGTTTCTGGTATGTATGGATACTGAAACACATGGTGCAGAAGTGGTTGAGTGGTTGACTTGCAGAAGGAAGTCTTGAGAACCTGGAAGACCCTGGTGTGTAGGACTGGCTTGATATGTCATCAACCCAGATGCACCTTCCTCATTTGGCTCTATTTTTTACGAGTTTTGCCCTGCTGTAGCACTGTGACCTCTTTTCATATTCTGTTGTTTATTGATCAGTCCTTTTTCTGGTTTATTTTAAAATTATTTTCAGATTTTAGATGTAACTACAAAAGCCACATCTGCCACAATTTATGTGCTGGAAGACAGTTTCATTAAATCCATCAAGGCAGAAGAAAATTATGTTTCGCTTCTGAATTCCCGAAGAAAAACCGGTTCCAAAATAGTCTCAAAGTAAGTAGGGCAAATTGACTATCATTGATAGTAGCAGGACTAGTGGTTCAAATTAGGTTATACATGTATGTCTTATAGCATCAATATCTAAGGCTCTAAACTCTCCAGGTAAGGATTTAGGTCTCTTGTACGTGTTGGTACCTACTCCAACTTTGATTATGGGCTCTGCCATACTGCAAATTAATAAATTAAATTGAAAGAGCTGGAATTGACCAAAACATTTTAAGCAATGCATTAATTCTGTAGGTATTCTACTTCTAAGTATTCTAATTTCTTTAAAAATACTCAAATAGATCCCCATTTCTAGTGTGTGAAAGTTCAGAAGTAACAAAATCAAAATCTGCTGCATAGGAAGGAAACAACAGTGAAACCTACATCTCTGTTAGACTCCAGACTGTAAAGCAGTGAAAGTTTGGAGAAATACAGAATTATTCAGGCATCTCCTTAGTATTACAATATTTTTAAAATGTTCATTCAAAATCTCATTTTCCAGATCTTGTTATGAATAAATATATGAAACATTTCAGAGTGTATGTGCTCACTGAAGGCTGTTTACTAGGTGCTATGAATCCATATTTCAGAAATTTTATTATTTTGGTATTTTATACCACATAGCTCTAGAAGTAAACTTCTGTTACCTTATAAAAGCCATAGAATTGTCATGTTCTGAACATTTTAAAACGAGACTCCAATAAGTCTGTATTCTGTATTTTTTGACTGTGGAGGGTGTTTTGTTTCCTCTTGCCATGATTTCTCCATTTCCGCTCTAATGGTTGAGCTCTAACCAATGTCTTCACTGTATGGATACACAGGCAGAAACTGGAACTGAAGTCAGTAGAAGCTGGTGCTGGACTGATTGCTGCAAAGCAAGTTGCCAGTGTTATCAAGACCTTGGACTCCAGTTACGTTGCTGTGACACTAGTAGCAGAGCCAGTCAAATCTGAATGCAAGAAGTGTCCTTCAGTAAGTAAACACAGGTTCACTGGATGTTGGTTAGCTGAGCAGAACAAGTGTACAAGAAGTTTCTGTCCAAGCAGCTCACTAGGAGAGGTCTAACGTAGCAATATAAAATACTCCCTGGGGTAGTGATGCAGAGATGCGCCAGCACACAAGGGTGCTTTAATATTTACCTCTAAAAGTACCAAGCTTTTTGCTGTCTTTCAAAGATTGAGTACAGTATTTCTCAAGGCCACTAGAAAATACAACACCTTTTTGTTTTGTCTCATCTTTGCCTACCTTGAGTTGGCAGGACCTTATTTCTTCTAAGTCATGGAATGCTAAATGACTTTTAAGATCGTTTGACAGTGTTTATAAATAATTCTGTCATGGAGGAGCTGAACTGCTCTTAGAAATTAAAGCTGTAAGCCATTCCTTAGGCAAGCTAAACATTTGTTGGTAGTCTATGTACCCTTAGTGCCTGACTGCAAAGGAAGACTTCTATTTAAAAGACGTTGTAGGTATTTTATAAGTGTGAAATGGGCCTTTATTATTCTTGCAAGTCAAATACTGTTCTCATTTTTCCCCTGGAAAAAAAAATTGTTTTTTTATACTTAAGACATCTAGAGACTACTAAAAGCTTGGTTCTGCAAATACATTCTCTTTTGTTTTACTGATGCTATTCATCATAAACTAATATGAATTGCTACAAGGATTGTTAGCAAACAGTTTTAATGATATAACTATTGTGGACTGAATTTATCAGTGAATGGGAACATTAATTTAAAGATCATTATTCTCTGCCAGTTTTTGATAAGCAAGATAAGGCTTCTATTCAGCACACATAATTTAAGTCCTCTGTATATACTCCTTATGAGCACAAATACCTTACTATATTGGAATATGTGCTAGTTGTTTGGAAGTAGTATTGCACTGTAATAATTTTTCTCTTCTAATTCTTCTTGAGCTGAAGAGAAGATAAAAAAGTATGTTGAGGGAAATGAAATAGAAATGATGCTGCATGCGTGCTGGAGCAGTTCTGAGCAGGGAACATCAAGGGATCTTAAACAGAGCAGGGACAGGTGCTTTTTCCCTGACTCTGCCCATCGGGGTTTGCACTGACCAATTTGTCACTTGGAACCAAGTTTGTCATAAGAGTTATAGAGATAATTTCCAGACCAAGATAACAAACATAGGGTATAATTCCAGAGCAGTGCCTGGGGACAGAGCTATGTCATTATAAACCTAATGGCACGATGAGAATGAAGTCTTGCTTTCTCACTGTATTTTACAGTAACTGCTATGAAAAGATGGGGTCTATAAACAGAACACTGTATCCAAAGCAGCAACATAACATTTGGTACTTATATATCATAGTATACATTAATGCCATGCTGACATGTTATGCCCTACAGTTTTACATTTTCAAAACCCTCTTAAAGTCAGAACACGTCTTATCTCTATGAATTTGGTAGAACAACCATTATTGTTCCCACTTCACAGATGTCAGCACTAGCTTCTGTAAGGTTATGGCTAACATTTGTATTTAAATCTAGGCCTAGATGTCTATGTTTAGACATCATAAAGCATGGTCTTTTCAGAAGGGCTCATGGTTCTTGCATTTTTTTGATGCTCATGATTCTTACAGAAATGAGTGCTTACCCCTTCAGAAATTAAAGTAGTTTTGTTCCATCTTGTGCAACCAACCTTTGTAGGTTGCTAAGGCAGCTGTCAGACACTGACATTCAAACCCAAGTCTTGCTCAGTTTAGGACCTCTTGGTTTGGCTTGAATTTTCCTAGAGTACCTACAAGATCTGTGGTGTGATGACTCTGGCAAAGAGACAGAGATTCGTGTCTGAGGTCGGTTGAGTTGCCATGTGGAAGTGCATGCCTGAATCCTTGGGATAGTCAATCCAAACTGCCTGACTTTCATATAAAGAGAATGAGGCCCCTTGCAAAAGTTAACTGTAAATGCTGTTTTTTAAAGTCATGATCACTGCAGGACATGAGAGCTGCTCCTTGTAGCAGTTGGATGGTTAGAGCACCCTCACAAAGAGGAGGACTTGGTCTCCATTCTCTTTGGCTTGAGGTGGCTCAAGCTCACATCTCCCACCTCGCTCCTCTCTAGGGTATGGGCTAAGCTGAGAGCAGCTCACACAGCTGGGCTCTGCACAGGAGAAAATACAGGTCAGAGATTTTTGCCAGACTATGGTGCAACTTCAACAGGGGGAGTAGAAGGTGCCCCATATGTTTGTCCAATTTCAGCTTATAATAGCCACACTGACCTTGGTGCTAAGCATTAATCACCAGTTGAGGTTAACAGACCCATCTGTGCCTCAGAACATGAGCTCCTCCCAGCTGGTCATTAATCCTCAGGAAATATCCTATGTCTCAATCATTGTTGCCTAATTATTGTTTGTTACAGTTAATGGAAGTTGCACTCTGTACTTCTGAATGATACAGGTTCAAGTGTTATTGCCTAATACAAAACCTATGAAGAGGGGAAGTATTTTAGTAAAGGTCAAATGGGCAATAGTGTTATTTCCCACTTGGGAAAACTGCAGTAAACACTGCTGCAAAGAACAGCTGAGTTTTCACCAATAATTGGAGATAATAATAATCTATCTCGATAATTTGAGATAACAGAGGCAAAGGCAAGTGAGAGAGGAAAGGTCGAAATACCTGCACCAGTTTCTTATGGGAGTGTACCTGGAGGGACAGATTTATATAGGTGCTTTGGTACCATGTTGGCTCAGAAGTGAGTGAGTGAGTGAGTGAGTGAGTGAGTGAAAAATGCGGAGTGTGGAATAAATACAGAAACAACATATGAAGGGACCCATACCTATTCTGATACCATCTTACCTATCATTTTATACAATAACCACAAATCCCTCACTATCTTATGTGGGTATATGCATAAGAAAGGGGAATTCTTTGTGGGACATTTACAAAATTACCATCTTCTGAGAAAATATGTTTAATTTGGGGATTGTGCATCTCCCACTTTAAAAAAACTGACAGGAAAAAATGGAAACGGAGAGCAAACACGTTCACCAGAAAGCACAGTGAATTTGCAAGAGAAGAGCATTCACCCTATTCCAGTTACAGTATAAATAATCATGTTTTGTTTCAAAGTAGATTGCATTTAAGGCAATGTACATTATCAAGAAAACACTAAAGTGTTGGAAGAGAGACAGTTATAGAAATGTTCCAAAGATATTTGTGCTGGGATATAATAAATTAAATAACACTTAGCTAAAGGATCAGTGATCTATTAGGTTTCAGCTAATTTAAGCAATAGCTGTCCCTGCATATCTGCGTATCTGCATTTAGTGAGTCTGATTTTGAGAACTGAAACCACAGCCGAGAGAATTGACATAATGTGAATTATTTTGCAGCTTTCTGAGCACTGGAAGAGCATCAGAGAATATATGTATCCTGAAAAACTTTCCAAAGCTGAAGCAGCAAGAAGCTTTTTGTCCTTCATTCAGAACATCAGAAAAGCTACGAAAGAGGAGATACTGCAAATTATTAGAAGTGAAAATAAAGAACTTCTGTAAGTCATCATGAGCAAGCTTTCAGAAGGTGTCAATTACTTAAAACTGCAGAAGGTCAAATTGCATGCAAACAGATTCAGTTCTACTGGTGATGTCCTAGCAATGCAAAAACAGAATTCAGTACTGTCTACAGGAAAATTATAGTTTTTAAAAGCTATGTTTGTTCTTGTAGTATAATGTATTTGCAGCATACTGTTCAGCAAACAAGATTTTTCTACAATGGAAGCCAAACATGTTTTGTAGCTTACTCAAAGGTTCTCATCCCAACTGCTTGTTCTGAAACACTGTAAGTTGTTCTTGACTTGCCCATTTTCCTTCAAATGGAAATGCAGCAAAGAAGGGGATGGTTAATCCCTGAATACTGTTCTTACATAACAGTATAGGTATGAACAGCATGAGCATCTAGACTTGTGAGCTGGAAAATGTTTCCAAGTCCCACCATACAGTCAAGATCTTTCAAAGAAATTGTAGCAGGTCTTAACAATAGAAATAACCTGAGAGTAACTCAGCGTAGAAGCCTGTTGTCTAGTTGCTAATGTGTATGTAGAAATAAAGCACTTTTTTCCATTTGCATGTCCTGTAAACTTTAAGCACTTTGGATAGTTCTAGTTTTTAATACTTTGTTGATCCTATATTTGCATGAATTCAAATATTATTATCCATGGATACGAATAATTTGTGACGTTCATGTACCATTTTGAGGTGGAAGAATTCAGGGACACATTTTTTTCCAATGAGAGTAACAAAATTTGTCTCTTACCTACAATGAAGAGATCTTTCAGCACCTTAGCTTCTTTCTTTATTTCTTTCTGTATGCAGTGAAGCCTTCAGTATTTTCTAGCTCATTACAATGGAATGTTCATTTCCATTTCTTTGTAGTCCACAGGTAGTGGATGCTGTAACCTCTGCTCAGACCCCAGAATCACTGGAAGCCATACTGGAATTTCTTGACTTTAAGGATGCAAGCACTTCTATTCTGCAGGAGCGATTCCTGTATGCCTGTGGATTTGCTTCTCATCCCAGTGAAAATCTCCTGAAATCTTTAACTGTAAGTCAAAGGACAAAAAAAAAAACACAACGGAGTTAATACTCTTGAGACTCTTCCCTGTCACAGGGGAAGGGAAGAAGAAATGGCTGTTGCTGTTTCCAATTGTCCTTTCTTTATCCCGGCATTTCCTTTAAGTGTGCCAGTAGCATATAGCCTGGAAACAACAAAAATTAATAGATCCAGACTAAACATCTATTTACTTTGTAAAATGTTATCAATATCTACTACTTGGAAAACAAACACAATTCTGAATGATAGCAAAACAATTTGAGAGTTGTTTGATTGTTGCCTTATCAAAATGCAGTAACCATTTAATATATTTTTTTTTTTTTAAACATAGCTTCAGAACGAATCTACTGTTTGAGACATTGAAGTGTAACTCAAGGGGAAAATGGCAGTCAGTTTGTATATGTAATGATAGAGCAGTTCTCTGCTTAGCCTGCGCCCAGGCCATGGTCATCACTGCCTTTGCATTGCACTAATATTCACAGGAAATACGGGAGGGTATTCAGCCCACTACATCCTGGGCTTCATCATATTTAGATAAAGAGACTAACAGCATTGCTTTTCCATAATAGGCTATATTCAAGGGTGATATTGCAAATGAAGAAATGAGAGAAACTCTTGTCACTGTCATGGGAGCACTCATCAGGAAGCTGTGTGAGAAAGAAGGCTGCAAGCTTCCAGTGAGTATTTGCAGTTCACTTCTGGCCAGATTCTGGTCTGCAACATACTTGAATGATCCCTGCTGATGTTACTGGGAGAGTGTGAGAGACAGGCAGCATATTCCCCCCTGTTCTAAAATACACCCATAAACTCCTATATTTGATAGCAGGAGGATATTTATTTATTTATTTATTTTATAATGTCATTGTATATGCTATTTTGTCAGCTTTAGGCTTTACTCTGCTCTCTTCGCATTTCTGTGGATTTCTCCCAGTTTGAGCTTGTTTGTCGGAACTAGGTTTTCTCATAACCTAATCTGTCAGCAAAAGCAGTACTTTTGCTCACTTGTCCAAAAGCTTTGCATGTTGTCCTAGTTGAAGCTGGGATACAGTTAGTATTGTTTTTCTCGTGGCTACTGTATTTCAGATTTGCTATGAAAGGATGTCAGTACCGCATATTGGTTTACTTGTTGCCAGGTGATATTTATATTTTTCAAGGACTTTTTTCAGCTTCCCATAGAAGCTGGTAAGGAGTACATAGAGAACGATGGAATTGCCATGGAATATGCTGTACTATAGACATGATGTTCAGTATATAAATGGGGATAGCTGGGGAGAGGGAAGTATTTGCAATCACTGCTTGAGACAGTGCCAATTCACCAATTTACTGGGTGCTGAGGGTGACTTGTGTCTTGTATATTCTTTTACTGTTATTATTGTTATTTTTCTTTTTCTGTTATTGTTGTATTAAACTGTCTTTATCTCAATGAATGAGGTTTTTCCCTTTCCCCTCCTTTTCTACCTCTTCTCCTTGCTCTTCTGGGGGAAGAGGGAGAACGGTGTGAGCAGCTGTGTGGTCCTAGCTGCCAGCTGGCGCTAAACCACAACATGTCTCCTCAGAGAACTACTGGTAAATTCAAGATCTATTTAGCATCTGCAGTCACCTTAAGTTATTTCAGATTTGTGAAGAAATTTAATTGGTTCAAGTACCCAACTCTGCCCCAAAAATACATAGAACAACCAAGTAGGAAACCTATTACCTTGACCATGGACCAAGTAGATGCTGGTGATAGAGGATGAGGATGGCCAGACAAGGCACTGCAGGTTACTGGATCTGTGCTGTTCAGGATTGCAGCACACTGCTGAAAAGACACTTTTCAGAATGGCCCTTAGGAATCCCTTTTTCCTTCTTCTGTTGATTGCCAAACACTCTTATAACACTATGTTATGAAGCATTAACTAATGCTTGCCTTGGATTTTTTTGTGGGGACATGTTGGCTCCACGAGTAAGGCCTGTGAAGTCCTTGAATCAGGGCAGGAGCAGCTAGCAAATGATAAATCTATGGTCCAGGTGTCACTGTGACTATAGCCACTTCAGTTATGCTTGAAGGAAGCCACTGACATACAGTTTCCAAATCACACCTTTGCTAACCCTGTGCAATGATGCTTTGAAACAAAAATATGTTAGAACCCAGCCCTGCACCTACTGCTTCTACAAGGGAAAAAGGTGGGTTTATGATCACCATTTAAACATGCTGTTGATTTTCTTTAGGCTGTTGTGGAAGCCAAAAGGGTGATTCTAAGTAGACTGGAGAAGGCTAAGAAAGATGACAACGTGAGGATGTACCTGCTGGCATTGAAGAACGCACTCCTTCCTGAAGCGATTCCACTGCTTCTGAAGTATGCCGAGTCAGGAGAAGGGCCCATCAGCAATCTCGCTGCCACTGCCTTACAGAGATATGATCCTTCTTTTCTCACCAAAGAGGTAAGAAAATAAGCTGCCCAATAAAAAAGTGGAAGAGACTGCATTAAACACAAAGTATAAATTAACGTAGTTCATTTGTCAGTCTCATTCTTTTTAAAGATGTCCCACATATAGGTTTTTACCTCCAGGAAATCATGTAACACATTTCAGTTCCAGCCATAAAACTCTATACATTCCTGCTTGCCAAATTAATTTCAGCTCCTGTTCTGACAGTGCTAGTCAGCCTTTGGCTCCAGAGTCACACACAGCCACCGTGGTAGGTGGTAGGTGAAAACTGGGCTCCCTTCACAAGAGCACAGCCTTCTCTGCCATGTACATGAGATGTTAGGAACACCTGGGTACCTGTGTAATCTCTGTTCTTTCTTGTGCTTTCACATAGCCAAGGAAAATGCATGAAGTAAGAGAAGGGTAAACCAGATGCATCTTACCTTGCAGCCTCCAAGAGTAAGACGACACATACAGAATAGCGGAACATGAGGTCCTGCCTCTGCTGCATTATCCTGCATCCCATTTCATACCTGTTGCTGGCAGCTGTGACTGAGATTGTCACGGTGCTGCTCTGCTAGAGGCCATTCTGTCAGTGGGGCTTCATGGCTCTCCATGGACTTCTCTGTAACAAAGATATGTCACAACCTTCTCAGGGATACGAGGCCACCACGAGCGCTATTTTTAAAGTACCTATTCCATTAACAGTGAAGAAAATATCTCTCTTGATCTTACCCCTGCCACAGTATTTTGATCTTAGTGCTCCTACTTATTTACAGCCCTGCTGTGAAAATCACTGTGGAAGACTGTATTTGGACTGTGGCAGAGAGAGCATAACAGATGCACCTCTTGCCCACGTGGTCACTGAGCTATACATGTCTCATACATTCCAAAAGGACCATGA
The DNA here is from genome assembly GCA_013398155.1 of Pedionomus torquatus. Lineage (NCBI taxonomy): Eukaryota > Metazoa > Chordata > Aves > Charadriiformes > Pedionomidae > Pedionomus > Pedionomus torquatus. The sequence continues at coordinate 23,351 of VZRU01006070.1, forward strand.
AAAACAGGGTGCTGAAAATATATCTTTATGTATTAGCCTTAGCTATGGAGCTATCTTAAGCTGATATTATAAACGAGATGCCAGGCTGTACTTGCCCAGTCATCTATGTGAGTACTGACTGAATAATCTGTTTCCTGACCAGGTGAAGAAAACAATGAACAGGATATACCACCAGAATCGTCAAGTTCATGAAAAGACAGTGAGAACCACTGCGGCTGCTATTATCTTAAACAGTAACCCATCCTACATGGAAGTGAAAAACATCCTGCTCTCCATTGGTGAGCTGTCTCTGGAAATGAACAAGTACATGCTCTCCATGATCCAAGATATACTTCAATTTGAAATGCCGTCAAGGTATACAGCTTGTCCTTAATCCTTTGCAGAAACCCAAAGAACACACAGGTTATCATGAATTACTGCTGTAAAAATTAAGGACGCCTGATTTTTATGCCACTTTTAAGTACTGATACTTCAGAATAAATCTCTGCATTTCACTGACATTCATTTGATAACTAGTCACACTTTCAGAGATACAAATAAGAATTAGACATCTAACTTGCATTACTGTAAGAAAAGTCATGTTGTCTTAACTCTGTCAGTGGGCCCTTGCTTTTATATTTTAAGAACCAATGAACCAGAAAAATTGTAAACATTGCATCACTAGAATGAAAGTAATCAAAATACCTCTTCTTCTCCATGCCATTAATTTTCAAGCAACACTTTTGCTTGCCTTTTTACATATGACTACAGAGAGTAGGTGAAACGGGAAAAAAGTCTCTGTGTTAGGGCAGATTTTTAGTGGGAAAACATGAGGGGTTTGAAGACCCTCTTTCCTACTGGGAAATTCACTCTCTCTCAGATTTGGTGTTTCTACAGAACAGTAATACATTTGGTACCATAACATTTCTGTGTCTGTGTGTGTGTTTGTTTTGAAATACCACAGCAAAAGAGTTCGGCAAGTTCTGAAGGACATGCGTGTTCATAACTATGATCGCTTCGCCAAGATGGGCTCTTCCTCTGCCTACTCTGGCTATGTTACACGTATGTAACCATGAAACTGCCTTTTAACCCTGTTTGTATTCCCAAACATTTGATTAATGCATTAGTTTAGTCACAGGTACCTTCTTTCTTTTTTAATTAAGGTGGTCCTGATGTATCATCCACATACAGCCTTGACATCCTCTATTCAGGCTCTGGCATTTTAAGGAGGAGTAATGTGAACATCCATGTTTTTGATAGAAATGCTGAACTTCATGCCAGCCAGGTAACTGCCATACTATGCATAAAAACTAAGCCAGTGTGTAATCTCTTCTTATAGCTTTTAAAACAATTCATCTAATGCCCAAGACCATAAAGTTTGCTGCACTCAGCAAAGTACAAGCCAGTAACAGGGGAAAGAGAAACCTGGAACAGCCAATGAGGCACATATTTGCCCTAACTAAAAGATATCTGTGTTGTTCTGTATCATATATCAAGTTCTGTCTCTGGTTAAAGCCCATACGCTTTATCTGATGTAATCAATACAAGCTTTGTCAGTTCTTAAAATCAAGCCTGTCATTTGGGTATAACATAGAATGGAAATAATAGATCAAATGTATAAATCAAAGAGATTTAAATGAGATGCCTCTGGTTTTGCCTCTTCTTAATGTTGGCAAGTACTTTCAGTATTATAATCCTCCTGAATTTCTTCAGGGCAAAAATTACTCAGTGGAACATCTTTGGGTTTTCCCCCAAAATGTCTGTGGAAAAGAGTCATATGGATAAGGAAATTTTATTTGAAAGTAGTCTTGGGACTGTGAGCTGAAAATTCTGCCTGCATCTAAAGGGAAAAACCATGCAGTGAGATTATTTTGTTTTCCATTTTTCCAGCTGCTCTACCTAGTTCCCTTAAATCTTGACCTCAGACTTTTTCATCTACAACTACATAAATAAGAGTTAGGCTCTTAGACATTAAGAAGAAGTGTAGAATTGTTAACAGCCTGGATCAAGCAGAGTTTTTTCACTGCTTCTATATCATTATTGCTTCTTAGGTGGTGATTGAAGCTCAAGGTCTGGAGTCCATAATAGCTGCAACTCCTGATGAAGGCGAGGAAAACCTGGACTCCTTTGCTGGCATGTCAGCCATTCTGTTTGATGTCCAACTCAGGCCAGTTACATTTTTCCAAGGCTATGGTGATTTAATGTCTAAAATGTTCTCAGCAACTGGAGATCCTATTAACGTGGTGAAAGGACTTATCCTCCTGACAGACCACTCACAGGTACTAATATCACACTGTTTGCTTCTTTTTCTGTCTCTTAAGCACAGATGCTCCCTCCACCTGTTATTGCAGGACATCTTATTTTCTCACTTTTCAATGCTGATAAAACTGGTCAATGTTCCATAGGCTTCTCTTACTATTGGAGCAATAGAAAAGTCACAGGTATTAAAAAACAGAATGAAAATATGTGAAAAGCAGTCTAAAACAAAGGTGAGAACATGTATCATTCTAGAAAACAAAGTAACACTGAATATAAGCAAATCCAACAGAGTTTCCTGTAGAAAACTCATATTGCTATCAGCTAGGGCCTCCCCTCCCACAGTTACTTGTAATACAGTATTGTATTACAAGTACATTACATGTGACCACCTAAGTTTTCCTCTTCCCATGTTGTCCAGAAACCCAACGTTCAACTAAGCAGTAACTGTTAGGTACTACATGATTCAGTCACTGATGCTCAAGCTTTCCCAGGTAACTAACCTTCAAAGCACAATGCTAAAGGGGTCCAAATTTCAAATGCTTATTGCTAGGCAAACCCAAGAATTAGGATTAAAATGAGGATCACATAACTGTTATGCAACTGTCACCCCAAATGGTCTGTTGATTTTATGCTTAAATATAGATTCATGTACAAATATAACTGGCTACATAATGTATTATTGGAGGACTAAAGTCTTGACATCTCTCTAGAAGTGCAGGGCCAGCACTTGGTTCAGTATTTTCATTCTTCCTAAGTGGGGATCTCCTTAGAACTTGTGGGTTTAACAGCAGCACTCAGATCATGAAACATCTTCAGCCTTAAACTTTACTTTTTACTTTTTGCTTTTAATTCTTGGCAAAAGAAAATGCCAAAAGCAGATGATGAGAAAATCCACTCTGATCAAAATTACACAGAACCCCTCTGCTGCACGACAGCTGTCCCCATCCTGAACCCAGCCCTGTTACAACGGTATTCTAAGTCTAGAGGGCTTCCCATGTAGTGCACAAATTGGCAAACTAAAGCTCATTCCAACAATGCTTTACAGTTCACATGCAGATTACGGGCAAAAACTTTACCATGACCTATTTAACAAACTGCAGAGGTGAGAAAGATAATCATGCCCAGTCCTGGGCATACGAGCATGGTGTTTGCAGAACTAAATATTTCCAACTGCTGTGCATGCACCAAGCTCCATACATACCCTGGATGAATCAGCTGGCCAGAAACCCCAACAGTTCTGTCAGCCAGCAGATTCTCCACCCCTCATCTTTGGAGAAGCTTAGAAAAGTCTGGGGCCTAGCAGGGCTACGACTGCCTGCCTGCCTGCCTGCCTGCCTTTTTTATCAATATCAGGGTGTAGCATTTTCCATCAGTCACTGACTCTCTGGAAGCCTGGGCAGCAGTGTGATGAGATGGGATCCAACCCTGCTTTCTCTTTTGGGTTGCCACTGAAACAGTTGCTACCTAAGCTCTGTGAGATTCAAGGAGTAGACACAACCAAAAGTGTGTGTACACAAACAGAAAGACACTCTCTACACCCCACAAAGGCAAAAATTATTTAAAGCACTGTTGGAACACAGCTTTAGGCTGAGCTGTGTTTTAAACATGGTGCATCTTTCTAAGAATGATTTTATAGCTAGGTTCCAGGTCAACAGCAGCGTCAACATGGTTTGGGCACTTCCACATAACCCAGTTAAGCTTCATTAGAAATGCTTTCCCCGGTGAAGTGCTTGAACCATGATTACAACTGTACTAGAAAACACTGTCAAATGGAAGTGTAAATGTTGAAACACTGGAACTGAGGAAAGACAGTGCAAGAGAGCCATAATTAATCTAGTTTGTTGATAATTGGCACTACCTCCACTTTCCCTGGCCAGTATGGACAGGACTTGCCCAGAACGTAAGCCCCTTTACAAATTGATACTCTAGATAACCAAGCCAAATGTGGATTTATCTTTTTTTCAAAGAAGAAAACCAAGCATGGGAAACAGTGCCCATTCCGTGATGCCAAAAATCACTGTGGCCCAGCTGATCGCAGTGTGATTTCAGAACAGGGAAAAAAACAAACATGAGATACGGACAGAGTGGTTGAGATCAAATGTCAAAAGGATGGCCTGGAAGCCAAGACTGAAACTTAAAAATGGGGCAATTGAATTGTCAGAAGAGATCTTATATAATATTTGGGTTGCAGTTTTTGCATTGGTACAGCCTAATTTTGAGAGAAGTGATTTTTAAATATTAGGAAAGTTCTGCTCCTATATTGCTGTTTATAAGGATTGTTCTGCACAGAAGGACCAAACCAGATTTGCACTCAAAGTGCTGTCAAGTCTACCAAATAATGCACCCCACACCTCTCCATCCCTCAGAAAATAGCTTCCTTTCATTAACTTTACAACTGCAGAATCATGACAGGCACATTTTGGAGAGGTGTTTCCAAGTTAATAATACTGCTTCTAAAGCTTACACCCCCGCCCACCATCTGTAACACATTGTCTCACATAACTCCACAAAGTGAAACAGCCGTTGCCAGTTCTCACAGTGTTGTCTGAGGGCTAAGAATAACCATCCAGAAGTTATAATTCCCTCTATAAAATAAACAGCTCTCATAAAACTGTTTTAGAGACCCTTAAGTCACCTGCATTAAAGTTCAGCAGTGTTAATATTTCTCCTAAGCGACACACCTGCCAGAAGCACAGAGAAATTAAATACTGTATTAATAGGTCAGAGAAAGCCAGACTGTGGAAGATAGCCAGTTCCCAAAGAAGTGCCCATTTCAGCCATCTCTGCATTTCATTACAGTAGCACTGTCAGTGTAGCACATAAAGAAAGGCTTTTTTATTGAAAAGTAGCATGTTTCCACATTTTGAACAGTAACAAACCACCAATTCTGATGTCTTGGATCATATTTTCCACTTCAAATGACACACAAAGCTTAAAATAGGAAGGGAAATGAAGATACTGCTCCTGAGGAGGCTGGGTCCCTGTGATTTACACCTCCCATCAGCTTGGATTGGATTTGCACATGAGGCGAAGGACAGGACTGAGCTCTAAATAAGGAAATAGATGAGCTAGGAAAACACAAGACAAGCACTCCTTAACTTCTCTGCTGGCTCCAGAGACAAACCTGACTTAATTCTAGGTAGCCTTTAAAGCCTTAAACTATGCAGCCATTGCAAACCAGGCATGCTCTAATATTACTAGGTGCAATTTGACAATGCATCTAAAAATATCTGCTCCTCTGGTTGTGTGTACGTGTCTCCACCAGAATGTCTACGGTAACCTCCTCGCTCATTAACAGCTACCCACCAATTTAGGCCCCAGTGAAAACAACGTAAAATAAAGTAAAACAAGCTGTATTTCCACACCTAAACAGACTGACAAGGAAAGTATTCCTTGCTCCATAACAGTCAGTAGAAAAACTCCCTTTGCTTTCAGAAAGACCACGGCTCTAACCTGGGATTTTAACTTGTGTGAAAATGAGAAATCGGAGCACCACTATGACCACACTTGCTGCGGGCGTGCTGCATTTATGAGCCACAGCCAGCCCACTACATGCTTACATTAAATCTCAAGCCCACTTCAGCAGCAACCGACTGCCACATTGGTTCTGCCAGAGATTGTTTCAGGGATTGTTTCTTTACCCTAAAAAGTGAAGTATCCATATAATATACAGCCACCATAATTGTCCATGTCCTTGGTTATGGCAGGAAAGCGTAGGAAAACTTTAATGCTCTGAATAAAAACCTCCCCAAATGCTGCTCTTTGCTGTAGGGATTAGGAAGCCAGACTGTCTCTGCTTGCTTCTTTCTAAAATCTTTAGACAGCATTAGCTGGAACCACTGGGCTACCAAATAGCTAGGAAGAGAAGATAGACTTTTAAAGTGCCTGGATGTCAAAAAGGGAGAGGAAATTGAGTATCCAAACATCCTACAAGCACCTGCAGTGCTACAGATGCTGAGAAACCACAGGAACAGAAACCTGAGGGGAGGGCAAAAGCCAGCTGGGATAGAGGAGAAAATGTCCTGTACACAGGGAATATTATCGAAATAAACTTTTCCCAAATTAATGGTTCTTTTAGCACAGTGAATTAATCCTCTAGTTCTTAGGGAAGCAGGACAACTAACTCACTTTATTAGTGAGTTAGGTTGCCAAGTTGAGTGAACCTTAAAATCTTGGCTGCATGTCAAAACTTAAAAGTAATGAGCTTCCGTGACCCTGAGTTATATTATCACTTGTGAAACAGGCTCCACACGATGGGTTTCCAGTCCAGCCGTAAAGATTTCAAGAAGCCTTGAGCGCACTTGATGGAAAATGCATTAAATGCAAATTCACTTTGGCAATTAAGATGCATTAGCTTAGGAGTTTGGCCACCCAGCCACTGAAGACATAGTTGCTGCCATAGGGTGGGTTCGGAGCCACTACACACTGCATGACTGGTGACAGTGCACTTGGGTGCACTTTGCTTTGAAGCCTTCAGCTGTGCTGAAGAAGCCACACCACGCTGCACCATTGCTGGGGCTGCAATCAGGAGTGTAATCTGATTTAGCTGAAGTGCCAGCAGAGCCTCCGTGAGGCTTGTGTGGTAGCCCTTGGAGACAGAGGCCATGACATTTCTTGCAGTGATACTCCTTGCAGAAATTATGCCAGCTGGCACGTGAGGGAGAAGGGAAAAATGCAAGGTACCTTTCCTTAGCCTCATCCCAGTTTCTAGGGAGCAAGATACGTCAGGGGTGTTTAGTCCACCCTTGCAGAAAAGTCACCTGTTCTTTATTGTTCCTCCAAAATGACAAGTGACATGATCACAGTACAAAATGTAGTAAGGAAACTGCTGGACTCTGCGGTCAGTAATGGGGGACTTACCTGTGTTTTTTGATGGCTCTAGGAGATCCAGCTGCAGTCCGGGCCGAGGGCCAGCACAGAGTTCCTAGGTGGCCTGGCCATTGACATCTCGGGAGGGATGGAGTTCAGCCTGTGGTACAGGGAATCCAAAACCAATGTCAAGAACCGGTGAGATACTTCCAGCACATGATACAGCTGTAGAGAGCTCAGACTCCTGGGCAACAGTAGTCCCAATGAGAAAAATTTAAAGATAAAAGACCTTGTGAATGAGTTAAAATTAAATACCTTACATGCATGGGGGAACACTTGTACTTCTCTTCTCCTTTCCTCCCAGATAATACTCGTCTGATCTGAATTTATATACCTTTTCCAGAAGAACAGGCTCCTTTGAGAGCATTTGATTTGTATGGGTGGTAGGACTGTTTGCAGTTGAATTTTCTCTTTCTTAACGTGTTTTGAATTAACTGTAATGCCTGAATTTATTTGCAGGATAGCCATGTTTACAGCTGGTAACACTGAGGTGGATTCCTTCTTTATGAAAACTGGTATGGAAACCAGTTTGGAAATAGAAACGGCATTGGATTTCATCTCCACAGTGCAGTTTTCACAGTACCCATTTTTGGTCTGTATGCAGATGGACAGAGTCGAGTCTCCATTCAGGTAAGAACTAAGAGCACACAATTTCTGAAGCGTACGTCCAGCCAGCTGCTGAATCTGGAAATTTAGGTCTTCACAGCCACAAGAAATTAACAACAGAGGCCTAATTTCAGCCTAACAGAGTCAGGTGTAGCGGAGACTGTTACACACACCAGTCTCTCTGTGAACCCATGCTTCCCTGTCTCTCACCCCTGAGATTTAGAAAGGACTTTGTGAAGATCACAAGTTGGTCTCAGCTTGCATTTTAGCCTTATTGTCTAATTTGGTTTTGCAAGTAAGCCAACTGAGGTGGCAGGACACTGTTCCCCTTGTGCACAGTCAGTTCTGATCATAGAATCACAGAATCATAGAATGGTTAGAGTTGGAAGGGACCTTCAAGATCATCAAGTTCCAACCCCCCTGCCATGGGCAGGGACACCTCCCACTAGACCAGGTTGCTCAAAGCCCCATCCAGCCTGGCCTTAAACACCTCCAGGGATGGGGCATCCACAACTCCTCTGGGCAACCTGTTCCAGTGCCTCACCACCCTCACAGGAAAGAATTTCTTCCTAATATCCAATCTAAATCTCCCCTCTTCTAGTTTAAAACCATTACCCCTTATCATATCACTACGCTTCCTGAAAAAGAGTCCCTCTCCTGCTCTCCTGTAGGCTCCCTTCAGATACTGGAAGGCTGCTAGAAGGTCTCCCCAGAGCCTTCTCTTCTCCAGGCTGAACAGCCCCAGTTCTCTCAGCCTGTCCTCATAGGAGAGGTGCTCCATCCCTCTAATCATCTTTGTGGCCCTCCACTGGACCCGTTCTAACAGTTCTATGTCCTTTCTCTGTTGAGGACTCCAGAGCTGGACACAGTACTCCAGGTGGGGTCTCACGAGAGCAGAGTAGAGGGGCAGAATCACCTCCCATGATCTGCTGGTCACGCTTCTTTTGATGCAGCCCAGGATACAGTTGGCTTTCTGGGCTGCCAGCGCACACTGCTGGCTCATGTTGAGCTTCTCATCCATGAGCACTCCCAAGTCCTTCTCCTCAGGGCTGCTCTCCAGCTATTCTCTGCCCAACCTGTATTTGTTTCTGGGACTGCCATGTCCCAGGTGCAGGACCTTACACTTGGCTTGGTTGAACTTCATGCCATTTGCATTAGCCCACCTCTCAAGCCTGTCCAGGTCCCTCTGGATGGCATCCCTTCCCTCCAGCGTGTTGACTGTACCACCAAGCTTGGTGTCGTCAGCAAACTTGCTGAGGGTGCATTCTATCCCACTGTCCATGTCTCCAACAAAGGTGTTAAATAGCACGGATCCCAGTACTGACCCTTGAGGGACACCACTCGTCACTGTCCGCCACTTGGACATTGAGCCGTGCGGCCATCCAGCCAGTTCCTTATCCACTGAGTGGTCCATCTATCAAACCCATGACTTTTCAATTTGGAGACTTTGCATAAGTCCAGGAAGATGACATCCATTGCCCTGCCTTTGTCCACCAAGTTTGTGGCAGTATCGTAGAAGGCCATCAAATTTGTCAGGCAGGATTTGCCCTGATGGTGACCTGAAACTCTTCCAGCAATAGTTCTTTATTGTACTGTTGAGAGACTAAGTGCATAACCATAAACTCACTGAAGTGGAAAGTTTTCTTCATCACTTGCTATTTACTAGTGTCATCAAAAAGATGTGGTGTGTTAAACTCTTGCAACTGTTGTGTTCTATCATATTTTATTGAGGGACCAACTTTTCTGGAAACTAAACATCTGTGCAATAAGGTAAAAAAGATGCTTTCCAATAGCCAAAGAGTAGTAATTGTGTTGCCATGTGAGAAGCTGAGTTTACTACCCCCTCCTAATCCCTATTTGCTAAGACCTAAGGATGATAACATTTGCAGACACTGTGCCAGATTTCTGTTCGGGCTTTTCAGGTCCAATAGATGGTAAGCCTAAGGGGAATTAAAGACCTCAAGGATCTCCAGAAAATCCCAAGAAAACAGTACCTGTTATTCTGCAGGTCCTAAAACTTCTTCTAATTATACTTACACATTGTGAAAGTGCCATCTGTGTGTGTAAAGTGTTTATCTCTAGCTTCACGTGTACGGTACAGATTTTGCAGAAATCTGCTGACTCCACACCACTGTGTTCTGTCTTTACAGGCGTTACGTGACCAAGTATGAAAGTCTCCCATCTGGCAGACGGTACACTGCAAAGAGAGGGAAAGCGGAACTCTTGGCAGGGAATGAATTCCCTCTCCATCAAGAAAACTCCAACATGTGCAGGAAGGTTTTCGGGGCAAAGTCTGATTCCTCCAGCAACTGGTTTTGAAAAGAGCACGTGAGCTTTTGCTTTCCTGAATCCGTGGCTCCCTCAATGACTTAGGCTTGTACGTACCGAACCAACTTGGAGCTTGATCTTGCACTACTGCAGTTAATGGGAAGTTTGCCATTGATTTCAACAGGCCAGGATCAAACTCTCAGTGCGTGCACAGTGTTTACATATTAACCTCTATTTAAAACTTTTGTAAAAAAAAAAAAAGCTAAGGCAAATAAAGACCAATTTGATAGTATTCCATGCACTCCCTTAAGGGTGGTGCTAGTTCTTTATTTTTACTTTTTCATGCCAAAAGCAAAAATAACCCCTCATTTTTCTTTATTGGGGAATACAAAAGTCCATGTCTTTGACATGCAGTAAGAACAATTATGATGTGTAAAGAATGATTATTTATGGATATAGTTTAACGTATTTAGGTATTTTAAGCCTATGACCAATCCTCATTCAAATATGCAAGTACAATTAACATCTCAATGGGACCATGAATTCCTACTTACTCAGTATTACCTGTTTACAAAAAAAAGCAGGTTTTATTTTACATGATTTTAAAGGATTTTCCCTTTTTTTTTTTTTTTTTTTTTTTTG
>VZRU01006070.1:33982-46781 GCA_013398155.1 Pedionomus torquatus
TTTTTTTTAGGCAGACAGAGCCTGATTATTATTTTTATTTATCTTTTGAGGTTTTTTTATTAACTGATATAGTAAAATAGAATTGATTAAAAATGTGGGGTAACATTTCCAGAAGTACTTACAGTTGCCTTAATTCTGTTCCCGTTTAAATCAATGGTATAATTTCTGTAGTTATCACCAGGAGCAGAGTTAAGCCAACACTGGTTGCTCTTCAAGGTTGCCTCCTGAAAATTTGTGTCCCCTTGTGTAATCAAGGCAGTTGCGTTTCAGAAAATGAGTGCCCACTAAGGCAATTCTGAACTGTGATGAAGGAAAAGGTACTGAAAGAAATCCATTTTGAATGCACAGTCTAGCAAAGCTTGGGCAGAGCCAGGATGTTTTCTAAGTAAGTTAAGTTCATATTTCAATGCCAAAAGGTAATCACTGCTCATACAAGTCCTCCAATTAAAATGACTTATACCTTTTTGCTTGTTCAAGCAGCGTCGTCTTCATAGGAACTGTGTGGGGAAAAAAAAAAAGTTTTATATTTACAACAGCATTGAAGATTAAGAAAGAATATGCCTCATCCCAGTTCAGCTGATCTCTAAGATGATCCATCTGATTTAGTTTTTATAGGACAAGGTGGGTGAGTGCTGGTCACAAAAAAAAAAGTAAAATAAAAAGCCAGGAACAACTGTTTTTCAAAAACCCAAAACCAGGCAGGAAAAACCCATAAATTGTCATTTAAAAAAAAAAAAAAAAAGTATTACTATAATAAAAAAAAATCCAGATTCTTTTGTGTTGTAAAAAAACGAGAGTGCAGAAATCTGCAAGAATCAAACTATAAATGGGATGAAACAGTCTGCTTGTTGTCTTTCCTGAGAATGCTGACACGCTTCTAGTCAAAGCATAAATAAAACAGGTAAAAATACAATTGGTTTGTTTTCAGTCTTGTTTTTTGTCCATTACTTTATGGGTTAGGAAAAACTCTCATTTGAGGAAGGAATAGTGTCGATGGGGACAAGAGGAATCCTTTTGTTCACCACCACAGAGGAACCAGTAACAAGTTGGATACTCACTTTTCCTGGGCTCCCCCTCTAGTCAGGAGACAGAGGTATCTCCAGAGGGTGGTGTAGACCCCAAGCAGGATGCACCATGTGCTGGAGGTGCCTGCCCAGATCCTCTGCCCAGAGGTAGGACCCAGCTGTCCCTCTTCAGTGATGACACCAGAGTAAGTGACTTGAGGCCAAAGTGATACCAACACAGCTGGCAGTGACGCCACCCTGTGAAATAACATGGTCAGCACTGCCAGCAAACCTCCTCCTGATCCTGTTTTAAACTCCCTCTTTCAGCCCTCTGCTGAAGATTTTACACATCCCATCCCCAGGCATTCCTCCTGCCTCCACAAGGGGCAGTTTCTCCTTCCTCCCTTCTAAACCTCCCCTCCTTCTTCCAGAGAACCCACAGTCCTTCTCCTTGCAGGAAGGCTCAATCAAAGCTGCCTCTTCCCCTTGATATCTACGCTCAAATTCTGTACCCTCTATTTTGTAGACACTGTTTGATTCCTCCACTACTGTACTAGGAACTGAAACTGAAAACAAGCTTTTACATTTCTTATTACTACTTACTATTTCTGTCATATAAAACAAAACCAAGGTCAGAGCTAAGTATTCACACACCTAGAAAGAGGCAGTCTCCTCCTACAGTGATCTGACACTCTAAATGTAGAAGGCAGACAAAGAGCAGCATGAAGAAATAGCTATCGTCACTATTTCACTCGTAGAGAATTGAGATATCAACAGATGACAACCTCAACTCCACAACCTAACAGATCAACAGTCTGCCAGGCTCGCCCATGACTTCACAACCCAAAATCAGAATAAGAGAGTTCTAGATAATGCAGTTTGTATCTGTATGATCTGTGTCTGACATCAGCAATCCCACTGCAAAGCTTACCGCCCTTTCGAATTTATCGACCCTAAGAACCTTCTGGATGTGCACCGGTAAAATGGGGGCATTTGGCACATAAAATTAGTGTAACATCAGCGCTCACTTTCCAAAAAAGCATAACATGAAATATTTTCCAGTTATGAAAAATAATCTGGCTATTGCTAAGTATCTAGGTGAGGACACACGGGTTGCTTCTCTTTCACATGAAACACACGGGTCTGTTTAACATAAATACATCAAGTCTCCCAGAGATACTGCCCGGTGTGTCTTGCCTTTTTATTTCCTCATTAAGCCCTGGCAGAGCTTGTTGAAGAAAATCATGTTCCCATCCCCATTATTGAAAACTGGCCTTTCAGAATGCGCCAACCAGCGTGTAAAGGCAATTCTGGGCTTCCACAACTTTGACAACATCACTTGAAACTAATTCAGACAGAACCTCTGAGGCCCACACGGCTCCTTCAGAAGGGATACTTGTCCTCGTGGATGCCCCCTGGTACCGCAGCAATACACTTGCTCCTGAAGCTATCTGACCCTAACAGCTGGGCATAATGGGGATTCCAGAAGGGGTTTAGTCCAACAGCTGGGCAATGGAAGGCTACGACTTCCTTACCAGAGCTCCATAGCTACGGAAACAACAAAACTGACAATATTCTAAAAATAAGGTGAAATTAATACATTGCTTAAGCCCGCATTTGAAGTGAAAACACACTTAGGGTTACAACCAAAGCAAACACTATGAGCATTTATCAAATCGGGGGCGTTAATCATAAATATGCAACATGCATCTTTAATAATGGCTATCATGTGCACTTTTAAATAATCAATAAAGGTAGCAATTAAACAAGAATTCATACCTGAAGTTCAGAGAAGTAAACAATGCTTAGTTTGGAGAAGAGGAGGCTGAGGGGAGACCTCATTGCATTGTACAACTACCTGAAAGGAGATTGTAGAGAGGTGGGTGTTGGCCTCTTCTCCCAAGTGAATAACGACAGGACCAGAGGAAATGGTCTGAAGTTGTGGCAGGGGAGGTTTAGACTAGATATTAGGAAGAGTTACTTCACTGAAAGAGTGTTCAGGCACTGGAACAGCCTACCCAGGGAGGTGATGGAGTCACCATCCCTGGAGGTATTTAAGAAATGTGTACATGTGACACTTCAGGGCATGCTCTAGGGGCTGAGATTGTAGGGTTTTTTTTGTGTGTGTATGGTTGGACTCAATCTCAGAGGTCCTTTCCAACCCTGATGATTCCGTGATTTTGTGATTCACAGAAAGAACAGTGCAATGATAACTCAGCCAAGTCCAAAACGCAAACCACTTGCAAGAGATTTTGAAATTTTCCCACTAAAGTTTCAAGAAGTGCTAATTTTTAAAGAGTATTTCTCATATACTCTTCAGAAAATATTCAAATTCCAGGATTCAGCTTCTCACTGCACTCCTAAACATACTCTGGTGCAGAAAGCACAGGAAAACTGAAGTTCAGTGGCCTGGAAGGCAGATCACCTCATGAGGTTATGAATTAAGCTGCCAATGCATTGCAGGTTAGCAGATATGAGGACTAAACATCATTATCTTTGCAACACTTGACTGCTGGTAAAATGCATTCTTTCCTACTGAAAATGGATACCAACCAGAGCTGCACGGGTGTAAACCAGCACGATCTCAGAACAGCCTGCAGCTACACTGACAGCGTCTCCCTTTCCCTTGCTAGTGGGAACAAGATGATGATTTAAAATATCTTACTTTTAATAAAATTAATTGATAATTAACAAAAGGTGATAGGGTTAACACACATGCAACAACCTGTAAAGTACTTAGCCCAGATTTCCAATGAATACATGTTACTTATAAAGGCAACTTACTGAGAATGTCTGGTAGAGAATTTTCCTGGCTACACAGTGTAGAACTGCAGTCCCTAAGGACAGATATGCTTTGGGAGTTATAAGGCCATATAATGCAAGCTCCAATTTTACATTAGAACACAGGAGGATTTGTTAAAAATAGCAAAAATAAACAGAAACTCTGGTTGAGCAAGGTTTTTAACCCCATTTTCAATTTGAACTGTGCGCCTTGCCCAGCAGAGGTCAATGGCAAGCAGGGCAGCGGCGGAGCTGGGCTGGCAGGCACTGTTCCGCAGCATCAGGTTCAAATTTGGCAACCAGATGATAGATTACCAAAAATAAAACAGCTGGCTAGACAAGAGATACAATTCGGGTTTGGCAAGCAGATTACCTGTTCTCAACAGCGACAATCCAAAATGACAGCAATTCAAAAATAGGTGCTTTCCCCCCCCCCTTTTTTTAAGTGTTCTGTTTTGTCTGGCATAGCTTGCTTAGATCTGGCATCAGGGAACTATCTGCTTCTCATTTTACTTTGTTCCTCCTAACAAAAAGTGCTGCATTCCTATCATTTGGTCTTGTCATTCTTAGCAGTGATGCTTTAAAGACTATTTATAAACTCGTAAGACTTTCTCCACCGGTCCTTGATAATCCTGCAAAATCCCATACATATTTCACCTGACTTTTCATTTTAATTTAAGGCATCCTAAGAAACGCTCTTGTTAATTTCAGTGGATTCTTATAGCACGAGGCATGTTGCTATTGGACAAACACTGGCTGCAAGAGTGAGCCCCTTAGGGACAGGTTAGAGTTTGTGTCTCTGAGCATATTTAGTTTTGACCTCTCTTTTGTAGAGTTGTGAGCTTCAAAGGTCCATCTATGGTGAGAAACAGCAGTGAAGTGCTCATTACAGAGCTCCACTGACATCAGACTCCGGGAGCTCTTCTTGGAGAAAAGCAAAGGAGGAGTTCCCAAATTTTCATGCTCAGACATAGGGAGAGAACGTCACAAACACTAAACCACTCTTTTCTTAGTAAACTTGGGCTCCCAGCAAGGTAGGAAGACTGTGTAGTCATGTATTGGAATGATACAGCAACTTCCCAGCAGATGTCCTCATATTGTGTTACTTGCAGACAAATAATGAGGTGGGAATCTCTTTTCCTTGAAGCATCTAGGGTGCATGATTATAAAGGAAGACCATTATAACGTGCCCCTTACATATCAAAAAACTGAGAAGTGAAAGTGATCTTTTAAGCTGCAAAACAAATCTTTTTGTTTTCAAGTACACTTTGAGGTTGTTTTGTTTTTTTTTTTGGTCCTCGACTCATGCTTTTTTAAATGTTTGGACATAACAGCAGAAAGCTGCTCAATCTCCTCTCACATAGAAGGAACACGTGAAAGACGCAAAAGGTTTTTCCTAGCAATAATTCAAGCAATACTACTATCCACTAATAAAGTGATCCTATTTTTGATTGTATCACAATATTAGACAGTGAAAATAGCACAGAGAACGAGTAGAAAAAAGTCATTCACCCCACCGATTGCTCTCTTACTACAACACACAAAGACACAGTTCTTTGGATACCCAAGCCCATATACCAGCCAAAGTTAGTCCACTGAAATCAGGGAGCTCTTTTTTTTTTCATTTAAGTTATAGTTGAGGAAAAAAATATTCCAAGAAAGTCAAATGAAGCAATGCCCCCAACTTGCATTTGTCCTAAGAGGGCAGAGTAATCAGTGAGATCAGGCCAGAAAGAGACTTACAACACTGGGAAGACTCTGAGTGAGGGGTTTTGGATCTGCTCTCCAGTGAAATCTTTTCTTCTGTTACTGTTTACATGTTGAATCAAGCAACGCCTCTGTTATCACTTGTTCTGCACAATAGCAAAGGCAAGTTCACAAACATATGACCAAGCAGGGAACTGCAGGCTTACTTGCAGTGTATCTTTTACTGAAAAATACATTTTATTTATTAGAACATTCAAAAAAAAAAAAAACAAACCCAAAAGAACCCAAAAGAACCAACCACCAACCCCCCCCCAAACCAAAAAACAAGAAAAAAAAAAAAAAACCAACAAAAAACTAAAAACAAATAGCCCAACATGGTACAAATGCTAACTCATTCAGTTACAAACTTTGGTACCCAGCGGTTTCAGACAGTCCATTCTCGCGTGGTGGTGACGTACTGAAGCATTCCCGATGTGCAACACGCTGCTGGTGCAATTCTCAGAGTGATTCCGCTGTCCTTGAATCCTGGGCTCGTGGAATCCAGCAGCGGAATCACTTTGGGCTTCGGCTACGCACTTGCCACAGTGTTGTCTACATTAAGAGCAGCTCAAAGAGTCCATTTTTCTCCAGTTATATATCTTCTTTTTTAATTTTTTCCCCCACAGGCAACAATCATCAATACAATGAGCTCACGGCATTTTCCTTTTGCCTTATAATCCACCGCTCTCTCATCAGACATAGCACCCACATCCTCTTAACAATCACTATCCTTACCTCACATTTGCACTTTTAAATACCTTTACAATGATAACCCCCCTCACTAAAATAGGGGGTGGAAAGAAAAGAGAAAAAAAAGAAGAAGAAAAAAAAAATGAGAAAGGGGAAAAAAACAAGCGATTTTATACTGTATGTGTTCTTAGGTAGCCACAAGTTAATGGTAATTTATAAGCATAAGGAATGACACTTTGGCCATCATACTAGAGAGTAAAGGCAGCTTTGAATGCAGACAAGAAAAAAAATAAAACCACAACCACACAACCCATAAATACAATTTAAATCATTCATCAAGTGATTCACCAAGGATTAAATTTAACTGAGTGAAACCGACCCTGCAACAAAACACCAGAACAGCATTCGTGCATCACTCCAGTCCCGTTCAAACTTTTAATTGCATCCTGACCTAAAATGCACAGAAGCAGCTGGCCAGCTGTTGCAGGCCCTGAGCCCTGGTGGCAGGGCTAGGAGGGAACTTGAGTGGTGCACGGGATTTTGCCCTGCTTTGCACAGGGGGTGAATTTCAGCTGTAACGTACTATGACTGCACTGCGAAACATATAATACTAGCAGCTTGTGAACCCTAACATGGAGGGATTGATGCTAATCCAAGATATGTGGTTACACGTCACCCCATCAGCTGGAGAAATTCACCACTGGGGTACGCATGGAGGAGCACCATATTGCTGGATTTTTTTTTCTGGTAGCCTTTCATGGCACTGTCTGCTGGGTCTGGCTAGGCTCAAGCCCAGAGCTTCAGTTGTATACATACAAAGTGAAGAACCCAGGACTTGGGTCTGCAAGGCACTCAGTGCTCTGGGCCAAGTTCAGCAGAGTTGTGTGGGTTAAAAAAAATAAACACGCAAAGAGACCTTGCTTCCACTGAAGTTCCCAGAAATCTGCTTTGATATTGGAAGTTAGGGATGTGAAGGCTTTGCTAGACTGGGTCTGCAAAGCAAAGCTCCTTGCAAAACTGATCCCGTGATGCAAACACAAAGTCTCTTTAGTAACAGCCCCAATTAAGCAAATGCTGTTTGACATTAGAATTGGCATGCTCCACTGAAGAAAACTCCCCTGAGAAAATAAATAGCTGTTGGTATTGACTCATTTCATGGCTTCTGTCTCCACAGGCAGTTAAAAAAAAAACCTGCAAAATTTTCCTCCGACAAATATATGTTGAAATCCTGGGCACTTTGTTTTCTATACATTTTTTCCCTTTCAAGTACACTGGGTGGAAACTGTAAACCCTGAGTTTGTGAGTGCAAACCTATCTCTTGTAAACTCCAAGGTGAAAGTTCGCTCCAAGCACCGATATAGGAAAAGATAGGACAAAACATTTTTAAACACAGATGCTAGTATTATAATGTACCTACTGTGCACAGGTATGTCACAGTGGACGATCTACTCTGGTACCTGCACTGTCCTGCAGTCCAAAGTACTGTTTCCTTTAACACTGATACTCTACTCATAACGTGTACAGACTTAGCAGTCATGAAAACTGTGAAGCAGCATTCATTTTCTTTAAGAGGCATTCAGCCCAAATCCCAGTAAGAAGCTAGAGCTTCTAACTGTAAACCCTACAACCAAAGAGCACAGGGATTAAGTTTACCAACTATATGCATCTGCCAGGCACACCAAGCTCTTTTAAAAATGTTAGAATAATATTTTTTCATTGATTTTTCCACAACGATGAAGATAAATGTTAAATCGCTCACTATCTGTATACTGGCAGTGCCTTTCATCCTGAGGGCAATGTCAATTTGTGCCTGTAAACAAATAAATTGCATTGAAATAGAGTCTTACACGTATGGTTAAAGACACCTGTAGCTGAGTTTTCTGTATCTTGTGAGTTACTCAGGAAAACCTGGGGCTTTCTTTAAGAATGGGAAATCCTGAAACTTCCTTAGCAGCAGGAAACCTTGAGAAGAGGTGCGCGAATCCCTGCGGTAGCAAATGCTTAGGTACAGACTTTTGGGTTCTGCATTTAGATTTTATATTTTCAGCCTGTTACCTCAGGAAAGCTTTATGCTAAATAATTTAGGCTTGATCTTACATTTATCAGCTTCCCAAAGTGTTTCACTGAAGTGAAATTTTGGGCAGGGAACACACTACTGTATCTTATTCTTACTGTCATTATTAACAATTATCTTTTGCTGGGACAAACTGGTCGCTGGCAAAAAAATAATCAGTTTAAACAGAGTTCAACATACAGACGTATGTGTCGCTGCATTTTGAGTAATCTTTTATATTTTCTTGTTCAAAAGAGAAATATTTTCTTAGCAAATATAGATAGTGTGGCTGTAACTCTCAGGTAAAACTGCCAAACAACAGGTAAAGAAACAATTACATATCATTGGGTCTGTCACATTAAAGGACTCATCTCACAGGGGAATGGCTAGGATTGGGTTTTCAGCAATGTTGCATTTTAAGGAAGACTGGAGTGCGGTCTTATAGAAAAATAAATGCTGTCCTCTCCTTTAGTGTCAGGATCTAAAAACAATACATTCAACTTCTGGCTTTCCAGTATTTAAACATTGTCATAATTAAGGCAATTTGTGATGTTCAACACAGTAGAGCACACAAACCTCAAAAGATATCAAATGTGTTTTCTGAAATTTAGACAATCTGTTCAGAACCATGCAGTCCTAACACTGCAGATCTCTCCATTTACAATTCCAAGGGCAGAAGTACAACGTACAAAATAGACATCTGAAATTGTCACTGAAACCTATGGGGAAGACCCTCATTTACTGCAATGGGAGAGCGCTGAGGGATTGATTTTTTTTATAAAGAGTTACAGGGCTGCATTGGATCATCACAACATGTTCCAGGGACCTGGACAGAGCTGTGGTCGATCCACACTGAAACACTGCTGCATTTACACCCTGTGTTTTACAAAGAGCTGTAGTGTCACTACTGCTCAGAGGCCACCAGCATGGGGGCAGCGCCTAAAGCCTGAAGATTGGCTTCAAATATAAAAACAACTTTGCAGAAAATAATGCAGTAATTTAGTATCACTCGCACGATTAAATGTATGTGTACTCCAAAATCGGGGGGGCATTTAGGAGAAAACAAGAAACTTACACACTTGCTTTGTATGATGAAGCAAAAAAAATGAGAAAACTGTGGAAGCAGTTTTTAGGATGAATGTTTAGTTACCAAGTGTGTCTCAGATTAAAGGAGTGTGATCCTTCTTCCTTATCCCTGTAAAAAAAAACACACAGTAAAGCATCATTAATAAAAGTTAGATTGTTAGATGCCACAAGATCTGAGCAATCTTTACTCCAGAGAAGTGCATAGTATCACCTTCATTGTCATACTAGTCTCACTACTAATTTCCTAAGCTACTGCCAAGAATCAGACAATAGCATCCAACTTTTTAAAACGGGTCAGTGCTTGGGCAACATTATTTTTTGAGCAGAACTGATCCCTGCTGCTAAACATGCTCAACATGGTTCTTTATGACCCCACAGTCGCCTGCAGACTGGTCCTGGGGAGCCTCACACATATAGGCAGACAGAGGGTAAAGTGTTCTGTCTGAGATTTTAAGTGACCCCTCCAGAAGTTAACAGACCTGAGCACTTCACTAACAAACACAGCATCCAGCATGGTGTACGTAAGCAAAAGTGAAACAACCCATAAACATGTGCTCCAAGACTTGTGGAGTTAAGACTGGCCCCAGAAAGCATCCTGGACAACAAAGTAATTAAGCTCACACTTAAATTTTATTGGTATCAATGTTAAACACTATTTCACAGAATGGTTCGAGTTGGGAGGGACCTTAAAGATCATTGAGATCCAACTCCCTTTCCATGGGCAGGGACACCTCCCACTAGAGCAAGTTGCTCAAAGCCCCATCCAGCCTGGCCTTGAACACTCCAAGGGATGGGGCATCCACAACTTCTCTGGACAACCTGTTCCAGTGCCTCACCACCCTCACAGTGAAAAATTTCTTCCTGATATCTAATCTATACCTACCCTCTTCCAGTTCAAAGGCATTACTCCTCATCCTATCACTACATGTCCTTGTAAGAAGTCCCTCTTCAGCTTTCTTGTAGGCCCTCTTAAACATTTCTTCAGTAGCTACAGATTTGAACACAAGCTTATGCTTATATCCATGTATAGATTGCTTTACTAGGTCAAATGCTAAAGCCCTTTTAGTTCTTGAAATATTCCTGTATTTCCACTAAAATTGGACAGGTGCTTTACTAAATTCTCAAGGAAGACATCAGGACAAGTAAATCCTATGTACTACATATTTCACTGTAAGTTGACTTTTTGACTTAATAACATAGAACATACATTTTGCTGAATAGGGCACAACTAAAACAGAGTTTAAAAATATCAATTTATGAGACTTTAAAAATCATTCATATAGGCTGTCCACACAACATTACTTTTAAAGGCAGGCATACATTGTCTGATAGCAGGTAGGAAGAAACACAACTAATAAGTGTATTTGCATACTTTGGTAAAAGACCTGAAAGACATTTGACTTAGCCTACTTTCACCATAAAAATAAGTGCCCTGTGTATTCCTGTAACTATCAGGTGGCTTCAGTTTAGGCACATGTTCAAAGACATCAAGGAAAAATACCCTTCTAACAGTGGTAATACAACTTAGTACAGTTACTTTCTACTTTGCTCATTTATTTACCTAAAGCAAGGCATGAACTCCCCAAAGTGTATTGTGGAAATAAATACAAAAAATAAAAAAAGGCATTTTCATTAATTCCAGATGGGAACAAGCTCCCTTTAGGCAGACTGCTCTCTACAAGTAGGCATTGTCTGGATTCAAATGTGGACAGATATGGCAAGTTTACTAGAGCTGAAAATTAGCATCCTTGTTTTTTGAAGGAAGGAAGTGCAGCAGGAAAATCCAGGCAAAGACTATGTTGCTAAAAGCTCCCCAACTACTGTAAACAAAGAAGAGGAGGGAAGAAATTGACCTCATGATATCTCTCAGAAACACATACACATTCTCTAATACTTGCTCCATATCAAAAATTCAAGAATTGTTCGGAAACTGCATCCTTTATCTTGGATTTTGCCAGAATCTAAATTTATAGGATCCATTTTATCCCACTGACTATGCAGAGAAGAGGACTAGCCACAAAAAGAAGCACTGGAAGAGCAGCAGATGTTCATAGAGTTCAGTGCCGACAGCGCCAGGGCCATCACACCACCACCAGCGAGTCAAGTCAGCTCTGTCACGCTGATCTCCAAGAGGTGATGCAGACCAAGACGGAACAGTCCTTGACACAGTGACATAGCTTGTGAATGAACACACAAAAAAATGAAGAGGGGAGGAAGAGATTACGTGCAGTGTGGCAAGAATTATGTGCAGTGTGGGAGTGAAAAGAAAGAGCACTCATTCAGAGACCTGAAAGGACAGTATTTTATTCAAAACTTAGGATCATGTAATGAAAACTGGCTGTTTTAAAATCCATTTTAGGATATGCACAGCATTTCTGCAATCAAAAAAAAACCCTGATATGATATGAAAGCAATTGGAATGAAAAAATTATCAACAGTTCACCTTCTGATTCATACAAAATTATATTCCTGTTATTGTTTGGGGAAATACACTACCCCAAGCAAACATATGTATTTAATTAGAAAGAGATAGAGGAAAAGAAGGGGAAACGACAACAAAAAAGCAGATAATAAAAGAAAGAAGAGAAAATATTATTCACAGGGACATGAAAGGTATGAGAATAAAAATGTTGAGTAGGTACAAGGGCAGAACGGAATAACTGGAAGAAATCTATAGACATGGCATGCATGTTATTTTCATAGAATCACATAATTGTCTAGGCTGAAAGGGACCTTTGAGATCATCTAGTCCAACTATCAACCTGACTGACTTAAAAAAAATCACTAAAACATAGCTCTAAGCACCATGTTTACACATCTTATAAATACCTCCAGGTATGGGGCCTCAACCACTTCCCTGGGCAACCCATTCCAATGATTAATAACCCCTTCCCTGTAAAAATTTTTCCTGATATACAACTTGAACCTCCCCTGTCATAACTTGAGGCCATTTCCTCTTGTCCTATCATCTGTAACTTGGGAGAAGAGACTGTCCCTCACCTCTCTACAACCTCCTTTCAGGTAGTTGTACACAGCAATAAAGCCTCCCCTTGGCCTCCTCTTCTCCAGACCCCTTACCAGATTCATTGCCCTTCTCTGGACCCACTCCAGCACCTCAATGTCTTTTTTGTGGTAATGAGCCCAAAACTGTACACGGTACTTGTGAAGGGGCCTCACCAGTGCCAAGTAGAGGGAGATGATCACCTCCCAAGTCCTACTCATCACGCTGTCCCTGATACAGGCCAGGATGCTGTTGGCCTTCTTGGCCATCTGGGCATGCTGCTGGCTCGTGTTCAGCAGACAGTCAACCAACACCCCCAGGTCCTTTTCTGCCAGGCAACTCTCCAGCTGCTCTTCCCCAAGCCTGTAGTGCTGCATGGAGTTGTTGTGACCCGAGTGCAGGACCCAGCACTTGGCCTTGTTGAACCTCATCCCATTG
>VZRU01006076.1:0-17728 GCA_013398155.1 Pedionomus torquatus
GGTGTGGGCTGGGGGGAAAATGCATTAACATCACATTTGCATTCGAATGGGTCACTTTCACCTTTTGCAATGTGTAAAACTGAACTACTAAGCCCTTACCCTTTAACGATTGCACCCTTTTAACGATTGCTCTTTCCGTTTCTTACTAAGGTATGTACGTTTTTGTCAACTAAAATATTAGTTCTTTTTTCAACCCTTCTCCTTCTGTCCCCTCCCCTCAGTCCAGAGCCCCCCCCCTAACTTACTAGAAAGACCGCAGGTGTTGTTTGAGGAGCACTAAACCTTCAGACACTTTCTGTTCTAAAGCGGAATTGACTTGAGAGCGGTGGCCTAATTCTACACAGATGCAAAACCACTCGTTATTTGATTTATAAAAACACCAGAAGGTAACAGCAGGAATATGGGATTTACCTAGAAAAGCTTTAATTGTTCAAAATAGCACTTTCATTTGAGCTGAAATTACAGGTTACCTGCGTACTTGGAATTTTTTTTTTACTGACCTAGCAAATTCAATATTACTCAGTAGTAAAGAGAAAAATTAGGATGCTGGCAAATGATCAAGCCTTGACTGTCCAGGGTACGATATATTACTGGGCAGGAGAAGCCATTAAAAAAAAAAAAATTAAAAAAAAAATCGATTTTCATCAAGAAATGCTGCAGAATCCCCCCCTTTTTTTATTCCATTGGCAACTCAGATGCTTTTTGTGGCGGTTTTTCCTCGCAGGATGCACCTTTTCAAACAGCTTTGTGTCTCCTGAGGTCAGGAAAGCTTCCTAAAATTTTTACCTTGCAGCTTTTAGGGATGTATCATTAAGAAAAAAAAAAACAAAAACAAAAACAAAACCCCACAGCTGTGGATAAACAAAATTTGGATTTTTGGTTCTATGCAGATGATTTGGAAATTCTTGTGAACTTGCTAATCTGTGATACAGGAGTTGCAAGTTTGTTGGTGGTTCCTAGAGAAAATCCTAAGCCCTAGTAAGTAAAAATTAATTAAGCTGTGCAAAAGGTGTAGCTGGGATTAAGTCATTCTGAGAAGCAACGGAACCGTAGGAACCTCTTGCTGTAGATGCCCGAGCCGTGAGCAGTGTAGAATGTAACATCTCATTAATCCTCCCCCTTCTCTATATAAAATAATTTGTACTCAACCAGGAATAAAGAAGAAGAAGGGAACCGGTGTTAAAGCAGGGTGATCAGATGGCTCATTCCAGACTTCTCATTCCAGATTGACCAGCTGTCAAAGCCGGTTTATAGATCAATTCTGTTCCCTCCCTGGCTTTGAATTCACGTGTGACGAAGGGGTTTTTTTAATTTCATGCCAAACTTCTCCTCTCCTTCAGTGTGGGAGACCTAGGCTTTCACTTGCTGATTCTTCATCGCCCTATTATGCCAGTTCAAGAAAATAGGAAGCTTTTATTTAAGACTTTGAGATGTATTTAGGGGTGACCTGGGAAGAATACCCGGGGGTGATAATCCTCTCCGCTCTTCTCTGTTAGATGTCAACTCCTTCCAGCAGACAACAAAATGGATCGACGATGTCAGAACGGAAAGGGGCAGCGATGTCATCATTATGCTGGTGGGAAATAAAACAGACCTAGCAGATAAGAGGTATGGGGGGATAACTCGTCTGTCAACTGCTTTTCTTAATTTGCTGTTTTCTCCTGGACGACTGTTTTAAAAGGAACGCTTGTAATCAGGTTTTGTTCCCAAAACGCTCAAGCTTGTTTTAAGGGTGCCAGAGATGGCTGTGACTGGAGAAATCTCAATTTTAAAACTCCTTTCATTTGGTGAAGCGCAAGTTTCCAGCACGGTGCTGTGAATGAGTTGAGAAACTTGTCTCAGCTGGACAATTACTGTCCGCCTTGTTCAGGTGTCAGGAGAGACTGGAGCATCAACCGCAACCTGCGTCAGTGAATGAACGAGCTAAAGTCGTTACAAATATTCGTGCTTAATAGATTGGATCAGATTGTCCTCAGCTTAGAAAGGACATAGAACTGTTGGAACAGGTCCAGCGGAGGGCCACCAAGATGATCAGAGGGCTGGAGCACCTCTGCTGTGAGGACAGGCTGAGGGAGCTGGGGCTGTTCAGCCTGGAGAAGAGAAGGCTCTGGGGAGACCTTAGAGCAGCCTTCCAGGATCTGAAGGGAGCTCCAGGAGAGCTGGAGAGGGACTCTTGGTCAGGGAGTGGAGTGATAGGACAAGGGGGAATGGTTTTAAACTAATAGAAGGGAGATTTAGATTGGATATTAGGAAGAATTTCTTTGGTGTGAGGGTGGTGAGGCACTGGAAGAGGTTGCCCAGAGAAGCTGTGGCTGCCCCATCCCTGGAGGGGTTCAAGGCCAGGCTGGATGGGGCTTGGAGCCACCTGGTGTGGTGGGAGGTGTCCCTGCCCATGGCAGGGGGGTTGGAACTAGATGATCTTTGAGGTCCCTTCAACTCTAACCATTCTATGATTCTACAAAAACCTGTAGATGCAAGTGATCTTCCCTGCAGCCCTGAAATGGAACTCATGAAACCCCTTGAGAGGTTTTCATGAGTTGCCAAACTTCACTATTTTTATTAGAAGTTGTGCATCTGCAGGTTTGGCTGCGTTGTGTGGACGCTTGTTCTGGGTTTATGGTGGTGTTAACATAAATGAGTAACAAGTCACAAAGGTAAAATAAAAGCATGAAAGTGGTCCGGTTTTGATTGAAATTCCCGTTTCCTCAGAATAACTTCACAAATAGACCTTTATTTTGGATTTAAAACATCCTGTTAAGAATTGGTTATGCACACGTGAGGTCCTTATTTGCAGGGGAAAAAAAAGAACCCACATTAAATGCTTTCAGATTTGCAACAAAACTGTCACCTCCTTAGGTTGAAGATGAAAAAAAATCTTCATTTTCGAGCTGTTTCTCTGTTTTTCCTGATTCTCTTATTTTCTTCCCCAGACAAGTGTCCATTGAGGAAGGAGAAAGAAAAGCCAAAGAGCTGAATGTAATGTTCATCGAAACTAGTGCGAAAGCAGGATACAACGTAAAACAGGTGAGTGAGGTGTTGGCTGCCTCCAGCCTTGAGCCTCCCTCGGTTCCTAGCGCACCGTGGTGGAAATAAGAATTCCCTGGACACTGGGAAACCTCTGCAGAGGGTGTCAGAGGGACGTTTGTAGTCGATATACAACATCTCGACTTGTTGGCTGAGGTTCAGGAGCATCCCTGACCTTGCAACAGACCACTGGGAACTTCTTTCCCTTTTAGAAAAGAGGAGTTATCGAAAAAAGCTTTGTTGGATAGAGGATCATACCTTCCTGGGTGGTTGATAATCCAGATTTAGCGTTTAGATTGAAGGGATTATGGTACGAACCAGAAAATTGGGGAAACGCAGATCTAAGGACTGTTTCTGATAGCGATGCGGTGAATGAACGTGGGCAAAACCAGTCAAGGAGCAAAGCCACGGCTTAAAGTGCTTCCACTGTACACTCTCCCTGCTCCGCTGCAATTCACTGAAATCATGAGCAAACGTTCTTGGACAGCCCAAACTATTTATTCCTGGTAGATGACGAGCTGCTTTTGAATCGGGGGAAGCAGCAAAATGTCTTTTGAGCTGTTGCAACTACGACCAAAATTAGATTTTCTATTGTGAGATGGGCGGCATCTCTTAAAATTCTGACCCGCTCGACGAAGTTTCAGCGATTGAGTTAATGATAATGAAGATAAATCACTTGGCAAACAGTGGTGGAGCTAGTAAACACTGCAGAACTGATCTGATGTTTATAGGAAAGAGATTTTGTTTAATTTTATTCGTTATGCAAGCAAATAGGCTTTCCCAGTGGGTCGTGAATGGGGAGCTGGAGCTCTACCTCCCTGCTGACTCAGTGCTTTAATGGGATACTGGTTTTTTCATTGATCTCACAATTCCTCATAGGGAATCGTGACTGGCT
Organism: Pedionomus torquatus; assembly: GCA_013398155.1. NCBI lineage: Eukaryota > Metazoa > Chordata > Aves > Charadriiformes > Pedionomidae > Pedionomus > Pedionomus torquatus. The sequence goes on from VZRU01006076.1 coordinate 3,920, forward strand.
AAAGTGTTTGGCAGCTGCTCTGACGGTAGGTGTGAAGGGGGTAGTGCAAGATGGAGAAGACGTTCATTCCTGGGCGTCTCCGCAGAGCAAATGTGCACACGCACACGTATGTTTATAATCACAGATTATATGCATAGATGTAGTAACACAAATAGATTGTGTAGAAGTGTAGCAGGAGCTGCTAAAACAGAGTTAGAAATGACTTTGTAGGTTACAGACAGGACTAAAGGGGTCTGTTATTAAAACATCCCTTGACTTTGTATATTAGTAGCAAAATTATTCCCTATATAATGGAATAATTAGACGTGTTAACTTAGCGCTGCCTCTGAGTGCATTAGCAAGCACAAAAGTGTTCGGTTCCAGGCTCCACCAATTATCCTGCCACAACACAGAGACTTGTAATTAAGGCTTGGATGCTGTGTGGGAATCCTTAATGTTTACTTAGACGAGGGGCTGTGCGCTTGAGAGCAGTTGCCTCGCTGAGAGGAATGTTGATGATGATGATGATGATGATGATGAAGTTCTGTTCTCCCTCTTTCTTTGATGGGAGCTGCCGTGCAGCTGACGCATTTCCAGAAGTCCGTGTCCAAGCCTTTAAGGTACTTTGTGGCTTCTAGGGCTAGCTGGAACCCTAATGATTCGGGATGTAAGTAGGATAATCTCATATAGGATGCCTGGAGCCTGTTTTGACATAAGATAGTGTTGTTTTAATAAAACATGGGCTTCGTAAAGCTACCACAGCCTTCCTCGGGAAGGATGGTAGCTCCATTTAATACATTATGAAGGAGCAAATGTTGCCTTTTTGTATTTTAAGCTGGAGCCATTCAAGGATTGTACTAATGAGACTGTCAGAGCATAAAGCCATTCCTGTAGCTGTAGCCTCACTTGCGCGCTCTCTAGAGAAAATTCTTATTGTATAACAGAGGTCTAGATAAATTATGCCTCTGATTTTAATTGCCAGGTTACATGCTGTAAGGCTGCTTCTGTGAGAAGATAGGTTTGGTAATAAAAAAGTGGTGGTGGGAACCCTGGGGGCTGGTTACTTCTGCATGAAATGGAAGATTTGATGTTCCAAGATAGCAGTTTGTGTTCTTCACTAACAGCAATAAACAGGAATATCTAAAAAACTTGGGGCTGTTACATATCACTGTGTCGTAATCCGAGCGGGTACTTCAGGTAGGGTGAGGTCTTGTTAGAAGTGGACAAAGGAACAGATTTTAAGTGGCTTCATTCTCTATGTAAAATATCAAAACAAACAAGATGAGTGGGGATTCAAAAAGAACTGAAAATGGATTTTCCATCTGAGTTTTGATCCTTGTGTTGCAGCCGTGGACTGGGATTTTTCAGAAACTTCAAAGCTACTCTATACTGCAAAATATTTGAAACACATTTTTATTTGTTTAATAATCATAGAAGGTTAGAGTTGGAAGGGACCTTCAAGGTCATCCAGTTCCAACCCCCCTGCCATGGGCAGGGACACCTCCCACCACACCAGGTTGCTCCAAGCCCCATCCAGCCTGGCCTTGAACCCCTCCAGGGATGGGGCAGCCACAGCTTCCCTGGGCAACCTCTTCCAGTGCCTCACCACCCTCACAGCAAAGAAGTTCTTCCTAATATCCAATCTAAATCTCCCCTCTTCCAGTTTAAAACCATTACCCCTTGTCCTATCACTCCACTCCCTGACCAAGAGTCCCTCTCCTGCTCTCCTGGAGCTCCCTTCAGATCCTGGAAGGCTGCTCTAAGGTCTCCCGGGAGCCTTCTCCAGCTCCAGGCTCTTCTCCAGCTCTCTCAGCCTGTCCCCATAGCAGAAGTGTTCCATCCTTCTAATCATCTTGGTGGCTCTCCAGCTCTCCTGGAGCTCCCTTTAGATCCTGGAAGGCCATTACAAGGTCTCTCTGGAGCCTTTAGTTGAAAGAATTCTCAAAGGATAAGCCTTGTATTACCACTCGTTATCTAGTTCTCTGTTTTCTTTGCAGCTTCTCTATTGAATGGTCTGAATTTATTTGACTGACTTGTCAATAAATTCTTTCCCAATGAAAGGGGAAAGCACATGGGTACAACTGCGGAAGGGATACCCTTCCCATATCCCTATGAAAGCTTTCCTTAATAAGCCAAATGCAAATTTGACCTTCCTGTAAGTGATTACTTCCATCTGTAATATATTCTGATTCTGCACAACAATTACTGTCCAGCTTAATTCTCATATGGCATCTTTAATTCAAGTGGCAAATTATTTTAGACACAAAGTCCCTATTTTGACTACATATAATGAAACATATTTATGGAAAGACTAAGATCACCTCCTGCTGGATGTTAAATACTACCCTAAAGGTGAATTTAGGTTTCATTGGTTTATCCCTCAGCTCCACATCTGCCCAGCTTTTAAATCCCTCCAGGGATGATGCCTCAACCACCGCCCCGGGCAGCCTCTTCAGAGGCTTCACAACCCTTTCCAGGAAGAAATGGTCCAAATGTCCATCCTAAACCTCCCCTGGTGCAACTTAAGGCTGTTTCTTCTTGTCCCATGGCCTGTTCCTTCAGAGAAGAGACTGACCCTCCGCCCCGGCTACACCCTCCTTTCAGGGAGTTGGAGAGACTGAGAAGGTCTCCCCTCAGCTGCTTTTTCTCCAGGCTCAACAACCCCAGCTCCCTCAGCTGCTCCTCAAAAGACTCACTCTCCAGACCCCTCACCAGTTTTGTTGTCCTTCTCTGGACCCGCTCCAGCCCCGTGATGTATTTTCTGTCTTGAGTGGCCCAAAACTGGACCCAGCCCTCGAGGTGGGGCCTCACCAGTGCCCAGTCCAGTGGGACCATCACTTCTCCGGTCCTACTCACCGCACTAGTGCTGATCTCGGTACTAAATCGTGTTGGCTCAAGCACTTGGTTCTCCAGGGGATGCCGCCCACGAGGTTTCACAATCAGTCTTTGCCTTATGAAGGATACAGAAGTGGCTTAATTTCTTGTCCTGCTTGGGGACAGTAATGGCTAAGACCTTTTTCTCCTCCTCGGCCTCGTTGCTTGTGTGCTGGCTGTCAGTGGGAAGCCCGGGGTACTTTTGACCTCGTACACTACTTTTAGCTTCTAGTTCATCCTTTTTTATGCTGGAAGACAGCACTGCTGAGAGGAAAGGGCACCATCTTCAGCTCCGTGCTCGCCGTAGCTCTCCTCCAAACCCCAAGTGCCTGGCTTTGTAGCGTGACACCAGAAGGTGAGTTGCACCCACCCTTCAAAGTCCGACCGCGGGGAGGTGGGACTAGATGACCTTTGGAGGTCCCTTCCAGCCTGGATGATTCTATGATTCTAAATGGCCTGAAATTCAAGACCAGGATCTTCTACCAACAAAGAAATCGAGGGGAACGTACTGCTGGCAGCCTTTTTGGGCTGGTTTTTTTTTGCCATTCACCTGTGACATAAAAGGGGGACGGCTCAGAAGAGGACACCTCAGCTCATGCAGTTCTGGGGGTTGAGGTGGAAGCGAGTAGCCCGTGACTCAGTTTAGGGCTTCGGAGGTGGATCTCCAAATAGGAGCTGCAGAGAAAATCCAGAGGATTTGCAGCCCGTCTACGTGCAAACTGAAACCTGGACACGGCAGGTTTTCATTTTAAGACTTCTCCGGCATTTCTTTTCCCCAGAGACCGATCTGATGAGCTGCTGGGACAAGCCTCATCTCTTCTAGTTGCTCACCATCAAACTAGATTTTAATGTGCAGCAGCTGCATCTCCAGTCACCAGGGTCTTATACACTTACTGTTCCTCCTGGCTTTGGGGAGAGGGTGTTGAAGGGAAAAAAAAAAAAAAGAGTGGCTGATATTATGGAGTAAAAATAGCGATAGTATTATTCTGGGGTTAAATTGATGCAATAGAGGGGAAAAAAAAAAAATTGGCTTTCGGATCCTGCGATTTTCAGCAAAGACTGATTGCCAGGGGAGCCTTAAGACTGAGGAGAGAAGTAGATAACTTGCTTCATTTAATGCAGAGAATTGCAGTCTCTGATTCATTTTATTTGTCAGCCCTGAATGAGCTTTAAAAGACCTTGAGATTCATGCTCTGTCTCGGCAGTCTGTATTTCAGGGAATCTTATTGTTAGCCTGCGGATTTCATGCCCAGAATATGTCAGGGTTCATTTTGCTGTCTCGTAGAAAGAAAAAGGGAGGAGGGTGAGCCCTGAAGAGCCCCTTCCAGCGGTACCTGGCACACGTCACGTTCCCTCTCGGAGAGCCACGGGCTTGAATATACGGTAGTTGGCAGAAAAACTTTCTCACGGTAGCAGCTAAAGGACCGTGGCCCTTTGAATAACCCTGTTTTCACAGAGCTGGCTGTATTTAGCAGCTTGGCTCTTTCTCCTGCCTTTTGATTTTTGTCTGTCTGATGGGCAAGAATTTATTCCTGGAGTTGGGCTGTTCTCCTCGGAGAATGAGAATTAGGGAAATGGTTTTGTTTGCTTTGCGTTGGGGGGAACGGGTTTCACGGTCGGCTTTTCCATCTGGACCGTGATCCTCCCGTCCTTTCCATATTGCTGACGGAGTGTTACAGGGAGAACCGTTCCGTGCCCAGGGTAACACTGATCCATTGGGGATTTATTGGCACAATTTGGCAAAGGAGTGGAAACTAATGGCGAGGAGGGGGGGCAGGTTTCAGACTTTCATCAGGAAGGAGATTGCAGGGTTGAATGTTGAAAGAGACTTTGCCTGGCTCAGTCTTTCAGATGGGAGGGGAAAAAAATCCTGAATGCTCACCAACACGTGTGTTTTTATACGCACACATGTGTCTACATCCATCTCTGTGTGTATACCCTATGTTATATATACATATACATGTTCTCTTTAACATCTTTATCGGTGATCTGGATGAGGGGATCCAGTGCAGCCTCAGTAAGTTTACAGACAATACCAAGTGGAGTGGGAGTGTCGATCTGCTTGGGGGTAGAAAGCCTTTGGAAAGGGATCTGAAAAGAGTAGATGGATGGGCCGAGGCCAATGGGATGAGGTTTCAAAGGAGGCCAAGTGCTGGGTTCTGCACTTGGGTCACACCAACCCCATGGATGCTCCAGGCTGGGGGCAGAGAGGCTGGGGCTGCCTGGAAGAAAAGGACCTGGGGGTGTTGGTCAACTGTGGGCTGAACAGGAGCCAGCAGAGTGCCCAGGTGGCCAAGAAGGCCACCAGCATCCTGGCCTGGATCAGGAACAGCGTGGGGAGTAGGACTTGAGGTGATTGTCCACCTCTACTCAGCACTGGTGAGGCACCACCTCAAGGCCTGTGTCCAGTTTTGGGCCACTCAAGACAGGAAGGACCTTGAGGGGCTGGAGTGTGTCCAGAGAAGGACAATGGAGCTGGTGAGGGGTCTGGAGCACAAGTCTTGTGAGGAGCAGCTGAAGGAGCTGGTGGTATTGAGCCTGGAGAAGAGGAGGCTGAGGGGAGACTTTCTTGCTCTCTCCAACTCCCTGAAAGGAGGGTGTATCCAGGGAGTTTGATCTTTTCTCCCAAGGAACAGGTGATGAGACAAGAGGAAACGACCTCAAGTTGTGCCAGGGGAGATTTAGGATGGAGATTGGGGAAAAATTTGATACTGAAAGGGTTGTGAAGCCTTGGAATGGGCTGCCCAGGGCGGTGGTTGAGGCACCATCCCTGGAGNGTATCCAGGGAGTTTGATCTTTTCTCCCAAGGAACAGGTGATGAGACAAGAGGAAACGACCTCAAGTTGTGCCAGGGGAGATTTAGGATGGAGATTGGGGAAAAATTTGATACTGAAAGGGTTGTGAAGCCTTGGAATGGGCTGCCCAGGGCGGTGGTTGAGGCACCATCCCTGGAGGGATTTAAAAGCCGGGTTGGCGTAGTGCTTAGAGACACGGTTTAGTGATGGGTTGATGGATTTTTATCAAAATTAAGTTGATGGGGGGACTAAATGATCTTAAAGGTCACTTCCAACCTCGACAGCTCTACGGTTCTGTTTAAGCAACTGCCTGTGGCTTTTTCCAGTGAGACGAGGCTCCTGACGGCGCTGCACGGCAACGAGCTGCTTTCTAACCATCATGAAGTTTCCCTAATTGGATTTATTCACATCTGCTGGGCCTGATAAGCAGAAGGTTAATAAGGAAGAAAGTTGGTTTTCTTAGGTGCTAAATTCCATTTTTTTCCAGTCAAATAATTTCGAGGAGAAATACTGCTAAAGGCGGAATTTTATCCTGGTCTTAATGTAAAGAAAGGATTACTGTATTTTGAACACTTAGCCTTTCTGTCAGCAGCGTGGTATGAATGAAGTAATTCCAGTTGGTTCCCATCAGCTGATGGGTTTTTTAAGACTCCCCACCCCCTCCCCTCTATAAACTGCGTCCCTCACTTTCTGCCTATTGTAGAAGGGGAAAGAAAGTCATAGAATCCTCCAGGCTGGAAGGGACCTCCAAAGGTCATCTAGTCCCACCTCCCCACAGTCGCAGGGACACCCCCTACCAGGTTGCCCAGGTCTAGTTGCATCATAGCAGTTTAAAACCATATTTTTTTTTTATAGTAATTCTTCTATCTAGGATCTGAAGAGACTTGACATCAGCAAAGTGCTCTATGAGATGATGTCTTTCCTTCTTTCTATCAGAGGAAAGATGTCCCACTAGAGCAACCTGGTCTGGTGGGAGGTGTCCTTGCCCATGGCAGGGGGTTTGGAACTTGATAGTCTTCAAGGTCCCTTCCAACTCTAACCACTCTATTATTCTAAGTGAGCATCTTAATGTTGGCATCATCCTACTGGATGGTGCCAACCTCTTTTTGTTCCATCCCATCCTTAAAACTGATGGGAGGGATTTTTTTTTCTCCCTCAGACCTTCTGTATCAAGAACTGGTGAGGGGTCTGGAGCACAAGTCTTGTGAGGAGCGGCTGAGGGAGCTTGGAGAGAAGGCCAGTGGCATCCTGAGGGGCATCAGGAAGTGTGACCTGCAGCAAGACAAGAGAGGTCCTCCTCCCTCTCTGCTCTGCCCTGAGGAGGCTCCATCTGGAGGAATGTGTCCAGTTTTGGGCTCCCCAGCTTCAGAAGGACAGAGAGCTGCTGGATAGGGTATAACAAAGGGGCTACAAAGATGATGATGGGCCTAGAAAATCTCTGTGATGAGGAAAGGCTGAGGGACTTGGGCCTTTTTAGTCTGGAGAAGACTGAAGGGAGATCTGATCAACACCTAGAAATACTTCAAGGGTGGGTGTCAGGAGGATGGGGCCAGGCTTTTTTCAGTAGTTCCCAGTGACAGGACAAGAGGGAACGAGCACAAACTGGAACAGAAGAAGTTCCATCTCAACATGAGGAGGAACTTGTTGACTTTGAGAGTGGCAGAGCCCTGGCAGAGGTTGCCCAGGGAGGGTGTGGAGTCCCCTTCTCTGGAGACCTTCCAGCCCTACCTGGATGCAGTCCTGAGTGCTGTGCTCTGGGGAACGCTGCTTTAGGAGAGGAGTTGGACTGGATGATCTCTAGAGGTCTCTTCCAACTCTGACAATTCCATGAGTTTGTGAATACTAAGCTTTTTTGCTTTGAAATTGTTAGCTAACATCAGTGAGATAGATCAAGCATTGGCTTCTCACACCCACATCCTTGTCTCAATCCAGATTTCAGCAAATGCCCACAAAATGGTGTTGCTGGAGAAAGGGATGAGGATGCTGGAGATGATATCTTGAGTGAGGAAGATGATGGGAGCAGCGAAGGAGAGTCGCTTTGCTGCCTTCTGCCTGTTGCTTTTGTCCTCTCGTCAGTCGGAAACAATCAGTGGTGACAGCAACAGTCAGACCCCAAGGAACACAGTGTGTGTGCGTGTGTGTGACCCTGCAGAGGTCACAGCCCCACCTGAGAAACCTCAGGGTTTGTGCCTGATTAGCTTGGAGGGTACTTGTCAAGCTGGCAGAGTCATCTTGGGTGTCTTCCTGGCATCATTTGGAGTGATCAGCAAAGCTGCTGGGTACCTACATTCAGAATATAAACAGTCTGGCAGTGGCTTGGCTCGGTTTTTCTCTGGAAAGTGGGTCACTGGGAATAAGTGGTTTAGCTTTGGGTCATTTGAGGAGAGGACTGAAATGATGTGTGATGTTGTCAGCCAAACACATTAAGGCTGACGTCAGGCTCGCTGCGGGTGTTTGGGGACTCCCGAGCTGCTGTCGGGGGTGATTTTAATGCAGTTGATGGGTGGAGATGTTAAACATCTCGTGCCCTGAATGCTTGATAAGAAATATATAATCCTAACGATATCTGTAATGGTATAAAAACACGAACACGGCGTTTGTCAGATGTTTATATCCAGGTGTTTGCTGAGGGCATCGGCACGTGATCAAAACTCTAGGTAAGAAATGATTAGGTAATCATTGGATAAATCCAGTGAGTAGTAAAGGTGGTGTCTGTCCTTCCTTCCATCCATCTAACCCGTCCTTCCCTCCTGCTCTGCACACACGATGAAGAGAACGTGACTCTTGAAACTCGTGTGGTTCCTACCAACTGAAGGGGGCAGCTTCTTGGGGGAAACACACTCCTCAGCTCAAGGACGGGAGCTGTTCCTGGGCAGGAGAGGACAGATCATTATGGGCTCAAGAAATTCCAAGTGAATTCTCATGCGTTAGTGGTGGATAAATCCATATGGTCCTCGCCCAGGAGGCTGGGGAAAAGCTGTGGGGTGGGAACCTCGAGTTTGAGCCTCAGAGGCAAAGGTGAGGGAATTAGTCCCATTCGGTTTTATTTCTCAGCCTCCTTCAAGTGGAATAAAACCATGAAGCGAGTCTGGAGCTAAGACCTTGCTGGGAGACTGGAGACGGTGTCCAAGTGAGAGGTAGAACAACTGCTTTGGGATTGCAGGTGCACTTGATCTGTGTTCCTGTTCAATGTTTTATACCCTTTATAGCAGCAGGTGGGTCATCCTCCCCCTATGCTCTGCCCTGGGGAGGCCACAGCTGGAGCACTGGGACCAGTTCTGGGCTCCCCAGTTCAAGAAGGACAGGGAAATGCTGGAGAGGGGACAGCAGAGCACCACAAAGATTATTAGAGCCCTGGAGTGTATCTCTTAGGAGGAAAGCTGAGGAACTTGGGTCTTCTTAGTCTGGAGAAGAAAAGGCTGAGGAGGAATTTGATCAACACCTGTAAATACTTCGAGGGTGGGTGTCAGAAGGATGGGGCCAGGCTTTTTTCAGTCGTGCCCAGCGGGAGAACAAGAGGAAATGGGCACAAACTGGAACAGAAGAAATTCCACCTGAACATGAGGAGGAACTTGTTGACTTTGAGGGTGGCAGAGCCCTGGCAGAGGCTGCCCAGAGAGGTGGTGGAGTCTCCATCTCTGGAGACATCCAAACCCCTCCTGGACACGTTCCTGAGGGACCTGCTCCGGGTGGATCTGCTCTGGCAGGGGGTTGGACTGGATGATCTCCAGAGGTCCCTTCCAACCCCAGATCATTCCGTGATTCTGTGATTTTATACATGGTCGAGTGGTTCCCAAAAGCTGAGGATGCTCAGAAAAGGATTGAGTCCATTCCCGGGAGAAAGATCCTTTGTGTGGTTCATGGGGAGCCTGAGCCCTTTAGGTGAAGCCTGGAGGGAAGATGTTTAGGGGATGTCATTACATACATCCCCTCCTTCTGATGCTTTTCTGTGCGTGGCAGCTTGGCTGATATTGGTGACAGGCACCTGGATGCTGCCACGGGGAAGCTTTTGGGGTGTGTGGCAGATGGGAGGGTGGAAAGGCTGGATTCCGAACCGAGAAGGTGATGGACGGTTTGCGGCTGGGAGGCAGTAACATTTGATCTTCAGTGACAACAAAAATGCTGGTTTGCCTTTTCCTGAGAAGAAAGGTTATATTTGGTGTCAGGCTTTTTGGTGGAAGCAGTGTAAATAGTACCCAAGGATGTATCGGATCATTGTTTGGACTGTATCAACCGAGCTGCTACTCTTTTAAAAAAGTCCGATTGTTTTGATCTTGTTCTCTCTGTGGGGCTTTTGGTTTTGTTTTTTTTTTTTTTCGTATTGTTTTGATTTGTTTTTGTTGTTTTTTGCAGCTTTTCCGACGCGTGGCAGCTGCCTTGCCTGGAATGGAAAGCACACAAGACAAAAGTAGAGAAGACAGTATCCTTTATGCCTTTGTGCTGCGGTTCGGCGGTGGCGAAGCGCTGCCAGGCGTTACCGTGGACGAGGAAAAGTCAAGCCCTGCATCACAAGGGTGAAGAAGGGAGGGAGGAATCTCTCTCCTGCAGCCCTCGGTCAGCTTATGGATGTCCCCAAAAGTGGCCTGAGAGAGGGGGGAATAAAGGCAAGTAACCTCAGAGGTAAAAGGCTTAATGGGATAGAAGGCTGGGACTATATTTCACTTTAGGAAGAAATTTTTCACTCTGAAAGTGATGAGACCCTGGCTCAGGTTGCCCAGAAAAAACTGTGGCTGCCCCATCCCTGGAGGGGTTCAAGGCCAGGCTGGATGGGGCTTGGAGCAACCTGGTGTGGTGGGAGGTGTCCCTGCCCAGGGCAGGGGGGGTGGAACTGGATGATCTTCAAGTTCCCTTCCAACCCAAACCGTTCTGTGATTCTGTATGACATGGGATGTCAAGGGTGGAGTCCATCCCTCATAAAAGCAGGGGAAGCAAGGGATGCTTAGGGCTGAGGTAGTGTAAAAGTGAGGACAACTGAATGAAAGCTGAAGGGAAGACAGCGCGAAGGTGCAGATGGGTGCAAACGGATCCAGAAGGATTCTTTGCTTGGTGTTTGAGCAGGCTGGATGTGGGGACGGGGAGGGGAGACTAAAACAGATGGGATAAAACAGATGCAGAGAGGCCTGAAAAAAAGGCTCTGTGGCTCTTACAGATGTGACTTGCAGTATCCTGGAATAAGCAAGGTTGGCAGGGACCGCTGTAGGTAACTTCTCCAACCCTCCTGCTCAAAGCAAGGCTGAGTCCAAAATCATAGAATCATAGAATGGTTAGAGTTGGAAAGGACCTTCAAGATCATGGAGTTCCAACCCCCCTGCCCTGGGCAGGGACACCTCCCACCACACCAGGTTGCTCCAAGCCCCATCCAGCCTGGCCTTGAACCCCTCCAGGGATGGGGCAGCCACAGCTTCTCTGGGAAACCTCTTCCAGTGCCTCACCACCCTCACAGCAAAGAAGTTCTTCCTAAGATCCAATCTAAATCTCCCCTCTTCCAGTTTAAAACCATTACACTTTGTCCTATCACTCTTCTCCCTGACCAAGAGTCCCTCTCCTGCTCTCCTGGAGCTCCCTTCAGATCCTGGAAGGCTGCTAGAAGGTCTCCCCTGGGCCTTCTCTTCTCCAGGCTGAACAGCCCCAGCTCCCTCAGCCTGTCCTCACAGCAGAGGTGCTCCATCCCTCTAATCATCTTGGTGGCCCTCCCCTGGACCCGTTCCAACAGTTCTATGTCCTTTCTAAGTTGAGGACTCCAGAGGGAAATTCAGAAGTCTCCGAGGATGTTGATACCATAAACTCCTATTGCAGCCTCTTGCAGTGCCTGACCTAGACAGCTCAGGGCCAACATCTGGGTGGTAGGAGGGAAGAGAAGACTCAACTGAAGGCATCAACCTTAGGGAACTTGTACTGGGCACTGGTGAAGGCCCACCAACCATCGAGGGTTGGGTCAAGTTTTGGGTCCCTCCCAACAGGAAAGACATCGAGGGGCTGGAGCGGGGCTGTCCAGAGAAGGGCAACAGAACTGGTGAGGGGTCTGGAGCACAAGTCTTGTGAGGAGCAGCTGAAAGAGCTGGGGCTGTTGAGCCTGGAGAAAAGGAGGCTGAGGGGAGACCTCGCTCTCTACAGCTCCCTGAAAGGAGGGTGTAGCCAGGGTGGGGTTGGTCTCTTCTCCCAAGGAACAGGCCATGGGACAAGAGGACCTTAAGACAAGGGGCCTTAAGTTGGCCCTGGGGAAGTTTAGAGATTGGGAACCATTTCTTCCTGGAAAGGGTTGTGAAGCCTTGGAAGCGGCTGCCCAGGGCAAGGGTGGAGTCACCATCCCTGGAGGGATTTCAGAGCTGAGCAGATGTGGTGCTGAGGGACATGGGTTAGTGGTGGGTTTGTTGGTGTTGGGTTGATGGTCAGATTCCTTTCAAGGTCCCTTCCAACCTTCACCATTCTGTGATTCTCCAGCTCTAGGAGGGGTGGTGGTTGCTCGGTGTAGGTGAAGGAAGTTCTCTCATAATTGAGCCACTTCCTACAATTTCTGCTCCACCTCACTGCCCATTTTTTGCTTGCTTGGATTGGGAAGGGAAGGTGACAAAGAAGTTGGAGAGAAGGCTCCTGTGTCTGCCTGTAGCAAGAGTGGGTGGACAAAGAGGGAGGGAAATCATGGTGGGTACTTCCAGGAGGGAGCCAGGAGGGGTTGTGTTGCATCTCTGCTGAAAGAGTTGAGCAGATGCTGGAAGCGAGCGAGCTTTTTTGAGAAGAGGACCTTTTTCAGGGTTGTGGGTTTTATTTGGAGCGGGGGAACACAGACCTGGCAGATGGAAAATCGGGGAGAAACGGGTGCTTTTGGGGAAAGGATGTGGTAGGAGCTGCGGGAGGGGGACACGCTTGGATTGTAGGAGGGCGACGAGTCTCGTGGTAGGGGAAGGAGGATTTGGGAAGCTTTGCTTTGCAGCTGCTGAGGCACAAGCTTTGCGCGATAGGGATTTGATTGATCAAAAATATTTCGATATGCGGGTCCCCAGAAGGTTAATGAGCAGCAATCTTTATTAATGAGAGGAGGCTGTGGAGGCTGCCGTTCCCCTATCGGGGAGTTTGATCACTGGTCTCTAAATGGGAGGGCAACCAGGGCCCTTCGGATTTGGCTTCCTGGGGCCTGCAGATAGCAGGAATTGCATATGAATGTCTCCCAGAGGCTGCACTGGGATTAATGGGGCAAGGGGGGGGAAGGCAGGATTTTCCATAGGCTTTTTTTGCAGGATGTGGAGGGTTTAAGGATCTCGAGCTGCTCATGCTCGGCGATGAAGCTGGTGAAGCTTGTTTGGAGCATCTCTGACTGTATCGAGGTTGAGATCAGCAAAAGGAACGGCCCAAATATTTGAGGGTGTATTATTGGGGGTTTTGTTTCCCTTTCCCTGTTTATTTTCTCCTAAATTCCGTGAAAAAGCAGCTTCAACCCCCTGAAGGAATAAGTTAGAGGTACCAGCAGTGTGACCTCTTTGTCTCGGTGTTAACTGATAAGAGAAACACTTTTGAGGCTTGAGCTGGGGATTAGTGTTCAAAGCTCCTCCTGTGAAAGGCTCCGTAAGCGCTGGAGCCGGAGGGCATCGGCGCAGCGTTTGGGAATTGGAGTGCCACCAAGGGAGCAGCTTATCAGAGCCTGGTTCAGAGAAGAAACCTCTCCAGCGACCTTGCCTTCTTGATGGGTATTAGCTGTCCTTGCGAGGGGTGAGTTTGGGGAGGTAGGGGAGGGCGGCACGAGAAGGAAGCCCAGGAACCAGCAATGTGCCCTTGGGGCCAAGAAAGCCAATGGTCTCCTGAGAGGTATCAGGAAGAGTGTGGTCAGCAGGTGGAGGAAGGTCATCCTCCCACTCTGCTCTGCCCTGGAGGGGTCTCATCTGGAGCACTGGGACCAGTTCTGGGCTCCCCAGTTCCAGAAGGACAGGGAGCTGCTGGAGAGGGGACAGCAAAGATGATGAGGGGCCTGGAGAGCCTCTCTGAGGAGGAAAGGCTGAGGGACTTGGGGCTTTTTAATCTGAAGAAGAAGCTGAGGGGGGATCTGATCAACACCTAGAAATACTTCAAAGGTGGGTGTCAGGAGGATGGGGCCAGGCTTTTTCCAGTGGTGCCCAGTGACAGGACAAGAGGAAACGGGCACAAACTGGAATATGGGAAATTCCATCTG
>VZRU01006081.1:336-12105 GCA_013398155.1 Pedionomus torquatus
AAAAAACCCCCCAGCAACTCTGTTTGTTTTTTTTTTTTTTTTAATTTTTTTTTTTTTTTTTAATTTTCCTTACCCTAATTCACATTTCCCTGCACGGAGAGAACATCAAAGCAGCGCGTGGCTTTATGTGAACAAAAGGTAAAGATGAGGTGTTTCACCTGACTCTTAGAGGATTTACTGTTGCCTTTGTGGGTTCCTACTCTACACATTTATTTATTTATTAATCTTAGCCTAATTCTTTTTCCCATACAAACAGAAGCGTGCTCAGCCCTCAAGCCTCTCACCCTACGGAATTACAAATACTCAGGTGATCTCTGCAGTGCAAAGTTTCTGTGGAATGACTTCACATCAGCAAAGGCCGTCTCACAGATTCCTAAAAAAAAAGACCAAACCGCTGCATTTAACCTCATTCTTCTTGATTTTTCAGCCGTCCCCAGCAGAGGCATCTCTCAAGCCACTCAAAACCCCTAAATCCCATTCTATGTCAGTGATTCATCGCTCGCTGGCAGACAAACTAAGCAGAAAAGAGGAGATGAAGACAATGGCAGGGAAAGGTTTGCATTATGTAATGAAACAAAATTCACTTTTTTCCTGCTTTCGCTTCAGCTGATTAAACAGGCTACAAAAGTCCCCAAACAAGACAAAATGTACTGCAGCCTCCACGGGAGGTTTCAGGGAGCCTGGTTTTCCCATGATTAAAATTCTCTTGGCAGTATTTTTCATCAGTTTATTTCAATATTAAGACACATAAAATAACACGAGTATTCCTTTCCAACTGTAACTCATTGCTCCAGAAAGAATTTCATCACAGAGAAATCTAAAATTAGAAAACGATCTCTAATTACTTCATGAAAGCCTCGCTTGCTTGTCTTTAGAAATTTCAGCAGAGCTATCTCAATTATCAAAAAAAAAAAGCCGCTTTGAAACATTTATACGCGCAACTTCTCGCCACCGCTTCACTGCAGCAGGACTGGAATGACTCTGCTCTCCCAGATCTTGGTGAAAATAAAGTCGCTTTGTGTCTAAGCACGACGTTGCTTTTTTTTAATTCCAGAGCAAGACCTATTTTACGTGACAAGCTAGAGGAAATTATTCATTTCCAGAAAATCCTCCAACGTCCTCGACATCGAACAATCAAGTAAGCACTCTTAAAAAATAAATTAGAAGGCGAAAGGAAATCTCAGGTCACGTATCTGTAAACCTCCACGCACATACACCTGCGGTGTTCAAACCTGCACATTCTGGACATCACCTATAAGAAAATAGCTGCTTCTGCCAGGGATCTGTAAATCAAAGCCCCATTTCAACAGAGGTGCTTTGCTTTTTAAGAGCGATCGGGTCCCACCGCTCAGCGCCATGTGGTTCCGAACATGGCGGCAGCAGAGCTTTAAAAATAATCGCTAACACATGGAACAGTAAGAAATGTGTAAAGCCATTTGACGTGACATAACTGAGTAAAAATGCAGAGAAATGGGGTGGGGTTTTTTTTAGCGCAGTAGAACACCTCGACAAGCAGCCTAGGAAAGATCATTTTCTACCATTTTGTACCAAGGAAAGATCGTTTTTTACAGGAGGTCGGGCAGGGCACACACAAACTGGTTTGCTTCTGGGATCCCACGGCTTCCACGCACACGCAGCTTATTCCGTGACACAGTGCAGGAAATACGTTTGCTGATGCATCACTTGTGGTGCGCGTTCAAATCAACAAAACACAGAAAATTAAGGCTTCTGGTGATGGAAAATTCAAGTATAATTTTCAGGGTTGGTTTTTTTGTTGGTGGTGGTTTTTACTTTACTCTTTCAAGGTGATTAAAAAAAAAAACACAAAGCCAACGATCTCTTTTCCGTAACGTGGGTGGGGGAATGAAAAATCTCACATTAAGACAACTTCAAAACGCAAACTCCCTCCCAAATCCACCTAACGCCGTGGCTCCCGCAGAAAACATTCATCTCTACCAGCTTCAGCCCCACCTCGGGCAACTTCTGAGAGGCCACAAAATACAGCAGAATGAAGCCCCGCTTCAGAGAATATGGTTTATTTTTACCGCGCTCTTTTTTGTCTTATCTTCTACGTTACTCCCTTGCAGCTCCCATTACAAATCCCCTGCAAAGGCCTCCGAACATACATTTAAAGCAAAGTTTAGCCGAGATCCAACGAGACAAACTCTGAACCTTTAGGAAATAAAGGCTTTTGCTGTTCTTTTGTGAGGTTTTTAAAAGCAATTTGTGGAGCATCTTTCCTTACGTTATTTATGGAAAATAATCTCCGTTTAACAAAAGTCCCATTTACTTTGCACAGCTCTTTGAACACCACAAGGAGGGAAGGCCCAACTTCTCCTCTGCCACGTTCCTGCTGGTTTTTTCACAGCACCTGGAGGACGCACAGAAGTTCCCACCAGCGTTTCACACCCACGAGCTTTCCCAGGCTCTGGCGTTTGTCCCCAAACACGGGCAGGAGTGTGGGGAAGACCCAACCTCTCTGAGCAAACACGACTTCCACCCCGCCAGCTGAGACAAGACACCACAAGACTTGAGTGACAAAGCTCTTCAAGAGGTACAATTTCAAAAGAATTCAGCATCATAAAGACCTTACTAATTCCACAGTGTCACAAAATTGGCCATTTCCTCTTCTAATAGAGCCCTAAGAGGATCTCCAGTTTGCTAAAACCCCTGAGAAATAGTATGGAAACTGCAAGAAGTAATTCTTTCTCAGACAATAACAAACCATCCATAGTTATTCTGGATAAATCCCACTGCAGAAACAAAAAATAAGATACAGAATTTGGTAAATCAGTCCGGGGATGACACAGCCGCAATTTACTACCCATGATACGGAGACACAAAGGGAATTTCTGCCTGGTCTGGGCAGGTGAAACCTGAATACATCATCCACAGCGAGCTGGAGCAGCACAAAGGGGACAAGGTAGCTTTCGCCCACCACAGGGGATGAGAGGATTACGTATTTACATTGCTACATTCACAGTGTGTTAAAAATTAAACAGAAAAGTCCACCCGTGCTCTAAAAGACTTCAAGGCCAGGTGGGGTTTTGCTTTACGGCATAAAGGTATGGTTAAATGTTTATTAATATCTGACTCACTGCTTAGAAACATGTAGAACTCCTTTCTGATCCTTCAGAAGGAAACCTATTATCCACCAGATTCTACTCCTTGCTCTATTGAATTTGAGTTTACTGTATTAGTAAGAAAAAAGAAAAAAAAAAAAAAAGGTTTATTTCCCTTTCCTATCATTTAGTTTTCCACTGCTACAACTAGAAATTGCCAAGAAAATGAAATGCTAAAGCACTGCAGACACCGCTTATCTTCCGATTAAATCTTTTAACTTTGCTCCAGTGGGATGACGTTTAGTCCTCTCAAATGCAGAGCAGTATTTCATCCCGTCTCGACATCCCGACAATGACATTTTATAAATACTACAAGTTTCCTGGACTCCTCTCTATCCCTTCCGCAACAAGCAAGGGAGCACCAGAAGAGAGATTTATTTTTTTTTACCCTGCTTGGCTTTTTTTTAAGCCTTAACTTTCATTTAATCTTCTCCAGGGTTTTTTTCTGAGGCCTCTGGAAGTCTCACTTATTTTTTTTAAGCTGTAATAAGCGTGAAAATCTTTGGCAAAGGGTTGTCTTTATCTAAGTGTTAAGATCTCATTGAGAGAGAGGTGGAGAAATAAACAAAACAAGTTTTCAAAGCAGCCTAAAAGTCATCTCAAATACTCCAGAGGTGCCTCTCTCTCCACCCGTTCTCCACCCAAAACAGGATCTGGATTTCTAAATCCAGGAGGAGAAAACATTTAGAAGAATAAATCTTTGCACGGTTCTTTAGACATCAGCGAGTGGGGAAATCAGAAGAGGAGAAACTGATTTCCCCATCTTCCCCCCCGTGCTCTCCCCAGTGTCAGCCATTCTGACCCTTCCACAAGGTCCAACGGTCAAGCAGGTATGATTTTACAAGAATCATTACCTTGATTAGAGAGTTACCAGTGGTGAAATTCCATTGCTAGTGATAACCGAGCACTAAGGATTTATTATACTGATATACTTATTTACTTAATGAATATTTCGCTTTGGAAAAGAACTGGTATGCTAAGGAACCATTTCCACCTGGAAACCCTTCACCAAACAGACCAGCACACATCCACAGGTGCAATGGTAGCTTTTTTGTTTCCACTCTTAGGGTGAATTTACTCTTTAAAAGGTAAAATACCCAAGGGGTATTTCAATAGAAATTTTGAAATTACTAAAAAAGAGCCAATTATTGGCTCTAGTAGTCTCATTTTTTCCCCTGTAGGTAGTTTATAAAGCTACACAAACAGGACTATCGTGGCTACTGCAGAACCAAGGACGTGGGTTTGTCGCTGGGAAACACATACTTGGGTTTGGGGATTGTTATTTTTTAATTTTTCCAGGCTTACAATTTTTGCTGTGAGGCACCGGGGGAAAGGAATGGAAAGGCAACACGTGAACCTTTTAAACATTAGTGGTGGTAGGGAATGGGAGGGAACTGGACAATAATTATCATTCCACCAAGTATTTTAAAATGTGCCCTGTACGAAGCACTTGGACCTTCAAACTTCCTTACTCGCTCTACTCAAGCCAAATATTTATCCCATTCTCCAAGCAGCGAGGCCTCGTGTCCGCGACATCCCCGCTCTGCCTAATGAGCACCTTATGGATGCTCCGCAGATCCACCAGGCAAAATAATTAACGATGGCCACAAGCCTTCCCCTCAAACCTGCTTCGTGCCAACTCAGCCCTTTTACGTTTCACACCAGATTCATTCTACATCAACGAGTCACGTTTTGCCACCGAAACACCTTGTATTTTCACAGCCCGGGCTCGCAACTGGCAGAACGACCCGCAAACCCCGCCTTGGGAGGGTAGGGGTGCAGGAAAGGCGTGATGACCTACCTGTCGCTGCTGGTACTGCTGCTGCTGCTGATGGAGTCGCTGCTGGAAGATCTGCTCCGGGACCCGCTGCCGCTGGGGGAGCGGGTGGGCCTGGAGGCCTGGCTGGCCAGTCGCTGCGGGGACTGTGTCCTGGACTGGGAGGAATGCGGTGACCGACTCCGGCTGTGCTGGTAATTCCTCTCCGGCCTTCTGCCTCGTACCTCCCGTGTAATATCATCCCTGTAGATATCCCTGTGTACCACACTGGGCAATGTAAACTGCTCCCGGGCCCTAGGTTCGTAACGGGGGTCGTGAGCATCAAAACGGTTTGGACTTCGACTCCGAGAAGCATAATAGAGCCCGTGTTGTAAAGTCCGTTCTCGAGGATCTCTATAGTAATCCTGATCGTAATGTCTCGTCCGATCAAATCCTCCCGTCCCCCGCTCATGGTGTCCATAGGCACTATGTTCATAAGCACGCTCCCTGTTATCTGAAGCCCTGCATTTAGGAAGGGGGAGAAATATTTCATCAGAAAGGGACAAGCACAACTAAAAAGCAGATCATGCAAACATTCACGTCAGCACTCAACTTATTTTTGCGACTGCTTCTCTGCTAAACAGCAATAACCTATCAAGCAAACACTGACAAACTTAAAAACGTTTTTTACTCGACTCCAAAGTTATCTCCATATACAATAAAGCTGAGCAATCATTTTGTTTTAATCACAAAATCGGGCTTTCATGACCAGCATCTTGCCTGCACAGGAAAAAAATGCTGCTTTCCAGTGCAGAATCCTCATTTCAGTTGGCTTTTGGTTTTGTTTTTTTTTTGTTTGTTTTTGTTTGTTTGTTTGTTTGTTTCTTTTTTTCTTTGAAATTCAGTAAACAAGAAAAAACTTCATGTTTGTGGACATCACAATGAACTTTTTTATTTCCCCCTCCCCCCCGCCATTTTTGCTTAAGAGCTTCAAAATTTTTTCTGGAATTTGTTAATTACTGGAGCTCTTCTCATTATCTTTCTGCAAAAATGGCATCGCAAATTGGGCTGTAGCCATGAAAGCCTCCGTGCAAAGCATGACCCAGAGGTAAGAAGCTGCTTTCAAAAGGGGTAGCATAACCCAAAGAGAAGACCCAGAAAATGAGGGGGGTTTCTTGGTGCTGTTCTAAAATGTTTCATCCTCTTAGAATATTGCCTTTATTAGAATGCCAGGCTCGATTGTATCAGAGCTGCATCCGCTAAAAAGCATGTATCTTGATTACTAACGCTACAATAATTAAATTGCGAGGGTGCAGGCCCCCAAAAGACCCTACACAAGGCAGTATGAATTAAATTTGGGGGGGTGTTTTTGTTTGGTGAGACTGCTGCTGTTACTGCAATCACAGAATTTGGACTTTGACCAGCACACTGCTTTCAAGGAGCTCAGGTCTGGTTTCTTTGAGTATTCCCAACATTTTTTGCACGTCATTTGAGAAAGGCTCTACGTTCTGAGAAAGTTCGTGTGATCTCTCAAATAAAGAGATGGTAAAACTGACATTCCAAATAGTTTAGTAGTCAATTTAGGCAAGTACCAGGACGGTATGTCTAAGTCACGTCCGTAAAATGAAAGCTCAAGAATTATTATGTTAAATGTTTAAAAAATACTTGTGAAATTCTAAATATGTCAGGGTAGCCAAAGTCATTTAAAAATGTAATTATCCTTCTTATGAAGGACGTTTCAACCTTTTTTTTTTTTTCCCAGCCTTCTCTCTCAGATTCTTCCTTCAGACCAATTATTAGTCACTTTAATCCCCTGAATCCTAATAACCCAATTCTGCCTTGTGCTCCCTCCTCCTCTCCTGCATCACAGCTGTCTTCTATTTAAAATGGCAGAAATATTTCAGGTGTCTTATATAAACTGAAAATGGGATTTCAATCTTTTCCGATTAGCATTTCAGGAAGTTCCTTCCATTCCTTCTCCAATGAATCACCAGATCTTTAATCCTCTAAATATATTCATCCTCTGTTGTTCAATCAGAACTCATTTTCAAGGTTTCTATAGAGCTAGCTCATGTTTTGCCTGCGTTTTCGCTCTCACGTGATACGTAAGAAACCACCTGAGCAGTGCGACAGAATTTCAGTCGCTGATCTAGATCCGCTCGAAATTCATTGTTGCCTTTTCTATTTTCATTATCTCTTGCTCGCAACAATGGCATTTTTTTTGAAAGGTATTTCAGGATCTGGCACAGAAACATGTCTCTCTCTCTCTCTTTTTTTTTTTCCCCCCTTTTGAAGGACCAAGATCAACAATTTTATAAACGATTGCATTTAGCATCCTACAAAGTGTTAATCAGTGAAAGCTGATTTAATGAGGTAAGAGAAAAAGCAGTATTTTCTAGAGGGTTACTGCTATATAGCTGACATAAAAGAACAAAGTCCTTATCCATGAAAAGGACACAGAAGACAGACAGAGGAGCTAGCAGAGCTGAAAATCTAACGGCTACAGTGCTTTTTTGATTTATCTATTAGTACTAAGTACTACTGGAGTTAGTGGAAAGAGAGGGTTTGACTTGGGTTAGGAGAGGGGCTAATATACACAGGGCAGGACATACCAACCTTTTCCAAGTGTGGAAACACGACCTATATTCCCAATTAAATCTAGGGAGAGAATTGTGAACATAACTTCCCCAATTTTGGCCCCTCTTACAGGGGTAATCCACCTTCTTAATGGGCAAGGGTGTCAAATGATATTTTAGATGAACCAACAAGAAAAAAATAAAAAAATCTTAGTGACAAGACAAAAAAAAAATTCCACTGGACGGAAGCAGTCCCAGACTGAAACCGTAACTCTGAAACCCCCAGACTTCTTTCTTGAGACAGAAGGCACTTAAATAGATCCATTATTTTAATTTCCAGCCCTACGTCTGAATCAAGCAGCTGGTAGAAGATGACCCAATGCACGAGGGCACTCGGCGCTGCTGGCCAGCAGGCATCCTCTAGCCGCCTTTGTAACCATCCAGCCCAGTCATTTCTCACTGGCGTATCCACAAACTGGTATCTGCACCACGTCCTTAAAACTAAAGTATGTTTAATGTGGAGTAGCAAAGAGCTTTTTAAGAGACTAGATAGTAATCCACTCCCCATGGCTACTGGCGTCTTGACTGTATACCATCCAATAAATTCAAGGCAGTAGTTCTTATCCCAGCATAAAAAAAAACAAAAACAAAAAAGCACTATAATTTCCAAAATTTAGTAATGTCCATCATCTCTTTTTGCCAATACCATCAGAAAGCATAATCCCAATAACTTGGAAATGATGTAGATCCAAAATGGAACCATCACAAGCTGCCTTCGGTCTTCTCCATCCAAGCGTTATTTCCATGGCTAAGTGTTGTCTGTAGAATCCAAGGGGCTGCATCATTAAAGTCTACTAGAAATTTTGTGGTGACAATCCAATTAACATACCAACTGCGTACAGTGAGAACTGAGAACTAGGCATCAAGCATTCACAGAATTTTAGGTTCTAGTATTCCGAAGATACTCCATAGAGAACTTCACCACATGTTGTAGAGTAAGATAGCTCCATCTGGCAGCAGGGATACATCCGAGCAAGGCCTTAATATTATCCAAGAAATGGAATCATTACTTCTAGAAAAGAGTAACTCCAATATCGGTGCTGGCCAAAGGAAATCTTCCATCTTAAAACCACCTTATTTCAAGTGTAGATATCCAACCAGCTGCGGAAAACATCCTCTATGGATCCACAAGGTACCAGCCACTGGGATAGAAATCACTTCCGTTTCCAACCCAAAATAGGAAACATAGATAATTCCCAAAATTTTAAATCCATCTGGGGGCCCTAGATACGAGTTTGTGTTTCTCACCATATCAAATACAAAATACCTGCCTAGAGAAACCTTGGAACTTACCCATCAAGTCTCCGCTCATAACGTCCTTCCCGTGCATGAAGCGATGGGGGGGGGCCGTAAGTGGGCCCCCCACCACCTCCTCTGAACCCAGAAACCTCTCTACTACGAGATGCTATGGAAACTGTATCATCCAAGCCCCGAGCAGCACTGGGAATGGTTCCTGGTTCATTATAATCCGTCCGTAGGTCTCTATCTCCCATTTTGTTGACAGAGTTGTGTGCCTTCTGCGCACTTTTGATGTCCACAAAATCCACAAACGCTGCCACTCCGCCTTCCGACCCCCTCTTAGGGAGGATTTTGACACTTTCGACACGTCCATATCTGGAAGAAAAGCAAAGCAGAGCACTCATGTTAGCACCGGTGGGAAACAAAAGCCCCACATTGAACAACACGTCGCCTCCTGCAAAATCAGCATCAGCTTCGAACCGTTCGCCCTCCCCATGCGGCAGGAAAACCCATCCCAGCTCAGGGGCTGGAAGATGCATTTTCAGACAAGGGGGAAAAAGCCATGTAGACTTTCCACCGTTATTTTCCAAACTCCTCTCTTTTGGCAAAGCCTACCACAGATCACCCTTTTCGTAACAACAGAGCAACAGCAGCTGAAGAAATAGAAAGGTTTCGGCAATTAGGGCAGCCCTTCTCATTTTTAATCTGACGAGCAAGACATAATTAAAACAAAACTGTGTCACAACAAGTAAAAATAAAGACATCCCGACAATATTCTTCAGAAAAAAACCCCACATGACCTTGACAGCGCAGTTCCACTACTCCCAGCTATATTTAATCCATTGAGCGCAGAACACGAGTCTTCTCATCCCCCTTCCTGATCCCAAACCCTTTTATTTACAGTGGCCTCGTGGGACACGCTGGGGAGAGCGGTGACACCCCTGGACCGGGTGACTCCTGAGGTTCAACTTTACATCCCCCCCCCTCCTGCGGACCAAACCCCACGAGGGGGACGCTGAGGAGAGCTGACGGGAGCGCGACACCACCCAAATTAATCTATGGTAAGTAATTGCGACACGGGCGCTTAGGGATGAGTAAATGTCTTAAAAAAATAAACCCCATCACGTGTGTGCACGGAGAAAACACGACGTAAAAATGTTTTCGAGTAATTTCCATCAGCTCATAACAAGAGAGGAGAAAATGGGAAGTTAAAAACACAGCAACGTTTTAAGTCAGCCAGGAGCTGCAGGTCACATTTGGGTTGTACATTTATCTCAGCTAAGAGATTTTGGGCAAAACCAAGGAAGGGCTTTAACTGCAGCTATTAATCCATGACAAAAAAGCAGCAAAAAGTGTATTTCTGAGTGGACAAACAGGAAAGGGCCACGCAAATAATAAAACTAATTAGGAAATATTTGTAAACTCCAATGAAAAATCATTGTAAAAAATACCTTCTGCTCACGAAGGCGGCACGACACCGCGCAGCTGGAAAGAGATCTTGGACAAGAAAAGCCGTTTCCAGCCCCGTGCCCAGGAACAAGCTACCACAACCGGCCTGGCTGAGGAGCCTACGCTGCCACAACCTGCATCTGCCCCGTTTTCTGCCTGGCTTTCCATGCACCTCGACGGTTCATCAGTGCTGTGCATGACTAATCCTTAAATACGATGTGAAAACCTGCCTCGCTGACTGCCGCCTTCTCATTCCAGCCTGACCTACTACACTTTCCAGGTCACCTGGTTTGGATTTAGATCTCGTTTTTCTCTGCTTTATACTCGCACTGTCCGTTAAGGAATCCGTGCTCAAAACAGAGCCTCTTTCAAATCAAAAAGTGCCTCTTTAGCCATAAAATGGCAAGGTGACCTACGGGGGACATTTTCACCTCTAAGGTGTCCAGAGCAGAGTGTGCCACCTCTGTATTCACAGGGGACAGTTCTCTCTCAGGAGTTTCCTAATCTGATACCAAACCAAGACACTGGTCATTTTTTATTCCACTTAAAAGCCGTGAGGTGCAAATAACAGCAAATGGTGCTGCAGGAATGGCACTTCTCAAAGTTTGTGCTCTTCCAAAGCTGGATGTGGTTATCTTGCCTTGAAGGCAAGATTTAGAGAGACCAGAAAAATAGAGGATGTAATTAATAAAATTTGTGTCAGGAAAAAAATGGCGTAATTGGCCGTGGCAGAAACTGGAAAGGAAGAAGAGGAAAGAAAACAGGAAAGAGACTATTTGGAAAAAAAAAATGCTCATGCCATGAATGAACAGAACAAGAAATAGAAAGAATACTGAGGTATCCTAGTTAGCAGCACCCTTCAGCCTGTGGTTCAGGGCCTGCTCTCTCCAGACAGAGAAGGGAAGATGCTGCAACAGGACAGAGAGCTCCAACTCCCACATCTATTGCCTTTTCCTTCTCAATAATTTTATTCCAGAAGAGGCTGGTTAAAACACGGCACTTTCCTTTTGCTCATTTGGTTTCCGGCAACACGAGCCCATACTTTTGTCCACAATCTTTAGGGGAGGCGGGAGGGAGATAAAATAGTTATCTAAGGACTGCTCAAAAATCCCTAAAATCCTACTTGCCCTTCTCTCTGAGAGCAGTCACCACAGCCTGTGCCACCTGCCAGTTCCAGCAGCAGCGGGCTCTGAAACGCTCTTCCCACTCACCATCCTGACAATTCTGTATTTCCTCATTCTGGAATCGTAACACGTACACGTTATGAAATACGCACAGACCTCGGTTATTTTTCTTTTTGCCGCGGAGGATCCAGAATGTGTTAAAATGTTCCAATATCCACGCTAACGCTGCCCAGAAAGCACAAAAGATAGAAAACACGGATGTAATTCGCTCCCCACGGACCAACAAAATCACCCAGCAAACGCACAACTCCTGCTGCTGGAGCTTAGGTTTTATATTGGGAAAAGTGTCCTCTGGTTGCCATGAATTAAACAAGTATTTATTTTTTTTTTCCTTTTGCTACATCAGGAGCGGACGGGGGAGGCCACTACCGTGTTGCACCGCG
>VZRU01006081.1:12215-24885 GCA_013398155.1 Pedionomus torquatus
TAATCTGTCTGGTGATCCCACCCGTCCCCACCCCTTGGCGTCTCTCCGAGCTGCTCCCGTCTTGGCAGATGCTGCCGGGAGGAGGACGGCACGGATGGGGAGATCTGCAGTGCTGCGTCGCCAGGCGGCTTTGCTGCAGCAGAATAATACGTTACAAGAAAAAACACCAAAAGAAACCCCACAACCCCATTCTTTCCGGAGGGCTGGGGCGGGGGGAGGAGAGGCGGTGCAAGGGCCGTNAATAATACGTTACAAGAAAAAACACCAAAAGAAACCCCACAACCCCATTCTTTCCGGAGGGCTGGGGCGGGGGGAGGAGAGGCGGTGACAGCGCCGTGTTTGGCTACGGGGATCAGCCGTTAAGGCAAGATGGAGGCGACCACGCTGCGAGGAGCAACCTTTGTCCGGACGGCGAGGGCTGGGAAGAGGGGACAAAAGGGGAGGGGAGGCATCGCCACGACCTTTGGAAACACCGGCAGCGCGGCTCCTCTCAACCTCCTCCTCCCATCGTTATACCTGTGCGTCAGCCTTTTCCAAGAAGGCTGCGTTTCACAACCGCTGGCAGAACCAACAGAAAACAAAGAGCCTCGTTCCCTCAGCTCTGAATCCCCAGACCCTGCAGGAAAACAAGGCTTTTTAGTGCCTCTTCCCGTCCGCAGCTCACGCCGATTAATCATTAGCTCCACGCTGTAACGAAGGCGGCCAAGGCCGGGCTTTCGGAGGGGGTTACAGTTCTAGTGGAGGAGAGGAGGAGGCGGGAGAGCTGTTCTCTCACCGAGTCCCTCCACCAGCAGAGCGCCATCATCGCACAACCCAGCTGAAAACAGGGATCTAGCGGCCCTTCCAGAGGAAAAAAAAAAAAAGTTGCTGGATAATCACTGCTCGAACAAAGCCAGGCTAATCCAGCTTTTCAGACAAAGAAAAGGAATTCATAATTTAAGCATTATCGGTTTATTCACTGTAGATCAAAGCACCTCTATAATCAAGCAGCTGAAATGTCTCTGGGCTCTTGGCATGGCTGCTCGGCGTGTTTCTCTGGCTCTCCAGCCCTTCCTCCTCCCCTCCTCTTCCTCCCCTACCGGGTTGGGAAACGCAGCCTCCGCCAATGCAAGGCCAGGCCGGTTCCTCCTCCCCGGGGGCGACGTGTCACCCAGACACAGCCAAAGTCACCCCACAACCCTCCCTGTGCGGGGGCATCCGCACCTCGGCACCCTCATTTTTCCACTTCTAATTAACCATTTCACCTCGGGTGCTCGCTCCAAACAGGCATTTTTTCTGCACCAGTCTCTGCCTTTCCCAAGCAAAAGCACTTTAAACAAAGGAGGGACCAGGAGAAAGCCGGCCAGCAAATATTTAGTAAGTAAATGTTACCATTTAGCTGCAGTATTTTATAAACTGATTAGGACCTTGACAGGATGATATAATACAGGATAGAAAAAGGCAGGCAGAAATCAGGGAGATTCACTTTTTTCATTGAAACTGAATCCCCACTTTAAGTCCTGTCCCCTCCCTGCTTCTCCCGTCCAGCTCCCCCCGAGCTCAGCAAGACCTTTTGTACCCAGCCGATTCCATTCCCGCAGAGTTCTGCAGGTCAGCCACCTCCCGCTCTACAAAAAGTTCACCGTCTTTTTATACCCACAGTGTCACGCTCCAGATACTGCCCAATGCGAGAGACACACCGCAAGCTCAAAAATAACAGGAGGAGATTTGTCTGCTTGTTTCTGCTCCGCTCGTTAAGAGCACGATTCGACAAGACGGCCCTGGTACAGCAGGACATCTGCATATTGGGGATTTACTCGGATTCACTTAGACTAAAGCCCAATCTTTAGCCATCTGAAAGGCAGGGATGGATTTTCCGTGCCACGCTCCAGCTCCTTCCTCCTCCACTATTATCTAAGCCAGGCAAGCCCCGGCCTGCATTATTCAGTAAAACGCTCGCACAGCTTGAAGCTGTTCTTGGCCAATTGCGTTCCTCTTGCTTTGTTGTTATTTCATAACAAAATAATGTGACCTGAAATAATACTTCTCCAGATGTCTGCGTCATTTCTCCTTGTTCCTAACTCCAGACCAGCCCAAAGCCCCGCGCTGGGGGTTACCCTGCTCCTGTATTTCCCCCGCCAACGCAGGGAAAAGAGATGGGCAAAGACTAAAGCTGCCAGAAAGCAGCTTCGGCACCTTTTAGCCGGGCGGTCGATGCCTGCTCAACTCCATTAACAGCAGTTCTGGGCTTTTCTGCTATCACAGACACCCGTTTCACAGCCCAGGAACTTGCCCCCCCCAACAGAACACATTCGTACAATCATAGAATCACAGAATGGTCAGGGTTGGAAGGGACCTTAAAGATCATCGAGTTCCAACCCCCTGCCCTGGGCAGGGACACCTCCCACTAGAGCAGGTTGCTCCAAGCCCCATCCAGCCTGGATGATTCCCATTTCCATCCTGGATCCATTCCTACTTCCCATCTCTGTCGTACATAAAATAAGGTGCCAGAAAAGCAGCAAATCAGCTGAGGACAAGAGCTGGGGGACTCTCCCTCCCTCACCACCACCAAAAGCTGTGTTGCACCCCTGGAAAAGCTCCTAAGCCAGTAACACCGAGGGCCTTGTCTCTTTACACAAGAATTTGCAAAGAATAAGAGACTATAATTGATCATTAAGCCATTATTATAATGAATAAAATGTAGTAAATAATAGTTATAACATGCTTGGCCTACATACCACCATGTTCCACGCTTCATATAGATTATAGACACATACTTTACTTGCCACCAAAAATATTTACTACTTCTGATTTATTTCTTAGAGAGGGAGTTTCATATCAAGAGTGGTACGAGATGGAACCTCAACACTTTCAGCCCCAAGCAGCACAAGTCTTTGCTCTTTGGAATCACACTCTGCTTCAAGCAGTTCAACACCTCTGGTCAAATATTGTCACGGAAGGAAGAGAGTTCCCAGATAGAGTAAAGGAATCTAAACAAAAGGGACTCAGAAACGCACTGCTGGGTTTGGGTCCTGCCACAACTACAGGAACGGCTCTGTACCAGACAAAACCAAAGACAGGCTTTACAGGAGCGTGTCCACGGAACCAGGATGAAAAAAATACAAGTGAAATGAAATGTATCTTGGTAAAAACAACAAAAATTCCAGACTCCTGGAAAACTACACCGAAAATCCACTTTAACAAACACAGGGAAACATCTCCTGATGAACCACAATTGCCCAGACCGTCGCTCAGCCCTGGAGAATTTGTCAAATCGTACCTTGAATGCTTAACGACAAAAATGGCAACATACGCACGGCCACTGCCCCTCGCCAGCAGCTGCGCTTAGGGGAGACCAAAATCAGTATTTACTACGAGGAGCTCAGTGTGATGTCTCATTACCCAGGGCCTGACCTGAGGCTGCTGGAGGCAGAGGCCTTTGTTCCCAAGGACACAGAGCGCCCTCCGCACGGAGCTGGGGACACCAGGAACCCCTACAGCCGCCCACGGGCATTTCAGTCATATCCTGAAAACTGGCTCTTCAGGATTGGGGTGAAAATACTGTGAATATTCATCTAATAAACACAGATGCACACAGCCCTTCCAGGAGTCCAACAGCATCAGTTTGGAACATTCCTCCAAACACCTGATCCTCCCCCAATTTTCTAAAGAAGCAGCAGGTTTAAGTGAGACACCCCACTGGGACGAGGGGACCAGCGCAAAGGCTGCCAGCGACGTACGGAGCCCCTCCAGCAGCCAGAGGAGATGCAGAGTATGGTACCGGCTCTCCTGATCTCCAGCTGCTGCAGCGCGTTACAGACGGCTAAAAATAAAACAAATCAAATGCCTCTCTAATTCTACCTTTCTCAACGCAAAATTGCTGTTTCTAATGATAAGCAATGGTGAGCAGCCGGGATAGTGTTGTGGATGATCACGAGCAGGAGAGCTCATCAGTGAGCGATAAATCCACACAATGTAAGGCTTTGAAAACCTTTACTTTTCCAAAAACAGGCAAAATGAGAGCTCCTCGTATCACAAGGAGCGCTGGTTTTCAAGCCATCCCGAGAACAGACCTTGTGACAGCAATGATTCAGAAACATGCCCTAATTACCCAGCTCCCATAATTTTCTAGATTGCAATCTGAGATGCTTTAAAACCTGTTTAGAGTGATCTTTATTGGCTCTGCGACCTCTGAGGGGGAGAAAAACAACGTTCTTCAGGGCATTCTCCACAGCTCTCCACCTAGCAATAAAGATCTCCAGGGAACCCTTCAAATTCAAGAGCGGGAACCACGGGGCAGGTTACAGACCGCTCGTGCAGCCGGGGCAAAACTCCAACGGGGCGCTCCTCGCTCTTCCCATTGCCCAAATGAACCCCACAGCTCAGACCACTCCTGGACTTGGCGGCTCCTTTCAGCCCCCAGCAGCGCTCGAGGGGAAACCTCCCAGCTCCGACCACAAACGGGGGTTTTGTTAATGAGATACAGCACGTGTTCCTGCCACGCACCGAAAACAGCCAGGGCTTTGTCTGCCCTCGTAATCCCTCCCTAAGAGATGACAAAGTAGGAAATTAAAAAGCCAGCACAGGCACAGGCACTGCTGCTTCTGGTACCTCTGTTATTTAAGAGCAACACACTCGACATATCAGATAGTCCAGCAGATAACTCTGTGCACCCGCTTCTTGCTTTACAGCTCCATTTTAAGACAGAAAGTAAGAGCGATTCCTAATTAAGACGTTTTATTTATGTCTTTATTGCAAAGTCACCATTGGCATACTGCTGAGGTATTAATATACAAACAGAATCATCATGTACCACCAGAGAGAGAAGAGACAGAATATTTAAAAGCGTATTCTTGGCTGCTGCTGTCGGCAGCAACTATTTCTTCAAATCATCAACGTACCGGGACATTTTTCTACAAGCCCCCGTGACAAAAAATTTTGCCCCGGATAAAACTGTTCCAGCACATACACATCAGGTGAAACTCGAGTGTAAGATACACCCGTTCCTTGAGATATAAATCTGCAACACCCCCACAGCGGGGAAGAGCGCGCAGGAGGAGCCCTAGCAACGTTTCAGCCTGGGGAGGGTGAGAGAGGGGGAGTCTGATCCACGATTTGGACACCGAGATTACATGAAGCTGTAAAAAAAAACCCTCAGCTCATCCTCAGCACCGCCTCACGGGGCTGCATTTAACACCCTCGCCCAAGTCAGCAGCTCCGCTGCCCGCGACGTCAGACAAAGCCAGTGTTGCATCAGACGGGCCGCAGGCAGAAGGTGAATCTTGACCCAACCTTAACGAAGGGCTCAAGGCAAAATTACCCAGTTCAAGCTGCCTAAATGCAGCTGAACGATGCAAGTTTCTGGTTGGCGCGGTCTCCCGGCCAGCCCAAAGAGGCAGGAGCTCCAGTATTAAGGAACTCTTTCTGGTTGTCACCTCCGTGCAATTAAGGAGAAGCACACACGCATCCGCATCCGCAGCAGGGTTTACTGGTGTATACGTTATTAAAAAAAAAAAAAAAAGAAGAAATCAAAGTGGCTTTGTGAGCAGAACTAATGAAGACTCATTTCTTATGGATGCATGTCTTGAGGTCGAATTCTCCGGTGTCCAATAACTGCCGGTTCCCACTGCAGCTTTTCCCACGGTCAGGAACACCTCTCTCCCATGTGGATTCTTTAATGTCTAATAAGGGCTGCGCTCTCGCTGAAGCTTTTCTCTCCATGGGGCCACTAATCAGGTCTCTCTCCTCTATTAAAAGTGCTTGTTTTCATGAAACTCAAAAGAACGTCGCATCTCTGAGACTGCCAGTCCCCCCTTCGCCCTCAAGTGCAGCTGAAACAGGCTAACGAGTTCCAAATTGATTAGCAAAGATATTTTCCACGGCAAGACGACATCAATCTCGCTCTCTGAGCAGAGGAGAGTAAGTACAACTGAAGAGGTTCCAAAAAATTGGTAGAAACTCGGCGTGTTTGGCTGTGTTGGATCAAGTCCTGGGATTCTTTATCCTCCAGCCTACCCAGATGTGCGGCGGCATCACGTTACTACACGCTACACACGGAGCCGCTGAATTCCATCTCCGGGGCATTTTTTTCTTCCAGCTTAAAGCATAATCTACAGATTTGCTTCAAAAATACCAGTGGCGAGAGGCTCCATAAGATGCTTTCTTCACAGGAATTGCTGGAACCTGTTCTTTTGTGTGACTTGCTTTTAGGATTCATTTGGATTTGATTTTGCAGAACACACCGCATTGCAACTGTAGGGGAATCTCTTGATTAATCAAGTTTTATCATTACGAAAGGGTAATTCCCCATCTCAGATTTGCTTCTCCAAGCCCTGCTTTGCATGTATTCGGCAGCAGATGGAGGAAAATGCAGAGTCATAACATTATGGTCTCCCTGCCACGCTGCAGAGTACTTTAAATATGTATCATCTTAAGGCTTGGTGCTCACTGGTTCCTGCTTCTCTACTCGAACACAAACTTTGTAACCTCTTCTCCAAGGTTTTGTACTTTTCCTAAAAAATGGTATTTCAGAAGAAAACAGAGTTTGCAGTCTCTGAGACCACTCCGAACGACTGGATTGCTCCTCCCCCTCGAACCACAACTGGGTTTCAACGAGTGACCGGCCTCAATTCAGCCAACAGGTTCTTGGAATTCACAGAATCACAGAACTGTCCAGGTTGGAAGAAGCTTTCCAGACCATCGAGTCCCACCGTCAACCCAACACCGACCAACACCACCACTAAATCATCTCTCTAAAGCATTCACTTCAGATCCAAGGACTCACGACCACGTCCAAGTCACAACCCCAAAAGCTCACCTACTCCTAAAAGGCTACCAGGGAGGGAAAAAAACATCCTGTGGCCCTGAAAAAAGGAGTCAGCTCCCAGCCAGCCCAGGCTTCTCCACTGAGCCGGCCGCTCCTGCAGTGCCGCACCAGCCGCTCACCCAAATACAGATGTGCAAATGTTATTTTCTTGGCTGGTGACTCACCGCTACCATCGCCTTGGAGAAAGTGCTTGTTCCTGTGACTAACCCAACTGGCAGCGCGATGCTCGGCGTGAGCCAGGTGTCAGCCCAAGGAAACTCGTATTCCCCGTTGAGGAGCACCCGGTGAGAGCCGGGCACGCACGCGGGTGTTTTGGCTGCGGCGACTGCCTGCGCTCCAGGCGCTTTCTCCATAGGCGAGAGATCAAAACTTTCCACAGCCCAGCTCCTGACCCAGCCACATTTTAATGGCTTTTCTTCTGATGCAACTCCAACTCAAGGTTTTGCAAAGCCGGGTTGAAAACTCGGCTTCAGTTTTGATCGTTTCTCACCTCGGTTTTAGGAGCTGACCTGAAGAAGGTCTCACCGTACCGACCTCCTCTGGAGGGGCAGGGGGTACCGCCAGACCCCCGGGGTACCTCCTGACGTGCCAGACACTCTGTCCCATCCCCGACACAACCGCGGACATCACCATAAATCCACTTTCTAATTTTACACTGTCTCAGTGAGCGGGTTCACCTTTAAATGCTTATTTTCAAAAATTAGTCTGAGAGGAGATTAGGCCAGAGCGTGAACTGCCAGCACCACCAGGGTCTGCAATCCTGGGCTGGGGAGGAATGAGCTCAGCTGCGGCCAAAACACGGCTATCGCGCCGTACCCGCACCCAGCATTATCATCTACCACATCAGCACTGAAACCTTTCCATTTTTAAAATGGAGCAAAGCTTCCCCGCTACCGACGCTTCCAACCGGTCGCTTCAGAGGCAAGAAAAAGACCAAAGGTTTATTTAGACTTTGATTACAATGAGGTTACTGTGCGGATCGTTCGCTGTCTGGATGAGCCTTTAGCTGCCTTTCCAAGAGCGGTGTCTCTCACTCGCACGCACAGACCTCCTGAAATTAAATCAGACGTTGGTTCCATATACAAGGGAGATACTTATCCATCCCGAGCTTTTCTTCTCCTCACAGTTCGGATGCTAATGAGGCCGGAAGACTTTTTTTTCTTTTCCTCCAAAGACGACTACTTTAAACGTACAACTCGGCCATTTATTTTTCTTATTTTGCCCTATTAACTCTTCCAGGTCTCCCCCAGCTGCCACAGAGCGCCTAAAGAGGGAACATTTAAATAAGGCTCTGTGTGCTTTTTGGCAGCCGTGGCTGTTCATGAGGACGGGGGGTATTCACACCAGCGGCAGGAGCAGATGGACCACAGCTCGGGGCTTTGTGCCGCGCGGAAGCGGCAGCATCTCACCAAAGACACCATCAGCACAGTTGGGGCAACCTGCAACAGCGACATGAAGTTACTCTTAACGAATCCCAACGACAGAAAACAAGAGCGGCTCAGTTTTGTATCTGTTGAAAAATGGAAGGTGATTCACCTCTTGCTAAAAAAATAATCATTTACAATCTGGCAGTAGTCATTTTATCAAGCCAAAAGATCTTTCCAAACCCAGCTTTGAGTGGGTACCTGATCACCTTTGGGACAAGAACTTGGCCAGGAGGTGGAGGGAGGTCATTCTCCCCCTCTGCTCTGCACTGGGGAGGCCACCACTGGAATCCTGCCTCCAGTGCTGGGCTCCCCAGGTCAAGAGAGACAGGGAACTGCTGGAGAGAGTCCAGCGTAGGGCAACCAACATGCTGGAGGGATTGGAGCATCTCCGTGAGGAGGAAAGGCTGAGAGAGCTGGGACTCTGGAGCCTGGAGAAGAGAAGGCTGAGGGGAGACCTTCATGTTCACAAGGATCNCAGGGGAGTGGGACGAGGGGACTCGAGAGGTCCCTTCCAACTCTGACAATTCCCTGACAGCCTGGGTTGAACCCAGCTCTGATTTCCCACCACAAAAGATCTGCACAACCTCTTCCTCTTAGATATCCCTCTACTCGAACAGAACACACACACCAGCACAGCCTCCATCTATGGAGAGCCACCAGTATCCAACAGACAGAGCCACAGAGCAGCTATTCACGCTCCTTCCACAGACATTATCTGGCTTTTCAGTGTTGAGATGAGAGCACGTTCGGGGCACTTTGATCAGATTTGGAAGCCCACGCTTCAGATCTGAGTGTGCTTTAAAAAAAAAAAGGAAAGAAAAGTGCTTTCAGTTTGAAGTTGCTAAGCTTATTTAAAAAGGGGAAGAGCAAGGAAACAAAAAAAAAAAATCCGCCTGTTGTTCTTAGAAGATGTCTGGGTCTTTAAACAGAAACGGGTCACTAGGACCGACTGCTGCTCTTCTCCCGTGATGAGTTTGTCTGAGCGGAAAATTGATGTTCCTTTTACCTCCGAACGGTGCCTCAACTCTCCCCTGAGTTGCCGTGAACGCCTGGACCTCGGACAAGATATGAATGTACAAACTACAGAACTGAGCCAGCCACGCGCCACGACACCCGAAACCGAAAAGGACGTTGTTTCAACCCAACTCGGAGGCGCCGTCTTCATCCCCAACCTATCCTGTCAGCAGCTCAGATTGCAGCAGACCCTGGAATACATCCTGGTCTATTTATGAAAAGCCTGTAACAATGTTTATTCTTTTATTAAAGGATGTTATCTTCACACTGTAGGATTTTACAGATTACAGGGGACGATTACACAGTGTTAGTGAGTTAAACAATAACTATGGAAATGTAGAAACCAAAGCAGTCGCTGTCTTTTATTCATTCGTCATCACATCTTAATATATTGCTGCACAACAGCATCGGAGAGGTTTCTTGGTTGGAGGAGAGCAGAGCTGCCATTACTCACCGGGAAGAGAGAACAGCAAAGCCTCCTGGGCTACCCCAGCGCGTACGGGGAGGGGGGGAAGGCTACTGACTTGTGAGCTGGGGCAATGAGAAAAAGCAGCTTTTGTCTGATTTTTCACGAACTGTTCAAACAGCCTTCAGAAGGCTACAAAGACTCGTGCAAAGGTGAAGCACCGGGCTGGTTGTACGCTGTGAATTTCCATCTCCGGGCTCGGATTCCTCCCCCTGGATTTCTAAACCGGCACGCCGAAGATGCAGCTAAACTCAAAATCTTATTACGGAGAGTAATCATATTTTCTAGTTTATTCCCCAGTTCATTGTTTGGGAATGTTTGCCCTTGCAGTCTTTGGTTTCAGGGCATTCTCAGATCTCGGCAAGCTCACACAGCTTAATAAAAAAAAAAAAGAACACAAGCAAAATATCTCACAAGGGCTTATTTTTCGTAGCTGCCAAAACCAGAACGCTTCCACCCCACCAGCAGCTCAACAGCTTACAACCTGGTTGCCAGCAACAATCCTGAAACCTTTAGGAGGTTTCTCTCCTAAAACCAGCCGAGAGGGGTGACCCTCAAGTTTTGCCCCTTCCCAAACAGCTTCAAAAGACTTCGTTTTGATATTTGTTATTTCTCAGGTGCGTCTCCGTGGTCAAAAGGCATCTCCTTCTCATCCTCACAAGCTGACGACAGTGTGTGACACCACCGGGACAACCTGCAGTTGCGACACATCGGTTCACCAAAACAAAGCTCCAGAGGAGCCCCAGGTTCACCCTGACTCACCGACTTGTCCGAAATCTGCAACCCGCCCTCCACTCCTTGGGATATTTACTTCCCTTTTTATGAAAAGCCAGCGAGCGCCTCTTCGCCCTCAGCAAAGACCTAATTTTGGACACACCTTAAAGACTGCAATAAGGTCATTTGCCGGAGAATTTGGCACGACTTTCTGTCCTATGAAAAGCAAGAAGGGGAGAAAAAAAAGGCCAATCAAACCCAAGCCAGTCAACAAGGCTACTGCAAAACAAATGTAAGCCTTTTCTCGTCCTCTGTTCAAAACTGATGAATGGATTTAATACCTCCATGAGCCTCACAAGGACTGGTAAGTTCTCAACACACAAGTCTGCAAGAAAGGGTGCCGGGATTACTTTATCGTTGTACCAAAGGAATTTAGAGTAAGGACAAGAAATACCAAAAGCCAGCGTCGCGTTGGAGCAGCTCAGCGACAACAAAAGCCGCTCTCATCACATCTCAAATAAATACAGCCAGGACCTTTGAAGAAACTTCAGAGAAGGAACAATGGCAGAAAGGCTCAGCAGATGACAGAATTTTGTAACCAAGTGACATCCACTTATCTTTCTAACACAGCTCAGCCTATAAAAACACTTAATAGAAGCTCAGTCCAAATCTACGCTCTCCGTGGCTTTTCATTAAGTTTCTTTGAAATAATTACATAGGCATTTCCTCAGCCAGCGTGGCGTCAACAATCTGCCACCTCAAGTGCACGCAAAGAGCAGAACCCGGAGCAGGCAGAGGATTTGGGATTCACAACCTCTCGGGGAGCCCTCCTCCGCCTGACTCAGCCTCTGCAGGCGGCTGGGGACAATCGCCGCTCAGCGACACCCCGGAGCCGATGCCTGGGCTGCTCTGTGGCCCAAGAATTCTTTGTGAAGAATTAGTAAAGGAGACTGAGCCAAAAACTAAAGACAGGAGCCACCCCTAGAACCAGCACCATCATCTCCCCAATTAGCCACCCGGCTGATGAACCTACACCCAGGGCAAGGCCAACTTTCACTAGGAACCAACCGAGACTCCAGGTGGCAGGACTCGCCTCTTGTCTCCCACACCTTTCTTTCCCTTCTGGTTCTGGGCAATTAATTTAATCCCCTCACCCTAATCCCCCAACCAAATGTCCTTCCATCATCTCCTTGGGTTTTATATTCTGTGAAACGAAGATTATCTTATTGGAGACAGTTGTGAGACGTGGCACAAACAAGCCCAATGTTCTAGACGTCGCTTCAGCAAAGCACGGGCAGAAACCCTGCATCTCCACTCTCTTCAAAGGCTCTAAACTAAAAAGGCTAATACCTCACCCATGAAAACACCATCACTTAAAAATTATACGAATCAAGAAAGAAAACAGGGATAGTTCATTCTGAAGCCCAACTTCTGTATTTTCCAAAAAAAAAAAAAAAAAAAAAAAAAAAAAAAAGCTGGACAGAAACTCCCATAGGAAAACCAGCTNCATAGGCAGAGCCGATTCGGTGTAACCATCCTTGTGTTTGCAGCCTCGGTGATATCCAAGAATTATTCCTCCATTATCAGCAATAAGAGCCTGGGAACGTATTTGAGAGTTTTACTAGAAAAAATCAGAGCCCTCCTTCTTTTGCCTGGAGCTCCTTCGCGCAGACGGGCACCGCGAGCCCCGCCAGTGCCATACAAGGGGAAAACAGGCACCAGAAACGGTGCCAACACCCGGGATCCTCCATAGACATCGAGGTTTTTCTTCTGGGGGCTCAAAGCAGCTCTGCCCCGCTCACAACCTGTCCAAGAGCCGACCCAAAGCCGCTTCGGTCCACGGTTGGTCACACAGGGAGCAGAAAGCGGGAGGATTTTGTGCTCCCGGGCTGAGTTTGCACTCCCAGCCAGCAAGACAAAACATTTTCTTGTAAACCGACCAAGTGTTTTCTACAAGTTACTGAAAACAAACAGGCGCTGGCCCTTGTGCCAGTTGGGGTTGGTGGTTTTTTTTTTGCAGAGCAACTTTTGCAGACCCCTTCTCCAGCAGGTACCCCGCGCAGAAGCACAAACTGGAACGAGGTGAAGCCAGAAAAGCCCATTTTTTTCCAAGAGAAACCTTAATGGTTATTTGTCTTCTCTGAGGCCGCTCCGATCCCCAGCTTCTTTCTTCTAAAGGAGCACATTTGTTCCCCAAAGTCCGGGGCTTTCTCCCAGACTCTCGGAAGGTCTCAATTCCCCCCC
>VZRU01006082.1:0-24166 GCA_013398155.1 Pedionomus torquatus
GAGAACCAGCCCCAATATCGAGCCCTGGGGGCCACCACTTGTGACAGGCCAACTGGTTTTAACTCCGGTCACCACCACGCTCTGGCCCGGCCCTCCAGCCAGTTTGTTGGTTGGGTTTTTCTTGGTATGTTTGTTTGGTTGGCTTTTTTTTTGGTTTGGTTTGTGTGTGGGAGCAGTAAGGCAGCATTGAACAAAGTAAATAAAGGAAGCCAAGAAAGGGCAGCTGAACATCATGTGTGAGAAATCTTTGATCGGAGGAACTGTGGCCTGATCTATGCCTAATGCTACAGGTGGTTTTTGTCTGAGCAACTTACTGATGTGAAAACTCTGGTGGGAAACTGCTGGTGGAAAAGTACTGAGCTAGCCTTCAGCTGGTATACAAGGAATCTTTCTTTGTGAATAAAGGATTCTGCCCCAAAAGTAAACTGGTTATAATTGTGGATTGTGCTGCAACCACAGCAGAATGTATGGGTAACATTAGCAAATGTTATCGGGCAAGACACACTTTGTCTTAGTACTGCATCACCCAAATAATCCTTTTTCTACGTACTTAGCAGGGGTGCCTTTGGCCAGCTCTGCATGGTTTCAGCTTTGCAATAATACTCACGCTCGACCTACCCATAAAGACACATATAACTCTTCTACAGACAGCTGCATCCAGCATATCCCTAAAGCAGCTTTAAAGCCACAAAAATTAAAATTGTTAGGGGCTTTACAGGCTGGTATGTATTTCAATATGAATTACACTGGACAAAATGGCAGCAAGGCATGGTTTATAAATAGTTCACTAGCTTTATATCACAATCAAAGTGAACGGTGTAACTTGACAATGCCAAATACCTTGTTACCAAGAAATGCTCCTGTGAGTCATCCTACAGGAATTTGTGGAGAATGCACATGGTCAGGAATTCCTTCTCATATAAAATGGGGTCCTTGTACAATTGGGTGTCTGACTATGCTGATGCCAAACATTGCTATGATACATCAGCAGAGAAATAACCATACCTACACATAACAGAACAGCCCACTCCTTCAATAAGAAATGTGATTCAAATGCCATCCTTTGGTCATCTGCTGAAATAGTCAGCAAGGCTCTTGTCCCTAGTATTGGACTGCACATGCTTTAAATAAACTCAACAAATTAGGATGTTTGTTGTCAGAAATGAACAACGCAACCACCTTAGCCTTGGCAGGACTTTCAAGTGATGTCAATTCTATATGCCACGCCGCTTTGCAAAATAGAGCAGCTATTGATTTTTTGCTTTTAGCCCAAGGACATGAATGTGAGGACTTTGATGGTTTGTGTTTCATGAATCTTAGTGACCATTCAGAATCTATTCACAAAAGCGTTCTAAATCTGAAAGATCTAACAAAGCAACTCAAAACAGATAATGGGTGGAATCTTTTTTCAGGAGTAGACTGGCTAAGAGTATTAGGGCTTTGGGTAAAAAGTACTTTAATATTGGGAGTTATGGTTATCTTGGTCTTGGGAGATATAGCTTGTTGCTTGCCATGTGTAGTTGGACTTATTCGCTAGATGATCACAAAACCCACAAATCAGGTAATGCCTGCTCAGCTACAAACAGTTTTCTTCAGCAATTAAACAAAACAGGGGGAGATGTGGAGGAGCAAGAAGGCAGCAGTGAACAAAGCAAGTAAAGGAAGCCAAGAAAGGGCACATGAACATTGTATGAGAATGTCTCTGATCAGAGGAACTGTGGCCTGATCTATGCCTAATGCTACAAGTAGTTTTTGGCTGAGCAATGTGCTGGTGAGAAAACTCCAGTGGGAAAGTACTGGTGGAAAAGTACTGAGCTAGCCTTCAGCTGGTATATAAGGAACCTTTCTTTGTGAATAAAGGATTTGGATTGTACCCTCAATCTCAGTCCATGCCTTCATAGGCTAAAGGTTTGGGTTTGCTTGGTTGTTTCTTTTTTCAATCAGAAAGAGCAATATTTTGCCCTTTATCATTTTACCCTTTTCCTGCATACAAAATAACTATGTTCTTTTGTGGTGTTTTCCAAAGCCAGAAACTGCCCTTTTTTTTTAATTGGTGTACGTGGTCTCAAACTATTTGTTGGCACAGCTGTCTGAGGAAAAAATAGAACATTGTACAGGCACAATGAGGATCAGGTAAGGATAGAGATCAGAAAAACTTACCATCAGCTTACATACTTGCACTGTATTCACTGGACTCCTGGGCTCTTTCAACACCAATACATTTTAGGGGGTGAAGTAACTTGCCTTTTCTAAGATTGATGTGCATGGTTAGCCTGTCTGGGGTCAGAGAGCACTGGTTTCTGTCACTGGCTTGTAATTCAGCCAATGAGAACAAGATGGTCAGGCATACATACATAAATAAGATTAATATGGGGGTATCTCGCATATTAATGAATTGAGGTGATACATTGGATTTCCTGGGCATCTTCCTAGACTTCTGAAACTTCAACACGCTTTTGTCCTGACAGATTCCTCAGAGAGGGTGATGCAGGCTGTTTCTTAAAGCCTCTTCCTTAAGGAGTTCCCCAGCAAGGCTGTCAGCTGCATGCAGGTCTTCCTGGTACAGCAGAAGGGATGGACACATTAAGCCACCGTAGAAAAGATTTTTCTCATTCCTGTGTCGTGAAAGCAAACTCTATCTTGTTAAAGGTGGACATTCTCGTTGGGGGCATTCTTCCTTCCCCGAAGGCAGACATAATAACCTCCACTCTTACTGCAAATGAAGTACAAAAAGAGCCTGTTTGAATATGAGGTTGAGAGTACAAATTAGTTGACCAGTTATCAAGAGTGACATCAGAGCACACAAGTCACTGTGGCAGCAGGCCCCTGTTGAGCAGCATACATGCTTTGATCAGTGAAAAATGCTTTCAGATCCTGCACCAAATATTC
Source organism: Pedionomus torquatus (assembly GCA_013398155.1). Taxonomy (NCBI): domain Eukaryota; kingdom Metazoa; phylum Chordata; class Aves; order Charadriiformes; family Pedionomidae; genus Pedionomus; species Pedionomus torquatus. The sequence continues at coordinate 2,890 of VZRU01006082.1, forward strand.
AGTAAAAATCAAACCACTGCTTTAAAAATTATGGGTTAAGACGTACATTTTCATTCTGCTGTATAACAGATCATCTGTTATGAAAAAGACACAAGCTCATCCTATACAGCCAGTGCTTACATGTTCTTTAAACTCTGGTTTTAATTCATAGCATGTATGTAATCACTGTTAGAAAAAAACCCCATAAATAAATTAAAATACTTAAAATACTGTTTAAAAATCTGAAAGACAGCGCTTACTCACCTTGCTGGATACTAAATCTAGAAAATGGTTGCTAACTTGATTCCCACTGTTTGCCATTATTTCCTTTCATGATACACTTACACTTATAGTATTCTTCTCCTACACAGAACATTATTTACATTTTGTTCCCTGGTACAGTCTTATCACTTTACCTTGTAATTGCATCATCTAGGGCCATACAAACCCAGTTTGCACATACTCAGTGCAATCTCTCACTTAATAGCAAACCATTTGATTGCTGTTATCAGTTATGCTGTCATCATCTCTCTGATTAAGAATAAAACAGGTTTTCCTCCTTTCTCTTCACAGTTCTTCTGATGTTGCATGTGCAGCCATCTTCATGGAATGGGACTTTGATGTTCCATGGCTGACCAGCCAGGTGTGCCAGTGCAGCCTGGACAAAAAGGACCAAATCCAGAAAAGTCTGGTTGTAGCTCTGGGCCATGAGCAAGGTCATGTTAACTTATGGTGATCTGCAGTCATACGAACCCCATCACAAGACTTATTCCCAAGGTGTAGCCTAGCTCCAGTGCAAAAATACAGGCACCTATTTTGCCGTACTACTCTGTACTATTAGAAGAAAGCGATTGGCATCTTTCTCTTCTGGCAATGGCAGCTGCATGGGCCAGTGATGGGTGTGAGCACCCGTCTGAACAGCAGCCAGTCCTTCCAACCACAGAGGGTACACTGAAGTTTTTTTGGGGAAAAAAAAAATTAAAATATAGGTAATAGCATTTGATTTACAATACTCTAGATAATACACTGACATTCCCATTCATATACACACAACAGGAAAAAATCTTGTCTGTAAGAAAGAATTCTAAATGGCCTTAACCATAAGTGCAGGTTTTTTTCATGCCTGCAATACAGGTTAGAAATGTTGATGACTTAATCTTATTTAAATTATGATAACATATGAATTAGAATGAACATTCCTTGCATGAGAGCAAAATTTATGAAACAGAATGTTTTACAAATTAGGACAGTGTCAACATAGCATGAACCAAAACTCTGCAGACCAACACTTTTGCAAGCTACTCAAAGAACTCTGTTTACTTTGCAAAAATAGAGAAGTAGAGATGTAAATGACCATAAATTAGGGTTCTACATGTTTATACTGAAAAAGGGATTTGAATGTCTGAACAGTTTGAGTTGATCATTTCAGCCTGAATAATTGTTACTTCACAAAAAACCCAAAACAAACAAACAAACAAACATACAAACAAAAAGTAGTGCTGAGACAAGGAAAATGAAATGCTTAAGGCAAGGTTGCAGTATTGGAAACAGTGCTTGGAGGAAAAAAACTTAACTCCACTCCAGCATCAAATGAATTTCAAGGGTCAAAGTAAACCTTTAAGGATGCTCCTTTTAATAGAGTAAATCAAAGGAGACAAGAGGATGCAACTGGCACATCCAAACCCAAGAATTTTGATGATCTGAGTAACTAAAGAAGCCTAATTTCTTATGTATCTGTGTCTTGCCTTGTTTCCTCAGCAGGGCTCTGATGATGTCTGTCTCACGCAGGCATACAACATCATGACTCTTGCAGGAATTTTGTGTCTTGGGACAGTCTTGTCATGTAGTGAGGATTCTCAAGGTGCAAAAGTCATTCCAAGAAGAGAGGAAAACAAACAGGCACACACACATTCATAAACAAGAATCCAGGATCAGATAAACCTCATCCTCCGGAAGCAGGATAACAAAAAACTTTCCAGAGATAAGCTCTACAGAAGCTCTTTTAAACAAATTAAATAGATGAGCTCTTCTACCCTGATTTCGGTTAAAGACTAGTCCAGTTGTCATCTCAAAAGTAGCCTTCAGCATATTCCTACTGAATAGTCAGTGCTTAGCTTCAAAAGCCTATGAACAGTTATGGCATAGAAATCAGAAAGTTAATGCAATGAAAACTCAGTCGCTCTTTGCCGCAGTAGGTTGGGCAGCACAGGGTTGCTTGTGTTGCTTGGTGTGTGCGCTGTGTGCGCTTGATGTGTCTGCTTGGTATCTTTCATGAGAACTGACACGGAATAAATAAAGAAAATCTTGCATTTGTTGAGCAAAATTAATTCCTCACCATCTAAATGGTGGCTGCTGAGCAGCAGGCAGAAAGAATGAACAGCAACATTCGAGGAGCAAAGGGAGAAAAGATATTCCTACTCCCATTCTTTCCCCTCTTACACCCTTTGCATGAGCACCACAGAGTATGACAGAATAAAGCCTCATCCTTGTGCTGCTTTGATACCTCCAGAAAGTCCCTGTGACCACAGGCATTCTGTATCTATGCTTTTCAAAGTTGCACTTTTGAAAAAAACAGCTCTGCTAGACAGATGTGTCTTTTCACTTACAGAAGCATGTTAGACATTACTTCAGACAAAATCAACAGAACAACCTTTAAAGGAAAGAAACAGGGACTTGAAAGCTTTCCTGCCTGTTTTAAGTTGTTCTTTGGCTTAAAAAGCTGAAAATTTTTAAAATGTTCCACTTTCTTAAGGATCTGCTAGTTTTGATGAAATTGAACTACCGAAATAACACCTCCCATTGTATTTTATTTGCATGTCTGAGTATGCTGGAGCTAAATGGTTATAAGCTGTGTGATACTATTCAGAAAAGCAGAGCTGGAAGTTGGGATACTTCTGTTTTTCTTAAGAATGAGCAATAAATTCTTATAAAATTCTTGTGATATCAGTATTGTGAACTGAAAGGAAAACAGGCTTTAATGGGACAGAGCTAAATCTGAATGTAAGAATTAATGCCATGCTTTACAATCACCCGCAATCAAAAGAATAATTCAGAACTCTACCTTTTCTCTTAACTGTCAGATAGTTGTTAATATTCTTCCAAACCCAAAACTTTTGGATCTGAGACCTCTATATCTTTGGAGAAATTTACAGGCTGCTTATGGCACACTTGGTCAATGCTTCATATGTTCAAAACTAAAAGGCAGCAATGTGGTCCTGGAGCAAGGAGAAAACAAACACCTTTCCTCCTTGCTTCCTCTATCCTACAAATATCACTAGAAGACCGTAAGCACTGAATCATTTGATTGGCTATATTAACAGCACAGATTTTCTCCCTTCAAACTGTGTATAATTGGAGAGGTCTGTGTCTCCCTGCGACAAACAAGGGCATCCTGATATTTACAGTGTGATCTAAGCACAGGATATATTTGCTGCTGCTGAGCATACATATGTCAGAAGTTTACACTTACACTTTTTTGCATGCTCTTTTTTATTGGGGAAGGGTAAGTTTATTATTATCTAGAATATTTTTCTCTATTTTGGTCTGGAATGTATAGCTTCTGAAATAATTTACATGTAAATTAAAGGCTAAATACTTGCAAAGTAGCTTGTTCCCATATAGGTAATCACCTTAAAATAATGCATTTAGATTTTAAATAACTCTTGCTGGTCTTATATATGGTCCGTTATTTAATGGAAACATCAGAAGAATCTGCAGAGGATTTCTGATTTCTGACAAGTCAGCTAAAAATACTTCCGTCATAATACATTAAAGAAACAGTAAAGATGAAGGTAAATATATTTTTGGAAGAGAGAAGCCATAAGTGGAAAACTTCTTTTACAAGACTTCTGGTTTCCATACGGGCTCTCAGCCTATGGATTCAATTTGTTCTCAAAACACCTGAATCAGCAACAGGTAGCAGAATATATTTGTCACTACAGAACTGAGCATGGCTACCTTTTGCTTCTTTTTGCCTTCTACTGAAGCACAGAGACATTTATATGCAGAACCGTACTCCGTAGTCCTCATTCAGCTGATTTGGTATCATCAGCACGAGATGCAACGCAGGAGGTGGCAGATAAAGAATATGTACCCAGGCCTATTTCTCCACAGTTAAAGTAAGCTGAATTGGCCGTGCATTATTTTCCCTTTTTCCTATTTACTTTTTAACATCTTCCTGAAATTATCATATCTACAAATAAAAGATTGAAAACCTTTTGTATTACATAAGTTGTCATTCAGCTGAGTTAAGGGGAACAGGAAATCCAGCTAGGGCACAAACACCTCCCTTGACGCATAAATTAGATTACAGCCTTCAAACAAAGCAGCATGTTGCAAGGTGATACCTCCTTCTGAATGTTCCAGTGCAGAATAAGCCTGCCCACCCACTCTAAGCCATTTTAGATGCCAGGTAACAGCCAAACATCCTTGAGACAGTATCTACTATTTTCCTACAGGTAAGAGAAACACACTTCTGCCTTGACCTTATGGGATCCACACAAAGGCAGCTGAAGGATGCAGAAGGAATGCTGTAGACTTCCCCTCACTTCCACACTATGCACCTACCTGTAGCTTAGAAACAAATAGACTGAAGTTCACCAAATACTGACCCTTTCTCCTGCTTTTCCATCCATGGAATTTTGATCAGTGTCTATTAAACACGAGAAAAGTTTATCTCACTTAAATGCCCCTATATTTGCAAAAGCAATATTAATTTATATCAGCCTTAGCCAAAGTCAGCCATGCACACCACTCTCTGGGACAGCGTTCTCTTACAAGATTAAGAGTAATTGGTGTAGAGAACTGAGCAGAGGCCACTGCAGTGCCAGGGGAAAAGATGGATGTGCTCCCTCTAACCTTCAGAAAATATCTTTGCAAAGTCCAACACATCTGCCTTGAGCTTTCTTTAACTTTGGCCCACTGTTATTTTTGAATTGTTTATTCAAACAGCACAGCTGTCACCTGCTACTCCTTGCACTTACAGCCCTTTACAACTAAGCTAAGTTCATCCTTGCCACAAGCTTCTTCCATAAAATAAATTTTTAAAATAGTGTAAAGACATTAAGAGAAACTATAGAGGCCAAAACCATACGCTGGATGCTGGTACATTTGCTAAATTGGCATGCCTTTTCCTTATTCTGATGACCCGACCTTCCAGCTTTTTTCAGTTTTCACCCAAGCTGAAACTGTGTGTGACAGCTGTCTGTCAAGAAATGATAATTTCTCTGCATTTTAATGACAAAATTTTGTTGGAAGTGTTCTGTTATGTCTAAGAACAGGACTAGAGAATACATTGCTTTGTTGAAGTTAAAAAATGCTGGCAATGCACCCACAAGGAACTTTAAAGTCACCCTTAAACTGTGTAGAAACTTCCTAAACTGTGGGTAGAAGGGCATCAGAAGAGAGGGCAATCACAAAAAAACCTGTCAGTCTGTTTCCCAGTCCTGATGGTGTGCTGTGGTGAGGCAAGAGGCTCTCACACGCTGTAGGGTCTAACAAACCCGTAGGCGCAGCGATTAGACTGGGACTCCAGTAAGGAAAGTGACCTTCCCCAATACAGCCTCTTCCACCCCGAGAGAGAGGTAACGCTCCCTTTCACAGCAGGTAGAAGATAGCCAGCAAAAAGAAGAAGGAAATAAATACATCTGTTAAAATGTAAGGCTTTCTTAATGCTTATCAGTGTTTCCATGGTATTGTTTTCTGGTTTTGGTTTTTTGTTTTTTTTTTATAAAATATATATGCAAATTCAGAAAAAGCAAAAGGGGGCTATTGCTTTGGAGTAGGCAAGTGCTTGCAATGAAGATCTGAATGTTTGACTGGAAATGCTGTGCAGAGACAGCATCACATTATTATCTGTGCCTTTTCAGGTCTGTTTATTTCTGTGACATCAATGTTCCAATCCGGTGTAAGAAAGTGTCACATGGCATTGTAATTAAAAACAAAAATATATATGTAGAAAAGAAAGGAACCAAAGTTCAGTGGAGACTAATTCAGGAAGCTACTAGCTTTTGAAGACTGATTATGCAACTCCAATAAAGCTCTTGCTGGGTTCAATTACAAAGCTATAATTGACAGTTTTGGCAGTACAACATTTACTACATTTGAAGAAGCGTATCTATAAACTCATCTATTGTAGTAACTGAATCTGTAGAGACTATGATTTTTTTCTTGATAGTAACAAGCGACTGTACACACATACACACACTTCTTTCATTAGCCTACTTAAACACTTCAGTAGAAATAAAACCAGATCCTTTATCCCAGGTCCACTCTTGAAATCCATATGCTTTGCAACACAATGGTTTTTCAATTAATTTTCATTCCCCTGCCTTAACTACCCAGAGCTGAATTAATCCCTGGAAAGCTTGTTGTACGACACATTCTTTGTGAGGAATCCGCTTCACAATGACCAGATGTTTAATGATGTCCTACAAAAAGATTCAGATTAATGGAATGATAACTGCATCCTAGTTATGTGCCAAACACTGATGACAATTACAGCTTTACCTCCATAGCACGAAAATAGACACATCTCTGTAAAGTCAATTCCTTACTAGATCACATCATTCTTAAAAAGGTTAAATTGCAATTTACTCATTAATCAAGTCTTCATATGTTTTGGTAACTTATATTACATCAGTCTTACTACTATTTAATAACACATTTATTACATCCCTTCTGTGTCTTTGTTTTAAAATCCCTCATTATTTTCCTTTGTGAAGTTATACTTTGCTATGATGATGGGTAAAAAAAAAGAATAATTATTACTTGTTTCCAGCATAAGCAAAGCGATTCAGAGCACTGCTAATACCATTTAAAGCAAACAGTTCCTTTTCTCCACAGCAGGCATTTGATGTAGTCAGAAAATGACACAGATTACAATCTGTTTATATTACTAGAAAGTATGAAGAAAGCTCTATCAAAATCTTCTTTAATGGTTGTTCTCTTTCCCTTCCCACCACCTCTACCAAATAACATAGTCCAGATGTTTTAACACCTGTCAAATTGGTGCTGTATTCAATGCTCAAGAGAAAGCAGAATACATATTGAATAAAGACAACTTTGTTAATAATAAAGTAGCCTTCATTATAGTTCTTTCACATGTATTGAGAACATTGATGATTTTTTGTCTGGGTTTCAGCCAAATTTACCAAAACCAGATTGACGGCCGGCCCCTCCTCCCACCAAAAAGAAAGGAGAGGAAGAGGTTAAAGAGATTTAGGAGTTTAGAATGAACTAAACTACTTTAATGAAGTATTAATACTAAAATAAAAGTAAAAAGAAAATAATGAAATAGATACACTATATACAAAATCATATGAAGCTCCCAGGATGATGATCACATAACCAGCAGGTATCAGAAAAAGTCCCTAACTGGACTCGGTGATTGACAGGTCTGGAGTCAGGAACGCTCGGATCACAAAGGCAGGTGAACAGGGTCCTTCTCCTTGCATCTTGGCCATTGAAGAAAAGATAGTTGACCCTTTGATTCCTTAGATTTAAACTGAGCATGATGCAGATGGGATGGAATACCCTAGTTGGTCAGTTTTGGGTCACCTGTCCTGTTCACTGCTCTCTGCAGATGTGACCCCTCAATGCTTTTCTGCTTCTGACACTCCAACAAGGCAAATAACAAAATTCCCTGACCTTGGTTGTTACAGCACTAAGTATAAGCAAGGGCCTCTCTGCATACCATCCCTTGGAATAATCAGGTCTTATCACTGTGAGAGTGAACAGTTTTCTGAACCATGTGGCTGTTAATTCAGAAGAGACCCAGCTAAGAAAGTAAAATTGTAAAACAGAAAATAAGTTTGTTTGAGTTTGTCCTCAAACCAGGACATTTCTCTAAGCAACGAGTAGGTAGTTTTTGATATTTTTGCAAAGAAATATAAGTATTCAGTGAAAATGTACTCAGGAACGCTTAGTATCTTTTTTCTTGTCTATTTCGATCTCAACGAAGAGACATAGTGATATAAAAATACAGACGTGCAGTAATTTGGCTAATCCATGGGAGGGAGCTGGTGAGTAGGCTGAGCAAAACAACAAGGAAAAAAAAATCCTTTCCGTTGCTTTTGCGAGGCTGCCCTTACACCACACACAAAAACCAGCTTTCTTTTCAGAGAAGTGGCCCCGAATTCCATGGAAATTTGAAGAAGAAGGACTGCCTACCTCCTCACAACCTGCACCTTACTTTACGCACATGGATTATGCTCTCTCAGCACACCCTCAGGATCACCCTCTCCAAACAGAGCTTCTGAGAAAAGAGTTGTTCAAGGGAGCACAGGATAACTTACACTTACTTGGAAAATAACCAGCTTGGAATGAAACTGATATTTGCTCAGTGTATGGAGGAATGTAGAAAGGAGAGCCTGGATGAGAGTGTCTTTTTTACAGTACGCACTGTGTATTACTACAAAGAGAGATACTGCAAAAATGTGTCGACATTCTCATATATGGAAAAAAATTATATATGCTTCTTATGGATGGCATGTACAATATTGTGCAATGAATACAGTTGATATATATACAGATTACAGATACAGTAATGACTTTGCAGTTAATGTCAGCCTGACTGCCAAGGTCTTCTAATAGGGTTGACAGTTAATATATCTGACAACAGTAGGGTAACTGACTTACTAATCACAACAGCATTGCCACTCGTACATCCTCCTCTTGACTTAAAGTCTGGAGAATGTACAGAGGATACTACATCTTCCAAAATGAGCTGCCGTTTTCAGGTATTTTGTAACTGAACCCACAGACAATTCACAACCAGATTCTCTCTCTCTTTACAAAAGAATGTGAATCAAAAAAAAAAAAAGAATAACAAGAGGCAAGAAAGCATCATTCTGTGAAAATAAACTCTTACGTAATTCCCTTTTTCTGTAAGGTTGCTGCCTTGCCAAGTGCAAGCTGCCCAATATCACCTTAAATAAATTTAGACATGTTCTATAATACAGAGGAACAGCAGAGATGTTTCTTTTGCCTAGTCGAACAAAGAATTTTACACTATAGGCACTAGAGGCTTTCTAGTCCTTCGAAACATAAATCTTTCAATCAGGGACAGAGAGAGATCAGAATAATAGTAATAGCAGAGCACAACCCAGGTTGCTGAATTTAGAGACTTCAAGGAGCCCATGGACAAATTATGAGTAAGACTGCCTTGCCTCAAACACGGTCAGCAGAAAATATCTTTCTTACTTTTTTAATAAGTAGAATGCCTCTGCATTATTTCTTAGATCATCTTTAGCATTGTGATTGCTTGTGTAAGCTCTGTTGCAGCCCAGCGAGGTGAAAAAAGTACTCGATGGTACAAGGACACTTTCACTGAGCATGAAGAGAGAGCTAGACAGAAAAATCCATCATGTTTAGCCTGAAGATCCAAGTGCACAAAGTAAAGAATGCTAAACACCTACCACACATGTATATAAAAGCCAAAAATGAAAGCACAGTGGATATCCACAGTGGGATAAAATGGGGAAAATACATCATTAAAGATCATCCTTACTGGTCTCAGGAAGGAGTTGAGACACAATGATCAGACTAGCATTTCCAAAGCAAGGAGCATTCAGTTGGAGACACTAACCCCACCTGGAGTACTGTGAGGTCTTGAGCCCTCAACATAGGAAGGATATGGACCTGTTGGAGTGGGTCCAGAGGAGGGCCATGAAAATGNAGGGTACTGAAAATGAGCATGCCAAAAGGCATAGCATAACAAAAAATGCGCCAACCAATTTACTGCTGAGAACACAAATCCTAAGAAATTTCGAACATTTCCAGTTGAGTCCCTATTTTATACGTACTTAAAATTCCAAGGAACTGGATTTTTAGAGTTCCACTCCGCAATAAGGAACATTTTGAATGACATGGAGTAACATATGCAATTGGAAGAAGTCACCTTATTTTAAGACAACAGCTCCTCAGAAAAACAGTTACAGAAATCTTCTTGCGTAAAACCACTGGAATTATTTCACCAGTTGTTATGATTGTGTTTATGATTATGATGCTGTTTATTATACTACAATTTCAGCAAAACAAATTACAGAAACAAAACAGTGTTGTGTAAATGATAAGAAATTAATTATCCTAGAGCTTTTCTTGTTATTGTAGTCTTCTGTTGTGCAGGCTTAAATTTGAATTATATTGAAAAAAATGGGCCTAGTACACCCGGTGCAATTCCATTAATCCCACAAAACACAAGAAGATTAGTTCTGTGATAAAATGGAAAATCAGATGAATAGGAATGGTCCCTAAGTGCACACAAGTAAAATCTAAGAACATATAACAGAACAAGATAAAATTTAACAAAATAAAATCAGACAAAATAGATATTAATATACATTATATGTACATCTTGTGATAAGAAATTATACCTATCCCAAGTAATTGATTTTATTAAAGGTGCATATATTCAGTGAGTCTGTCTTCTCACCAAGAAAACAAAGAAAAAAGTAGTACCAATTTGCCTGCAGGGAAGGAGCAGAGGCAAAATATTTCTCTGTCTTCTAATCATCCTGTTTAAGCTTTGTACTTCTTCAGCCTTGTCTTCCTGAGCAAATTCTGTATCAGCTTTTACTGCCACCTCGTTAGGGGCCACATTGTTTTGCTGCAGCCTATTAGCATGAAAGGGGCAACTGTGGAAAAGGCATTGACATATGCAATGGCAGAAGGCTAACTGAACCCAGAGACTAGAGAAACAGAAGGGGTGAAACTTACAGCCATCACACAGATAGCTATGCAGGGCTACAGCTCTGAAACTGACTTGTCAGTCTGCAGCAGACCTGCAGGACACACAAAGCATTTACTGATAAGGTGGTATGCAAACAACATAGCTAAGGACTTTTCATAATGCCATCACTATTGCTATTACACAGAAGGCATCTTCAAACAGAAGTTTTGTATTTAATTGCACACAACATCTTCACAATAAAAATATTGGTGTATTTTTGGATTTTGAATTTGCTATACTGGGCCATCCAAAGCGTTTCCTCATTTCACTAGCAGAAAATAGTAAGCTTCAAAGAAGACAAAAGTCATGCTTTACATGTAAATTACATGGCATTTGTCAAGGCTTTTTTATATGTAAGAGGCAACCTGGCAAAGTTGAAGATTGCAGTGGTTTGTGGTTTTTTCTAATTGGCTTATAGGGGAATTTCTGCAGGGTTATAATTATCATAATTATCAAGTCTAGAAGAGATTTCTTCACAAGTCTAGCACTTTTAAGCCTATGCCATGAGATGCCCCTTGTGATGCAGGTGTGATTTCCCCAAGAACATTAGGATCATGTATTCCAACTTGACTTCACTTGCAATGACATAATCTGTAGAACGTCTTCCCTATTTACAGCTATAATTTATAGCAAGAATTTGTAGGAACTTGCTGTTTTCCCCTGGTTCCAGAGAGTTTATCATGTCCCACCAGAGAAGATCCCATTGTCTATCTTTCCTGGTTGTCTTACTCCCACCCAAAATGTTTATCTCACTTTCTACATGTATTGAAGGCATAACACTGTCTGTCTTGTAGCAGAGATGGGGGAAAGGGGAGTTCAATATAGTCCATCAAGCTGTGACAGACTCATCTTCCTCTGTCTTGCACGATACACGCAGACTATGAACTCCCAAGTCTAAGCTCCCCCTCTGTTTTTTTTATTCACAGGAATTTTTTTGTTTGCTTCAACACTCTCTGTTTCATGTTCAGGCCCTTCTCTTCCAGAATTTAGGAAAGCTGCAACAAACTAATTTTCAGCATCATACTCGCAACTACAGTGACATATAGTATTAACTGGAACAATACTTTAAACAACAAAAAAAAGGATCTTCAGGAATTAACTGATTCTTTTAGTCCAGCATATTCAATTTTTCTCTCAGGAACAAACACTCAGACATCCCATGTTTTGATGTTTTCTGACTTGTTCCGTTGATGTTGAATTCTTCGCAGTTTCTTGCAACTTGTGATCACTTGTAGTGCCACTGGATCAGAAAACTAAGTGATCAACCCACCACTGAAAGTCATCTTACTGGACAAACATCTGCCCATATGTAACAGAATTTCCTCCCTACCTTCCTGTGTGATGTAACAAGCCAATAGAAAGGATTTTCAACCCCAAATTATCCACATAGTCATTCACCAGAAAGTAAGAAATTGTTAGATGGCTACTTTCAACATACAGCCTCTCCCAAACAAACTTGTACATCATTCATGACATGACTTGTCCTTGGTGTCACAGTAGAGCTGATAATAAGGTCTGTTCCAAGATCCTATTGTTGACCTTCACAATTCAGTGCTACATCAGGCTTTATCCCCAAAAGTAATTTTTCATTTGCAATGAAGAATTTACTTTTATCTTCAAGAAAACCGGTGTTAATGAGGATTTCCTTAGACTGATGCAACTGGAATACCCCATAACACATTAGATGAAAAGGAGTTCATCTCATATCAGCTGACCCTGTGAGGACTTGACAACAATGTTATTCCTGTGATGTGACTCCTGCTTTGACAAAGAACATGTTCTAATTCTTCTTGCTGGTGGATTCTATGAGAATATGAGAGACTACTGCCATGGTCATATCTTTATGTGTTTGCCAGATCCAGAGAACCTGGAAAGCTGGAGACACCTCTGTGATAATTCTGAAGCAAACCTACAATTGAATCTATTAGCTTGAAGGATAATACTGTTTCACGCTGGGTCCCATGTCCTTCTCTGGTTTTTCGCAGGTGAAAAGCAGACAAAAGTAGGGGGACATGCGACACAGAGGTCTCCTCACAGACTGGGGTGAGGAGGGGAGCGGGGAGCAGAGTTCAGTGTTCACTGCAGCATATATGCACACACATGTATGAATTTATATGCACATAAAGGAAAAGTTCCAAAAAGCTCCTTGAACTTCCTGCTGCTGCCACGGGAAGGGGCTGTCTTCTGCCAGCTTCTGAACTACCTGTGGTGACACTGAGCAGCAGCATGGGGTCACTTTCACGCAGCCCTTTTGCTAGCACAGGACAAAATAAGCTACTCGCTTGTTAAAATACTTCTGTATTTTAGTCACTTGAAAACCTTACCATGCAAATTTGCTGTACTGCAGTTAAGTTCTGATGCATGGAAGGACTTTTTGTCCTCTTGGATGACAAAGTTTTTGGTGGTACTTCTCAGAAGGTACTTTGCCTCTCTAAAGGCTATTTTGAGCACGATTTGTTTGTTCTCACAGGACATTTCTGTCAGAATTGAGAAAATATGCTTAACCTGTCATGGATAAACTTAATTATAAATCTTGCTAAATGATGACAAAATGATCTCTGTTCTGGCTAGAAAAGTCAGCTGTTTCAAGTCCAGCAGCAGCTCCATGACAATGTGATGTTAAAAAATTCATATTTTACCATTTCAAAAAATAAAAAATTATCATGTTTTTCTTTCTACTTCCTACTGTAGAGTTGAATGATCTCTAGCTAAAGGATTAGAAGAAACTAATTTCCAGGTAGCCTAAAGCCACCTGGCCTAAAGCCACCTTAGGGCAAAGCCTCAAGATTTCTCCTTTAGATTCTCCACCTAATAAAGTAGAAATTTTTACCTCCTGTGCAGCACTGTTCTCTTACCAGTGTTAGATGGACCTCTGGTGTAAAGCAAACATCATCATCCTAATTTCACTGGCCTAAAACAGAAGCACATAAGGCATAAACAGGACTGAAATAGTTACAAGGCAGGAAAGGAGACATCAAGAATCACAGTAAGTCCCATGTGTCCTGTGAACTACTACCAACAATATCCCTCCTGTGATACACTGAGGCGACAATGATACGACTGTACAAACTGCTTGCATAATTTGCACTAAAATATAGCCTCTTTAATAGTAACAGCTATGTGTGTAAGATTTACTTACCACACTGACTGAGCATTCACCTGGCTCCTCTGCACAGCACTGCATTCATTTCTCCTCCTTGTTCCTAGCAGGGTTTTTCTGCAGCTAACGCACTGAGACAGATGCTTGGCCATTTAAGGCTTTCCTACAACCATGAAAATTTGGCCTATGACTTCCAGTGTGGCTGAGCCAAAGCCGAATGGCTAAATACCTAAAAATAATACTGCTTTCACCATGGGAAATTTTCAAATTATCAGCTATTTTCTTACCAGAGTTGCTGGTGTTCAGTCCCTTGCAACTCAGGGCTGTAATTTGTCAGTCATTGTTTCATTAAGTTTGTGAAGTCATTGTAACATACGGCGGTCACCCTGTTCCTCCTGGGACAATGTATGATTTGCTGGCTTTTGTCACGTAGATCCTGCAGACATTCTCTCTCAGAAGGAATTTCATAGCATAGAGAATGGATAGACAGAATGAAAGGGTCAGGCTTACTTTCCACAAGCAACCCTTCATAGTTATGGGAGGGTCGATGGAAAGGACAGCTCATGTTTCAGAAGTCTTCAGAGGAGAGCAGAGGTCTTTTCTTAAGATGGAAGAGCTAATCTGCTGCTGCTTCTTGTCCACCTCCCTTCTTTCTGCCATACCTGGTTCCCCTAGCAGTTCTAGAGTCCCAGTCATACCCTGGAGCCCCACGGTGTGCAGTAAAAGCCTAATATTTGTATCTATCATCCGATAACACAGGGTCACAAAAATATTTTAATGGGAAATGTCAAAGGAAAAACCTGCTTCAGTCCCCCCTATACTATTTTCCCAGTAACAAAAGAAAAGAAAAACAACCTCTTTGTTTTCCACTCGCGTAGCCCTATTAGACAGGGAGGCTGGTTTCAACTCCCGTATGACCCTAGCTGCCAAGGTAACACATTAAACTTTGGCCCTGTTTTGCTAATCCTTCTAGACATACTTGGTTTCCCAGTCTTTCTGAAAAATGTGAACAAGCATGACTCAATGGCACAGTTCCAGTGCAACATCCTATACTCCACGTATACTTACCCTAATTTTGAAGACCCATAGTAACCCCAGCAGCAAGCACAGCACTAAGTATGCTGCAGAAGTTAATTGTCAGAATCTAATTACACGATTTCCCCCAAATCTCCTAAGTTTCTCACAGTTAAAATTGGGCTATTACAGGTATATGTTTTCCCAGACAACAAAAGTAAATATGTGCACTGAATTGCAACATGATTTTGCTAGTACAAGCTAGAATTCCAGTATCCCTGGATGAATTCAGCATTTTTCT
Source organism: Pedionomus torquatus (assembly GCA_013398155.1). Classification (NCBI taxonomy): domain Eukaryota; kingdom Metazoa; phylum Chordata; class Aves; order Charadriiformes; family Pedionomidae; genus Pedionomus; species Pedionomus torquatus. The sequence continues at coordinate 18,013 of VZRU01006082.1, forward strand.
TCTGCTTTCCATTTTTTTCTTCAGATCAGCCTTCATGTTCTGATATCCTGACTTCCGCCATTAGTCAGTACTGGTCTATCCCAACAGCAATGAAAGTTGTATGTTTTCCTCTACACTGCATCCCAAACTGCCTGCCAGAAAATAATGTCATCCCTTTCAAAGACAAATAATATCTACAAAATCATTTCAGGAGTTAGATTTTCCTCTTGCTCCCTCCAATTTGTTATGCTGATAATACTTGAATAGGTAAGAGGCCACTGCCAATGGCTTTCCTCTGATAATTATTTAGAGATTGCTATTATTATGTTTTCCTTTTAAATAGATGTTATGAAAGTGCCCCAAGACCCAGTTGTGGAGTAGGACTCTATTATAAAAAATGAAGTGTGAATGACAAAACGAAGTGTGAAAGACAGAATGAAGTGATGTCCCTATTACAAAGACTTTACAGTCTACAAAATAAGACCACTAAGAGTAGCTACTGTTCCCCAGATGTGTATAGAACAGGACTGACAAATAAAAGTTTTAAAAGATCATGAGTCATTCCCTAGAAAATGGTGAGGCTGGCTTAAATGTAATGAGATTTTTAAAAATTATAAAGGAAGAGTTCTGCTGGCCTTCAGAGCATTTACAGTGCACTACTGTTAGAGTTTTCAACTTTTTCTTTACACTCTTTTGAGCTAGAATCTTGGCCTAATGTGTGCAGGCAACTGAAATAGCTGAGGCCAAGATGCAGCCCACTCCTGGGTCTCGTTGTTGTCCCAAAGAGGGGTCATTTACCCAGTGTGCAGACATCAATATACACACGGAGCCAAGGTGTTACCTATTTATTTCATTTCTGCAGAGATGGGTGCTAGGTGGTAATCCACAAAGCTAGCACACTGGCCTAAAAGCTCATAGGAGTATTTATGTCGTTCAAAACACAGAAGTACACAACCTTAATTATAACTATTGGTTAGTACGTTATCTTACCAATTTCTTTTGATCAGTACAGTCTCTTGCTTTCATTTAAAGCTACAAGTTCCTTTGACTGATGTGTGCACGCTCCACTACCATGGCACAGGGAGGAGTCCACCTCGGTCTCCAGTTGAAGTGGTGGTTGCAATCTCCCAATGCCACATTTGCCTTTCCCTCAGTTACTGAAAATCTTTGTTGATTTCATGCTTTATACAGCAACTGTCCAGTTTTCAGCTGGTTTTGGTGCTGGTTATGGGATGTTCTTTATTATCAGCCTCCTGTTGTTCAAGGGTGCAATGCATTTATTGCATTGCATTTATTGTTTGTACTAATTGTCTGGTTTCACAGGGCTTCATGACATTTTCACAGCTCTTTATTACAGTGAGATATTCTATTCTACCTTCTAAAATAGATTTTACCTTGTTAAAAGTATATTCTAAGTTTTTAAAGTACATAATTGTGACAAAGCTCCTGGTGATAAATTGGCAATGCAATGATTGTTTAGCTCTGTCTAGAAAGGATGTCAAGGGCAACAACCATTTTCAAGTTCTTGAAATAAACTGAGAGGCCAAATCATGTGCCTGTAACTCATTTTTGAGAGCTACACTGCCAATAATTCTGAATGCCTTTCTCCACTTCATCCTCCAGATCTCTGAGTACTTGAGTCAACCTATTTCCTTAAGCTTGCTCAACATTCTCCAAATTAGTGTTCACCCACTCATCCTTTTCAATGTGTTACCAAGAGACTTGAGCTTTAAAATAATTTTGTCATTTGTTATCATTATCTTCTATCAAGAAAGTGTTCTGCTTCATTATGTCTTCATCAAGTCTCCAAATGGCATGTGGGTGAACAAAGCCCTTCAATTCCATTTGTGCCTTTTGTGAAGAACAGCAAGGAGCAACTTAGTGTAAGAATCAATAATTTTATAATTACATACGTATTAGAGTAGCTACATGTATGATATATCACATAATGAGTCATTCTGCAGAATTGCTGGAGCAGCAGTTGGATATTATCCTATACTTTGCCCTTTGTTCACTGTCACCATGTATTAATGCATATGCAGTTTGCACACTACGGAGACAAAACAATGTTATTCCAACATTGCAAGGCAATATCACCGTCTTCATTTGAGGAACAGTTTATTATTCTGCTAATAAAAATGGCATTTGTTTAACTTGCTCTTACCTCTCAGTTTTTAAAAGTGATAAGAGCTGATGGCCATTACTGTGAGGATACAGCCTTTGTGCATGGGCTTGGAGGTCAGGTGCTGGTGCTGCTGTGAACTAAGTCTTGCTCTGAGGCAGAGGTGCCTTGTAGGTACTGGTGTGCCAAAGAGCAATACTAAATACATCTTTTTCTTTTGCAACAGCCAATAGCAAGTCACATCTGCAAACAATAATGCCTAATCCACAGCCCCAAAATCTGGGAAACATGTATCAGGTCCAGTTCAAATCCCTGTTAGTCCTTTGCCTTCAGCGGTGCACATTTCTGAGTCAGCAGGTAGCAAGCTACTGCAGAGATCAAAAGGTCAGCCTTCACTCCAGACTGCAGATATGTTTAGCTTCTCTTCTGATCCCACCTTAATCACATTTGGAGTTATCCATCAGTCTAGGGTAGACCCTTTATGAATTTTTACTAACATTTCAAAATCGGTTACTTGAATACAAGTTTGCCCACGAAGAGATCATTCTTCTGCTCTTCCACAGAAAACCCATCTGTGCCATGCTGGCACTATCTGCCAGGCATTTCTAAATGTTTTGCAGAAACTCAAAATTTTTAATCATAATGCAAAACTAATTCATTTCTTTCCTTTTCACTAGCAGAACTCCTGCTCACACGTAGCTGAAGAAGGGTGCTGTGTGAAATATGTGTTGTTCATACTTGTTTTTGACCTTTTGTGTAACTAGGAAGGAAAACTGTTTGCAGTCATGTTGGTCTACCTCTTTTCATCACCTCTTTGGTGTTTTTTTTCCGTTTTTGTTTGGTTGTTTGGTTGGGTCCTTTTTTTGTTTTGTTTTGTTTCGTTTTTTTCCATTTACCTCTTTTAATCATCAGAATAATTTAGAAAATGGAAGAACCATTTTTGAAACCTTTACCACAATATGCACATGGATTTACACAGCTGCTGACTCATGATCACTGTATGATCACTACAAAGTCATCATACTTTTCAGGCAAATGAGAACTGATGGACTTTCTAAAACACATCTGCCCTTGATGACTTTTAAAGCATGGCTTTCGTTCAGCCCTCTGTATATAGTATACAGTTGTCCTGGTTTGAGATAAAACAGAACCAATTTTCTGTTCAGCAATTTTACTTTTTAGCTGGACCTCTTCTGACTAACTGAACTCTGAAATTAACAGCATATTATTGAGAAAACTGTTCACTGACACAGTGGTAAGACTTGAGTATACCAAGACATGGTATGCAAAGAGGCTCTTGCTTATACTTTTTGCTATAACAACCAAAGTCAGCTAACTTCATTATTTGCTCATTTGAAGGTTTGAAAGCAGAAAAGAGTAGAGGGGTCACACCTGTAAGGAGGACTGGAGAAGACAGGTGACCCAAAGCTTACCAACATGGTATTCCATCCCATCTGCATCGTAATTAGTATAAAAGCTGAGGGATCAAAGGGTCAACTCTCTTTCTTCAATGGCCAACCCGAGGAGGAAAAATCTCCTCTCCTTTTGATTTTAGGTTAAATCCAGCTAATTTTACCTAAAATAATAGTATTTTGACTAATAAATGAAATTCCGAAAAAAACTCAGTTGACAAAAACACAGAAAAGAATGACTAATTTGATATGGTTTAGAGTGTCTTTGGTCAGAGAGTAGAAAAAACTATGCTAACAGAAGATAAAGAAGCTACTGGCAATCTTACTGGAAGGTGTAAGTAGATAACAAGGATCCCCTTATGTATTCAGACCCAGTCACTGGAGTAGAGATAGGCATGCCTTTATAATTAAAAGAGTGGGTTGGATTAAATACACCAATATGGGATCTGGTAGCTTAACACTAGATTGAACAGGATCTCTGCATGCAAAGACATTACTGCCATGAAACCAGTATCTTTCCCCTCACCCCTCCAGCCCCCCAAAGTGAAAGCCAGCACCCTGTCTGCTCTGCCCCTGGGGACAGTCAGAATATCTATCTTGTTTGTTTATATTACAGGTTGGCTCGGCACCAGAATATTATTTTTTTTTGTTTATCCAGATACATTACATTGTGTATATGGCAGTTAAGCTTTGAGGTCAGATGTCAGGAGGCACAGGTTCCAGGTTATAAGGAAAAATCCTGCAATGCTGTGTGCTTACAGCATTCTTACACACACAAGACACAAATTTGTGCATTTTCTTCAGCCTAATTTGGCTCTTCAATGAACTTGCATCCAGAATCACACTTTTAATTTCCGTCTCTTCATTTCAGCCTTCATATTTGGCTAGAAAGAGAAAGAGGGGAATGAAAGCAAAGCGACTTTGCTAATAACCTAATTCTGGAACTCAGAGACAAAAGCATTGCAGTTGATAGCTTGCGCTTAGTTAACTCCATAAATATTTTACTCTTCAACTTAGTAGAATACAGTAAGACACGAGAATTTCAGTTACTTTAATGATAATAAAAGCCTTTGCAGCAACATGGTCCAGTGCCAAAGGGTGACAACTGGAAATTTTCACAGCACTTAGAAATAACATCCTTTTTATTGGATTATTTTCTCATTAAGATTAGATATATTAGACAAGAATTGATTACTCTGTGTTTTGAAAATTTTCATGTGCTCTCTGGCTTTATGGTACTAAAAAAATAAAGTTGCAAACTTCCTATCTGGTGAACTGTCCTCAAATAAAAAAAAGTAAACTACTGGCATTCCAGGTAGACTATTAGCCCCTGCTTTTTTAAATATTTGCTAAATATTGTTGTTTTATCAAAGCATTTAAAAAATGCCATACCCATGATTTCAGCATTTCCTTGAGATGTATTTTCTTACTTCTGGTCAACTCTAAGGAAAAGGCACTTCAGTATTTTTTTACAGATCAAATCAACTGTCAACAAAGCTTATACTGCTACTAATAACAGGCTGACCTAGGTAGAAAAAGTTGAAGGACTAAATATTTAAAATTAAATTGTTTTTCCCTCTCTTAACTACAATCTTTTAGGACACTTTTAAAGGGGTACGAAGAGGCAAGCTTCCACTTGCTGCACTGTGCACTATATAGTTCATGTTGTTTATGTTCCTGTAGGACCTCTCTGCCTCTCCCAGCACGGAAACACTCAAATGCCACAGAGCGGGAAATATTCCTAGACTGTGAAATTACACAATGGAGTTAAAATGTTCTTAAGACAGTTCTACAGATTGAAAATGAATGTTGAGACACAGGGCTATATACGTATCAGGCCACTATGTGGTAATAACTTGCAATACAATAGTTAGTTATATATTTATGCATGATCCTAGATCTACAACAAAGTAACCTGGATTAGTTTCAACGAAAAAATTGTACGTGTAAATGCCTGTCACTTTTTCCTGGGCAAATGTTCAGATTTTCAAGCCTGATTTCTCTGAATGTTTCATTAACATTAAAAAAAACCCACATTAAACACAGAAAATAAAACCATACAGTCACTCACTCACACGACCTTACCCATGATCCACTCTAAGAACTTTGTAACAGTGAGGAGTATAGCTAATGAAAGTATTCCTATCACCTGGACACATCGAGTGTATTAACATTTTTCACCCATGCATCCTATTAATTTCATAGCTATTCCAGGATGTCTCAAAATCACACATAACTAAAAATGGTTTAAATAGAATCTAGATATTTGTTTGCTCAGCAGCTGTGCTTGGTAGCTTTTACAGGCTGCTAGTCTCCCAAAGCAGTAGTTCTTTTGGTCTTTTTCCATAGTTGAGTTAATTTTTAAAATAACTTCCACATTTCTTTTATAGCTCCCCATACAGAAGCTGCCAGCTTGACTCTACATCCAGGATCAAAGCCAATGTCTGTCACTCTATAATAGGAAGATCAAATTAAAAACAGCTTGCTCATCAGGATGTTTAAAACATCTTTATTTCACCTGCCTAAATCTTTTTGAAAATGCTTCTTTAAGTTTCTATGGATGCCATGAGTTATCAACTTCTTTTTTTCAAGGTCGTGTCCATGGAATCAGATTTGATGAAGTGGGGGAAAAAAAAAAAAA
>VZRU01006091.1:0-18384 GCA_013398155.1 Pedionomus torquatus
TGGTCCCTGGCACCACCGTCTTGGCTGGTTTGTCACTTGCTGTTTCCCCCCAGAGCAGCACTGGGCAGTGCGTGGTTGCCCTTGTTGCGGGCTCTGGAGTGTCCCTGCCCTAAAACAGCCCGGCATCCCCACTGTGCCACAGTCAACCACTGCAGCAGCAGAGACCCCCGGCTGCCCCCGCTGAGCCGCCCCCCATGGCCGGGTGTCACTCCAGCAGCAGAGATCCCACACAAAGGCACCTTTTCTCTGGTTCAGGATAGGCTCCTGCTANCCGGGCAAGGAGCAGCCTCTCCCTGCTCCGCCTGGGCTGTCCCTCTCCATCCTGCGCTTCCCGCGCAGCATCTCAGCCTGTGCCCGGCAGGAAGGGAGCGTGCGGCCATGGGCCGTGGCTCCTCAGGGTATCATTGCCGAGCCCCGCAGCGAGCTACTCCCAGGCATAACTGTCTATGGCACAGGATGGCTCTCAAACCAGCTTTCACATCAGGCTGAATGCTCTGCTGCTGTTGTGCTAAGCGTGGCTGGGTATGTTATTACAGTGAAAATTGATCATTTGTCTGATCTGGAGCTTTTCTCTCCTCAAAGAAGGGCAGGACTCCATGAAGCTTTGCTGGCGTGCTCCTCCCTGCTTCCTCCACCCGCGCTAGCACGGGCACACAGCTCTGACCCCCACCGCTGCCCCCTCTTCTGTCTGAGGTGTGGGGTGCGTTTGCTGGCCCTCCAGGCCTGAAGTCCCTGCTGGCTCCTGGACAAGATGTCCTGTTCGCTGACCTGCCCCGCAGCAGAGGGGAACCATGCTGACCGAGGGTCCCCAAGGGCTGCCTCAGCCCTGCTCCAGCGGGGCTGTGTCCAGCAGCAGAGATCACACACAAAGGCACCTTTTCTCTGGTTCAGGATAGGCTCCTGCTAAAGAAAGAAGGGGAAAAAAATCACATGAGATTTGGAAATTCTCTGGGGACAGGTCAGACCGAGTGCAGCAACAACAACCACATTGATCAGCTCCTGGTTTCCTGATGCTGACCAGGGAAAAAGGGACGTCCGCAGTGGCCGCGCTGCAGAGCGGCAGGGGCGGGAGGTGGCAGCCGGGCCAGCTCCCCAGGGAGGTGACCCATGGGGCATGGGGGCACACGGCAGAGCTGGCAGGGATGAGCTGCCCGCCCAGGNGGTTCAGGATAGGCTCCTGCTAAAGAAAGAAGGGGAAAAAAATCACATGAGGTTTGGAAATTCTCTGGGGACAGGTCAGAGCGAGTGCAGCAACAACCACATTGATCAGCTCCTGGTTCCTGATGCTGACCAGGGAAAAAGGGACGTCCGCAGTGGCCGCGCTGCAGAGCGGCAGGGGCGGGAGGTGGCAGCCGGGCCAGCTCCCCAGGGAGGTGACCCATGGGGCATGGGGGCACACGGCAGAGCTGGCAGGGATGAGCTGCCCGCCCAGGGCCAGATAAACCTGCAGAGGGGCAGCCTGGAGACGTTCTCTCCTGTCAGCAAAATGCCCTTTGTCTTCCTGCCATGCCCCATCCCAAGCACTGCTTACAGCTGGCACCTTTGCCAAGTGCTAATAGTGTAGTTAATTATTGCGGTTAATTAGTGAGAGCAGGGTGTGGACACAGCCAGCATTGGGAGGGCATGGTGAGCTGAGTGAGGGTTGCCCATGGTGTGGCAACAGGGCTGGTAAAAGCAGGGCGCTGACTGGGAAGTGTCCTTTAACTGGGCTGCTAAAAATCCTTCCCTCTCGCCCACCAGCAAAAGCAGAGCCCAGGCTCCGCTGCCCCTTCTTTCGCTCTGGCACACGGGAGCTGCCCGTGGAGCCCCACACAAGCACTCACCGAGCCAGCTGGGATGTCCCAAACAGCTCAGGTCTGTGTGGGGACAGCCCAGCTCCGCAGCAGAGGGCCTGTGAGAGCCTCTGGGGACGGAGGCTTGTGGCAGCGCTGGCTGCTGGTGCAGGTGGCTCTCGCCAAGTGCCGCGGGCGTGAAGCCGCTCCTGCCGCGGTGGCTCGAGGGGAGGCCGGGAGCCCGCTGCTGGGGCGGGCTGGTACCGGGAGGGCTCTGCTTTTCCGCTGCACTGGCTGATAAGCAGAAAGTGTATGAAGAGGAGAGGGAATGATGGACTCCCCCAGCCTCTGATACGGAAACACGGGCAAGGCACGGTTTGTAGGTCAAGATAATAGCTCTTGCTAGGCTAACCTAAACATGTTGTACACACAGCTGTAGCAGAGAGCAGCAGTGATAATGGCAGCAGAGTAGATAGATTGCTACTATCTGGGTTACAAAAGAGCTTTTATTTAATTATGCTCAATTCGCTTCCTCTGCCTCTGGATTCCTCCACTGTGCCCGGAGGCAGCAGCAGGCAGGGAGGCAGAGGGGTGCCCGCCCCCCCGGGACCTGCCCCTGCGCTGCTCGGGGTGGTGGGAGCAGCCTCCCGCGGGAGTTGAGCCCAGGCTGGGTGCAGCGGTGCCGCAGCCTCCCAGGGGACTGCGCGTGGGTGAAGCCCCCACCCCTCCGGCTGCCTTGGCTCGAGCCCCGCGCGGATTCGGCTGCGGCTGCGGCACCTGGCAGAGCTGGCACGCACTCCGCCGCCTGCTATTTTTAAGACTTCCCTTTGAGGGGCAGCTGCCGTCCCCACTGATCTCGTCAGGGTGATGGTGAGGCTCAGCTGGTGGGAGAACGCTGCCCCCGCTCTGGGACAGAAGCATCCAGAAGAGCCCAGGGACGGCCAAGGCCAGCCGGGGCCATGAAGGTCCTCCCGGCAGCATCGCCCACACCACCAGGCTTCACGCTGGAGTTTCCTTCGCTGAGGCGTCTCCCCGCAAGGAGACCAAGGGAAGTCCATCCAGGGTGCCCCCACACAGCCCCTGGCACTGCATTAGCTGTGGTCCTCCCGAGTGCCTTCCCCCGGCGACACCAGCTGGGGCCACGTCCATTCTCAAGGCGCAGACTGAGGACCAGCCCGGGTGGCCCCGGGCTCGCTGCCCACCCCACCAGTGGCAGCACTCGAGGCTCCACCAGACAAGCCCCAGTTTTCATCCTGGAGGCTGGAGGTCTGGTGCTGGTGCCAGGGGTCTCACCCCGTGGGCGTGAGCTTTGGGCAGGGAGCGGGGGCAGAGCAGAGCAGGAACCAACTGTTTTTTCTTGCCACACTTCCCGTTTCCGCCGCTTGTGGCCATCCCTGCAGTCCAAAGCCAGATCACAGCTTTTAAAGGTGCTGTTTTCGCTTCTCTCTTAGCACGCTTCAGCTCTGACTCACTTCCTTTCCCACCGCCGCTCGCCCTTGGAAAATGCCGAAGGAGATCCCTCTGCGAGCGCCCATCCAGGAGGCCACGGGAGCAGCTCCTGGCGCGCTTTGGTCTGTTCCCTCCAGGGACCTGCCAGGTCACAGACACACAGGCTGAAGTTCGGGATTACCTGTGCTCCCCTAAGCCTTGCTCCCCACCCAGGGGCTTCTGAGGGGGAGCCAACCGACACTAGTCAGTGCTCGTTCGTTTCCTTTCATTGCAGGCTTTCAGCTCCTGGGCTCTTGCCCAGGATGTTTGGGTTTTGGTCTGGAACATCTGGAAACCCCGAGAATTCCGGACAGTGCAGGTAGTTGTCACAGAATACAAGTAATCCATGCCTGCCCTTTCAGAGAGGGAGTCTCTGGGGAGGGATGAACTTTTTCACCAAGGAAGCTTCTAACAGCCAAGTTCTGGCTATGGATACATTAATTAACCTTCAGGGACTCCTGCCAAGGAGCCTGGCAGAGCAGCCCTCCTCCAGCCGGGCACAGGGGGGTGGAATTGTATCCTCAAGGTCACAGATGGCATGGGTGGCGAGTCTGGGGCTGCTGGTGGGAAGCTGGGCTGCTTCTGCCTGAGGGTGAATGGGAGGTGCCAAAGACAAGCAGTGTGCCCGCTATGCTCCCCCTCCTCGGTGGGCACCAGCTGCCCTATGTCGGTGCTTGGAGCCTCCTGCTATGTCCCTCCAGAGTGGCAACAGGCAGGGTCCCCCTCCCCAGGCCACAGCAATCTCCAGCCACTGCCGACAGTCTCCTGGGGAGGCAGGAGAGGTTTTGAAGCCATCGGCAGCCCCTGGCATGTCCCCTCCACCTCGTGGGCTGCAGGCGGGGGCACAGCCCAGATTTTGTTATGCTCAGAAAAAAATCACATGAAGCCTGGTTGCTTTTCCACCTTGATTTACTATCAGCTTTGACAAGCCCTGTCTCTTGGCTCCTCCGATACTGCCAGCCGTGTCTAATGCTGTTGATTTGATAATATATCTAATCTGGCTTTCTTGAAAACACCCGGTATCTCAGAGCTGCTGTTCTCCTACTTGAACCATCTTCTTTCCTTGCCTCCTCTCTATCTTTCCCAGCTGGGGCCAATCTGTCCGGGAAATAGTCCAATTTGCTTCCATCTGATGGGAGCGGATCCCAGCTCCATTCCCTTCATCTACTCCGGAGTCAAAATCAGCCTAGGTCATTATTTTGAATTTTCCCCCTCTGCATTTTTGCTGCTGCTTTTCTCCCTCAGCAGAGGCACTAGTGAAAATACCTTTTCCTTCAGGGTTTTCAGAGAGCAACCTGTGCCCACTTGGCACAACAGAGACATTTGAGGTCTGGACAAGATATTCCCCAATTTTTAGACCCTCCTGTGGTCTCAGGAGCACAAGTGTCCTGTGTTAGATATAACTCCAACTAGTGGGTCTGGGCCAGCCCCAAATCTCTCTGCAGGCATCCCCCGAGGGCTGGGGGCATCTGAGGTGCTTGGAGCCCCTCGAGCCTGGTGTGCAGCACCCTCAAAGCAACGAAGGTTTCCCTCAAGTTGAGGTGGAATTTCCTGTGTTCCAGTTTCTGCCTGCTGCCCCTTGTCCTGTCACTGGGTACCACTGGGAAGAGTCTGGCCCCATCCTCTTGCCACCCACCCTTTAGATATTGCTCAGCATTAAGATCCCCCCTCAGTCTGCTCTTCTCCAGGCTGAATAGACCCAGGTGTCCCAGCCTTTGCTCAGCAGAGAGATGCTCCAGTCCCTCATCATCTTTGTAGCTTCCACTGTACCCTCTCCAGTAGTTCCCTGTCCTTCTTGAGCCAGGGAGCCCACAACTGGACCCAGTGCTCCAGATGTGAGTGCCCTCACCAGGGCAGAGCAGAGGGGAAGGGTGACGGGTCAGCCCCAGCCTCCCCATCAGCGCCGGCCGGGTGGGACAGCGAAGGGCCTGTCCAGTCTCTCTCATACCGGGTGCAGCTGTGGTGCCACCACCAGCAGCCTTAACGGCCCTGAGCAGTCCCACCTGCAGCCCCCACCCCTTGAGCCCGGGGCTGTGCTGCGGGGGCTGCTCTCTGGCCCTGGTCTGGCTGCTGGGTGGGCTGCAGGCTCCTGCGCAGGGCTGCCGGTGGCGCGTTACAGCTGGTCCTTCGCCCTGTGCGGGCCCTGGACTCACGCTGTAGCCCTGTCTCCTGCTCCTGGTGGGACCCTCTGGGTGTGCCCTGGGTCTGCTGTGCTGCTGGGGCTGTTGGTGGGGTCTGTCACCAGGCCCTGCCTGCCACGGTCAGGGCTGTGCCCTCTCAGCGTGGGCCCTGCAGTGCCAGGGCCACCCTCGCTGCTCCCCAGCGTGGGCAGATGGCAGCGCGGGGGCCGTGGCAGTGTGGGGCCCGTGGCAGAGTGGGGGCAGATGGCAGCGTGGGCAGATGGCAGCGTGGGCAGATGGCAGCGCGGGGGCCGTGGCAGTGTGGGGCCCGTGGCAGAGTGGGGGCAGATGGCAGCGTGGGCAGATGGCAGCGTGGGCAGATGGCAGCGCGGGGGCCGTGGCAGTGTGGGGCCCGTGGCAGTGTGGGGGCCGTGGCANGGCAGCGTGGGGCAGGTGGCAGCGTGGGCAGATGGCAGCGCGGGGCCCGTGGCAGGCCGTGGAAAAGCAGGGCTGCAGGTGGGTGCTGTGTGAGCCCATGGGGCGCTGCCAGGACACCCTTCTCTTGCTGGGGGCTCTTCCAGCGTGGCCACTGCGGTGGCACTGGCCACCCGTGTCTCTGCCACCCCGGGGAACTGAAACTGAAGTCTCTGAGGAAGTGACTCAGTGTTTCCAGAGCGTGGCTGGCACCGTGCAGTGGCACAGGAGGCCCCGTGGACACAGCTGAGGGTGGCCCTTCTGCGGCTCCCTGCCACCAGAGCTGTACCCCTGAAAGCCTCTGCAGCCCTCCTCTGGGGGACAAGGCTTCCAGCCCCCTCACGTGGGCACGGGGTGGGGGCAGGCTTGGCATTCCGGGTGCTCTCACAGGGTGTGGAGGTGACAACAGTCCCCTCCAGTGCTGGGGTCTCTGCTCTGGCTGCGGTGCAGCCCACCGAGGGCAAGCTGGCACATCTGGCATGGTCACCGGCCTTTTCTGTCTTGATGGTGGTGAAAAGAGAATCACCGCTCAGTTGTCTAGTTTATGGATCCACCAAGTTAATTAACAGTGATTGATAAGTCACTGCCAGAATGAACCATACTGTGGGTTTATCTGTATAATCCCTGTTTGTGTGTTTAAAGACTGATACGATAGCCAAAAAAAAAAAAAAAAAATNGATAAGGCTGAAGATGCATGGTGATGTCTTGGAAATTTAATTTAGCAGGGAAAATATCCCTTTTAAAACTGCATTATTAACTGCTGTCAACTGACAGCCATTTGGCCTTCACGTGCTGCAGATGACTTCAGCCAAGTCGTATCAGGGCTCTCTGGCGAGCGTGGCGTGTGCCTCCAACCAGGCTCCTTCCCTGGCGCTCGGGGTGCATAAAATCCGCATGATTGCTTTGCGATGGGGCTTGTCAACAGAGACTGCAGCTGGGTTATGAATCACTTTAATTTGTCATGTGAGCTGGTTTCACACCAACATCTCTGGAGGGAAAATGCTGGAAAGTTGGGGGAGGGAGGAGCGGGGATGTCAGACGCAACCTCCCCGCCCCGGTTCTTGATGGAAATGTTTCTCCCTCTCCACCAGTTAATGACTAGTCCTAATTCAATAGAATGGAGCGAAGTGACCAACATAAAATGTATGTGTTTTGTTTTCACATCTGAGTCTAACATGGCCACAAGTCATAGTCTGACATGATCGGGGGTGTTATCAGTCACACAATCTGACGTTTTGCCAAAAGGTCTCTTTTGTCTCTTCTGAGTGTGAAAAAAGGGGATGCTATTTCTTGTGTTCTGTAAAGAAAAATGTGGATTGCGGAGTCTTAAGGAGCCATTAGATGAAGGAGACCAAAGAAGGAAAGAAAAACCAAAACTTCTTCCTTCCCATAATTGCACAAATACTGGACCTCTAGGGACACTTAATGGAAAACATTTTAGGAAGCACCTGAAAAACTGCCATGGAAATTTCCCAGCCCAGCCATCATATTGTCTCCTGCATCCTTTACTGGGATAATATTGAGAAAAATCAAAGCACAGGGTCATAATTGGATTTTTCCCCCTTTATTTTGTATTTATTTATTCAGTTGCCATTAATAACAATAAAAATGAAATTACCCACCCCTCACTCTGAGTTCCCTTGATGCTTAGTTAAAGTACACAATTATGCAAAACAGGCAGACTCCCACTGCACGTTATCCCAAGCAGCAAAAGCATAAACCAAACATAAGCCCCTCCACAGAGACAAATTACTCACCCATCAAGAGAATTACTCACTGTGGACAAGTACACTTTTACAAGGTTGATTTTTAAGTGTGCAGATGAATGTTACAGCTGGTAAGAATTCATTAGTCAATGAATCTGCAGCAAAGGAAATGATAAGGAGGAGACACAGATTTGTTTTTCCTAAGTGGAAAGGGTCTTACATTGTGCTGCTCAAAAATGAAACGCCCTTTTCTCTTTCCTCCTCAAATCGGGAAGGTATTTCATTGTGTGTTTAACTTTAAGCTTACAATTAGCTGTCCTGAAGTTAAAAGAATTGTTTTCTGCAGTAAAGTTGCATCTTGCAAGGGTGACTGCTCCCTACGAGGGAGGCGGGGACTGCAGAGGTGTAGCACCAATGTCTTTTTCTAGTAGTCTCCCTGGGCACGCTGGTGCGTATGGAGCCAGGCACCTGGCGGGCCACCTTGCAGTCTGCCCGGCTTCTGGCTCTCTTGGCACTTGCCCACATCAGGGCTGATGAACGTGCTGCAGAAAACCATCCCCTCCTGGTCCTGCGCAGCCAGCCCAGCCCTTCAGCTCTTCCCAAGGAATTACTGATCTGGCCTTGCAGCAATCAGCTCCACAGCAGCCTTACCGCAATCCTGGTAAACAACATATGTGAGGATGAGCTGGTGAAGCCGCTGTAAAGGCATTTGCTGCTCTCGAATCCCGGCTCCCGCGTCGCCCAGGGAGCTGCTGTTGCGGCAAGCGGAGCCCACCTGCCGGCAGCACCAAGTGTGTGTGGTGGCTGCGGGGCACGGCTGCGACCCTCGGGATGGGGATGATGAGGAGCTGCAGCAGCAGAGCTCACCTGGGCACCTGGCTGTGTGCCTCGGGCTGCCTGTTCCGTGGCCAGCAGAGATTAACTTCCTCAGTTACTTGGTATTTCCTAAATCCATCCGTTCTTCGGTTCCTTCTTCTGATGCTTCCCTCCCCCCTGCCTCCGCAGCCTGTGTCCACAGAGGATGTGCAGATGAAAGGAGGGAAGAACTGGCCCCTTAGGGAGGAAGCAGACTTTAGCGCTTTTTTGCCTTTTTTTTTTTTTTTTTTTCCTGATTCTGGAACAAAAAGCTCCATCCAGGAGCTGTTCTGATTAGTTCTTAGTGTAAAACAGATGCAAAGTTTCATGCAAAAAGTGAAGTGGCAAAGGGAAACAGATACATTTTTACATGCTGTCTTTCTCACATTTTTACATGCTGTCTTTCTCCATCTCTTGCAGGGGATCAGAGCTATTAGATCTGAAGGTGATTGAGACCCCAAGACCCCAGCACAATAACAAAAGTGTTGGCCACCAGTTTCTTAATGATCATCTGGGAGCTAGAGTGCAATGTTCATTTGAAAGGCTACAAACAAGCTCTTCCCAGTTTTTACTCCTGGCCACTTCCTACCTTACAAAGAATGAAAGCAAGCCAGGTTTGCTCACAGTGCCGGTTCTGAGATACAAGATATCTGAGATACAAGAGATACATTTAGATTCAAAGCCTTGCATCAATGTCCAGCTGCAAGAGTTTCCAAGCAAGGCAAAAGCTAGCAAGTGAAAGAAGTCAGACAATTATACTCATTTGTCTGCCTTGTTTTCATTGAAATAATTCAGGCAGGGCCAACTGTGTTACTTGGATTCTCTAAGGTATAATTTAGGCATGAGATGTTTACAATCAATTCTCATTTGCATCAACCAGGAGGAAAACACGGGATCTGTTGGATATTTCAACTGGCGGGTTAATTACGAGTTTACCCACTAACATTTCTTCACCCTTCTGCATGTGAACATCCACTGGGCCAGATCCTGCCATTCTTGCACTGCGCTCACTCCGTGGGTTCCACGCCGGCAAGAGGCAGGCAGGGGAGGGCCCCGCAGGGGAGAGCTGGTGCCGGAGACGCACGAGCGACCGAAAGCCCTGGAAATGTCAGATCTGCTGGGAACAGCATGCCCCTCCGCTTTGCAGTCCCGTGAATGAGCCTGAGCAAAGATGCTGTTTACCACGGGCCGCGCTCTCGCTGATTGTTGAACTGCTCAGCAAATAGTTTGATAAAATCAACAGGACTGTTTATGAGATGGGGACTCTCTCCGAAACCTCTGTGCGCAGCAAGCCCCGGCACGGGCTCGCAGACTCTTTCGTGAGCGCTGTGTGGAGCAGGCTGAACACTGCAGTGAGCAGGGCAACTGATTGACAGTTTTGATTGAAACCAGAAGTAAGGTTTGCTGTGTTGTTTTGTTTTAAACCCAGGCTTAAATAGACATCACTTAGAAGAGGAACATCGATCGAAAGATAAACCCAGTGCACGACAGGACCCTGAAGGTGAAAAGTACCATTCAGTAGGTTAAAGGAGCCTGCCCTCGTATGACAAGCTGTTCTCTGTGCGAAAGGACAGAGAGCACCGGGAGGGAGATAAGAAGATTACGAGGTCAGATTCCACGTAACAGAAACCTTGGTGGCTCGCTCTGTCTTGGGCACCTCTGTGTGGTTTTCAGACGAGCCTAATGCGTGCCAGCTGTGATGGTTTTGGTGCTGCTCACACCCCTCCTCCGGGAACTGACCCAACCCTGTCAGCTAATTCCCACACGCCGGCAGCTCTCTGGGTGGGTATTTAGCCACCTGGCCTGAAAGAACTTGCCAGCAGGGAGCAGAAAGGCCCTGTATTTCATGACATGTCCTAAAGTCACCTAGTGAAAAGTGTGTTTTCCCACCGTGACCCTTGACAGACCCTTGGTTGCCTCCCCTGGCCGGCTGGGATGGCAGAGGCACTGGACCGGGAGCAGTGCAGTAACTCCAGGCTGGCCCCGCAGCGCAGCAGGGGACAAAGCGGGTCCTGCCCCAGGTAGGTGCTTTGCTGCTGATGGGAGCTGAAAGTCAACGGGAGGGAAATCCCAGGTTTGGGTCTGGGAAGACACAAAAGCTGATAGAGCACACATCTGACCTGCCGGTGAGTGAGCTGGGTTTGCCTCTGTGCAGCCTCCAGTGACCAAATCCTCCCAACGCACACCTGGTCTTGAGAGGCAGAGGCTGTCACCTTCAGGGCAGAGCCAGTGCCTGCAGCTCGTTAGTCCTCATTATTATTAAAGCTCATTAATCAAAGGTTTCCTGGCTTTTCCTGAGCCTTTCCAGGGTTATGTAGACACTGAATTCAATAAGATGCTGCTTTGCACACTGTGTGAGCAACTACAGCGCTTACACTGAGCTGGGGTAAGACAGCAGTGTGTCTGTGTGATTCCTTCCACCCTTGTGGGGCAGAAGAGGCTGAGGAAAGGGGGTCCTCTGTGACGTCCATGACTCCTGAAATACGCAGCACCCCGGGTACAATGCGATATGTGGATGTGAAAATAGCAAAAAGACTACTGCTTAGATAGAAAGATGAAACAGCTGACATCCAAGGGATAAAAGTACCCCAGTCTTCAAATGTATGGTGTTTTAAAGAAGAGTGGGTGTTGAAAGTTCACTTTAACTCTCTAGGCTGTTTTTGCACCTTTTCTGCTTTCCTCAGCCGTATCAGCAGGTTGCTCCACCTCTCTGGTTACCAGCACTTCTGCCCAGTTTCAAGGTTACATCCCAAGTGTTTTACCTACAAGGGAGCGTTTGTTCTGCTGGGTTATCCAGACAGTCCAGAGAAAAAGCTGGTTTCACTTGTATAAAGATTCGTGGGAATGTGTCCGTTAGTATGCAGTTTTGTAACTGCGTATTTTACATCATTGATTTTGTGACGAGTTCAGACAGGAATACATATACATGCACAGAAGCCTGCAGATTGTACATGGAGAGCATCTTTGTAGGCTAAGCTAAAGCCACCTGAGAACTCTCCTTTTCTGCTACAAAATTCAAAATGCTACAATTAATCCAGAGTAGGGCTTGCTGGCATTTAAATGTGTATGTGTGCACTTGTTTCCTTTTTTTTCATAGGTATGTGTGTGTGTGTGACTTAACTTTTGGCGTATCTATAAGATTAACGAATGTGTTGACTGCACGTGAGAAATGTGTAAACCTTTAAGACTGCTGGGGTCACCAGGGAAATGTCAAAAACGAGATCACACTGTTTACAATATGCCCCAAAATACACAACAACAGACGGCACCCCACGAGTGGCATTATAATGAGAGACAGCTATTGGAGGCGATGTAAAACACATGCTGCTGGACACTGCAGGTCAAGGATTTATCTCAAATTGCAGATAGCAGGCTGTCGCCAGGCACAGGTATGAAACCATTTCAGATTTCCCAGTAAAAAGCAGCGGGCACATGTGTTTGTAAGTAATGCTGCTGGCACGTTACAGAGAGAGGCAGACTCTGCGCCTCTAGTGCTGGGACACGGTGCAAGAGCTGCAGGACCTGGTCACCCCTTGTGGGGTGCAGTGAGGTCGGGGGGCGTCTTCCCTTGCCTTTAGTGGAAGTGGCAGGGGCACGTTGCAGGCAGGGCTGGGGGTCAGGGCTTGGGGCCGGCCACAGGGACCTCTGGGCTGGAGGTCCTGTGTGGACAGTGGAGGGATGAAGGTGCTGGAGGACAGGACCAATGGGCCAGGGCTGGGTAAACCCCGGGAGGGTCCCTGTCAGGGTCAGGGTTAGAGGTGCTGGTCCCCAGCTTGGTTTGCTGACAGTCTGCTGCTGGTAACGCTTCCTCGGACAGGCTTTGGAGATGGTGCTGTCTGGGGTTTCTGGAGAAGGCTTGCGGCTGGGTCTGGCTGGGGTTAACACCAGCGCAGGCTCCGGTGAGCAGAGGCTGGGAGTCAGCGCCACAGCAGAAGCTCCAGGACAGCCTGCAGGGCTGTGCTTGGCAAGGCCGACGTGCCTGGCTGAAGGTCACAGCAAGAAGTGACCTGAAGCCAGGGCTGACCATGGCAGAAGGCTGTGAATTTGCAGGAGCCCTGGATCCAGCAGTTCAGGAGCTGGTTCAGGGCGGGTGGCGACTGGGACCGGGACAGGGCCTGTTGTAGGGGACCAAGGATGCGGGATGGAGCCAGCGGTGCCACTGGGGACATACAGAGGTTTGCCAGCCACAGGGCATGTCTGGAGCCAGCCTGGGGGCTGCTCTGCTCGGCCGGAGGAGACCCGGGTGCTTATGGCCAGACTCCCCGAGTGCAGAGTTGGCTCAGCGCAACGCGGTACGTCTCGTAAAGCAACATGAGATTTAGGTTTGTGTTAAGATGCACAAAGCAAACAATAATTTTATGATTAACCACACTTAACCCTTTGACTTCAAAGCACATAATGGCCCTGACACCGAAGCCTCAATGAGCCCAGTGAACACGGAAGAGAGTAACACTGAAGCCACTGAGGTAAGTCAAATTGGGTGGAATTAACGAGGGTACTGTGGGCTGTAATAATATATTTACAGCCTGGTGATTATACTGAAGGAAGGAAGGGAAAGGGATTAAATCCCTGTTTAGTTTAAGCTGTGTTTTAGTGCAGCCAGTTCTTTAATAGTACACAGTTAAAAATGTCGTCTGTCAAATCCCGCTGACATATTTTGGCAATAGATATTTCCTCTAATTGAAAGCAATTGTTGTGTTGTGAGCTCTCCCCCTTTCCCATTTGTTTTGGTTAACGGGTAGTGGTGGCCTGTCTGCTTAAGCACGTATTGAGCAACTGCTCGCTGGAAAGCTAGCATATTGCGAGGAGTGTGGCACGATCCTGCCTGACTTCATAAGGAAAACTTCCTCCGGGCTTTGGCGCAGGGTGCTTGAACAAAGCTGGTAGGATCGGCCTCGCTGGTTGTTGTTGCAGGGCTTTGCCGTTTGGGTCAGCTCAGGCCTTCATGTGCGAGTCCCGGGGTAAAAGCCAGGCTGGCTTCCAACGCGGCCGTGCTTTGTTTTGAGCAATCAGCGTGGCCCCCGCTGTGAATCCCACGAGGGGATGTTCTGCTTTATGTTGCCTTCGCTTCCTCTGCTCGGAGCCAAGTGCTGCATCCCACACTGCTGGATGGCCGTCGAGGCACGGGGCCCGTGAGCATGGCACGGCACGGGGGGACGTGGCCAGCCCGCCTCCACGGACACCAGCAGGAGCCTTAAAAGCTGGGGGTGGGCAGTGCCCTGCAGCCCTGTGGGGCTCGCCAAGCCCCTGCTCGGTCAGCCCAGGCAGAATGGTGCTAAACCCACCGCCGCAGCAGTGACCGCGCCAGCGCTGCCGCTGCCCCGTGGGACCGGGCGCCCCTTTTCCCGTGCCTGCAGTCTGGCACCCCTGCACCCTCACTCTGCCGCTGGCCACCCGGCCACGAGGCTTGGGAACTGGGCAATGGCCTTGGTGGCTCTTGGAGCCCCGTGGGGAGCAGCTGCCCGGCCCCAGCGAGGTGTCCAGGCCGGTGCCCGTGCACTGAGGTGCCAGGGGCTCACATCCTTCTCCATGCTCCAAGACGTGTGCCTGTGCTGTCCCCGCAGGATGTCACTCGGGGTGCTCAGTGATGAGATGCCCTTTATCTGACACCACACTGAAGCTCAGAGAGCTGCTGTGCTCCATTTCCCAGTGGTCCGAGCAGGACTGGGTAAAACCCTCCTTCCCCCTGTTGTCGAACCAAGTCTGATCATCTCAGGCTGGTGCTGGTGGGGATCCGGCTGAAGAAGGGACGTATTCTGCCATGCACACCCGCACCCACCCTGCTGCGGTGCCCATGGCTGTGCTGACAGGGGATAGGTTTGGACGAGAGACCACAAATGTAGGAAGGCTGGAGCTCGAAGGGGTTGTGTCTTCATCCCACCACCAGCCCCAGCATGTGCTAAATTTCCCACAGAGCAGAGCTGGAGGTGCATTTGAGCTCACAGCCATATTTCCAGCCCTGGCTGGTGTGAAGCTAGGGGGAGTGAGTGCTGAGCGTTTTCTAAGCCTTTAAAGAAAATAAAAGCAACAGGTCACTGAGGAGACCTGCGGGAAACGGGGGAACTTGCTGCCTTTGCAGCCTATCTTTCCACCCACAGTGCTCAGGTCAGACCCCAGCACAGGCTACAAAAGACACATTTTTTTATTGCCTTGTGATAGACCTCCTGGTCTGGAAAATCCTGCCATTATCGTGTGTGTGAACTTTCACCAGCACAGAATCTGTCATTAACCTAGAAGGAGACCTTTTCATGCTCACAACCTCTGTCTGCACAGCTCCTCTCTGGAGGCGAATCCCTCACGGTGAACACGTCAGCCGGCTGCAGACAGGGTTATGACTGCATTACACACTCTGAAGGCTCTATATTACACTGAGAAGGCTTCATCTTTGAAAACAAAGAGGCTTTGGGAAAAGAAAAAGCATGATTTTACTCAGAAAGTGCCTCTAGTCCCCATAAATCCCTCTCGCCTTGCGCAGAGCGGGGCTGGAGGCAGCAGGAGCGATTCCTGCCACAGCCATTTGTGGTGCAGCCTGAGACCGCACCGGAGCGCGCGTTCAGATTAAAGGGCGTTTGGGAAGGGACCTTGCCTTAATCTTTCTGCTAAGCACCTACCAGACTCCCAGCGTGCTAAATTGTTCGTAATAACAGTAACGGCAATCTGGCCTCCTTCTCCACGAGCAGTGCCTGCAATACAGATTAATAACAATAAAATAGCGACTTGGTCCGCGCTCATCCAAAAATACACTGAGGATTGCTAATCAGTCTATTTCCCAGCCCTCTGTTATTTCTGAGTGCCCTGAAGTGCCTCAGCGAGCACTTTGCCGATGCACCCAGCCTGATGACACGAGGCACTAACAACCAGCTGGACAAAGGCAGGGTGGCAGGAGGGACTGGAGAGCATCAGATGAGTGTGGTGATCAGAGAACGGCTCTTGCTCAGGCAATGATTTCTCTGTGTCTAAGTGCTTCTCAGCTCCTCCTCAGCTCCTCTTGCCTTTCCCTGGTGCGTGGCTCCCCTCCCTTTGGAAATGCTGCTCCAGGGACAGCCCTGTCCTGGCCAGCTCTGGGCTGGGCTGCTGGAGAGCGAGTGGGATGGCTCTACCCTCACCTACCCGTAGCCACTTCTCTTGGGAAACCGCTAGTGGCCTCTCTCAGGATGGGGAAAAGGCATGAGTGGGACCCTGCTCCGATCCAGTACAGCCATTTTCCATCAGTATGGGTTGCTGTGAGGGAAAGCGAGCGGCCAAAAGGATTCAAAACATGTGTCTGCTAAGCATTTTTGAGGGCACCTTATGGCCTCCTGCCAACCTGCCCTGCAATCATATAGAAAATGACCCAAATAACATGCTTAGAGGCAGAGCGAAGGAGATGAAAGAGAAAAAAGAGGACTGGCTGCCTGGGTAGGGACCTTCTGACCTGCTGCACAGCGATGGCAGCAGCAGCTCCAGGGCAGCTGAGGCCAAGTCTTGGCTTCTCTGCTGGGCTGCCAAGTGGCCCCTCTGCAGCGGCCAGATCAGGGGGCTCGTCTCTGCAGGGGACACTCAGAGTCACAAAGCGAGGGCAGGAGGCAGGTTGTTCTCCCAGGTGCCAGCTCCTGAGCCTCTGGGTTCAGGTGGCCTCTGGGGGGGGTGTCCCTGCTGCTGAGGCACCGGTGGTCCCGCATGCCCATCCTGCTNCTGCAGCGGGCAGATCAGGGGGCTCGTCTCTGCAGGGGACACTCAGTCACAAAGCGAGGGCAGGAGGCAGGTTGTTCTCCCAGGTGCCAGCTCCTGAGCCTCTGGGTTCAGGTGGCCTCTGGGGGGGGGTGTCCCTGCTGCTGAGGCACCGGTGGTCCCGCATGCCCATCCTGCTGCCAGTGTTTGCCAAGAAATGTTGCATCAAACCTGGCCATCTCCAGCGTGCAAGGGTGGACTCTCTTCCCAAATCCATAGGGTGCTTTATGGTTACCTTGCAGATAAACCCCGCTAAATAAATAGATGTTTATGCTCCCTGTATTAAAGCGATTAGATCCTGGGTTTTGACAGTGTTGAGTCAATATAACCTGAGTAACTGCATGGGTAACTCATGTTTCCCCTAAAGGGAAACTGTTCTCCTGTAAATATATTTATTAATAATTAAAGTGTTTTTGAGTTCTTGTGCACACAGCCCCTCTCCCCCACCGAGATGTCTGAAAGGCTGTTATCTTTAAACCTGCGCAGGACTCGTGCAGGAAGGGACCTTGGCAGGGGGGAGACGCTTTGTGGGAAGAGGCACGCGGTTTATTTTTGACCTTTTTTTCTTCCTGAACAAAAATGATGGTGAAATCTGTGTATGAGAGATTTAAAAACCTCTACTACTCCATTAGGAGCATTAGCCTGAAATACTCACTGGAGCTTCTAACAGCCCAGATAATAGGGGTGGGAAATCATTTGTGGAAAATATTCCCCTCAAAGCATCTTACCAGAGGATTGTTTCCTAACAACAACAACAACAACAATAAAATCTTTGTCGAATAATCCTTCAATACCACAAATATTTTGGCTTTAATTGTATCAGTGTAGATAACTGCTCGGCATAGGAAATGGGAGTCAGAGCTCCTGGGGGATTTTTTCTGACAAAGCCAGTGCTGGATACCTTTGGGTAAGTCCACATTTTTCTATGTTCTTTGGCCTAATTTTCTTTTAACTGACTGTAATCTGGAACCTAATTTGATATGCCTTAAAAGGCTGATTTCACATGGAAGATGCTCTACTATCAGGATAAGCAGCCATAAGAAATCCTGAAATAGGCAGATTAAGGGTTTGGGATCGTGGGGGTTTATTTCTGTGTAATTAAAGACACGATCACATTTTTAAATTGCTAACTTGTAGTTTAAAAAAAAAACAACCAACAACTGGGAGTCCCACATTTAAAAACAGCTAATAACTCTATTAATTAAGGATATGATTAGCAGAGACAATGAGTTAGATAGCAGGAAAGCACAGCATTTAATTCAATGCACATTTTTGGTGGACGTGGCGTGGCCAAGTCAGTTATGTATTAATTAGTGCTCTGAAGAGGGTGAGGAGGACAGGAAGAGGGTGAGGGAAATTGGCAGGTGTAGAAATTAGATTAGACAACAACAGAGGATTTTTCTCTCCAGAACAGAAGTCGTGCAGAATCCTCATCAGCCTCGCTAACATGTTTTGTATAAACAAAGATATGTGCCATGAGAAGAGGCAGGGCGGTGAGGCAGTGCTCGGGGACGGGGAGAGGGAGCGCAGCTTTCCTGGGCTCGCCTGCGGAGCCTTTCCAGGCGGTTGTGACCAAATGACAGCCTTGATTTCCCACCCTTGCTCTAAGCGCTGCTGGCTATTTGTGCATGGAAGGTGCCTCCACGCTCAACCCTCACCAGGAGACCTGTGCCAGCGTACTGACGTGCTGCTGTACCAAACCTACGAGCTTCTCTTTGCTTTCCTCCATGGCGCGGGTGCTCCAGGGAGGGCCGCTCCTCTCAGAAACTCGGGTTGTGATGAGGATGCTGTGCCCACACCCCAGAACTGCGCCACTCGGCTGCCAGCTCTGCCGTCCCTTTGGCTTGAAGCCTCCCCACGGTGCTGTGAGCACCACGACCAGGGTGTCTGCCGTGTGCTGGAGCCCACGCGTGCCCCCTCTTGCGTGGTGACCTGGATGCGTGGCCCGGGGAGCCGGGTCCCTCCTGGGTGACTGTGTCCTGTGTCGCAGTGGTGTGGGCAGGACGCAAACGCTGGTCTGGCCGACCGCTCAGGGCTCCTTCACTTAGCAGGGGCACAGTCAAGGTGGGCAAACAAAGAGAGCACGGCCCTGGGCACCCTCCGCCCCAGGACGGATCCTTCTCTCCAGAGCCTCACCCGGCAGCGCCCCTTGGCCTCAGGGCGCCTTCTCCTCCGCAGCGAGGGGGAAGTTCCCGTGAGGAGGGCAGACCCCTCCCGGGTGTGAATCGCCACCGCCACCCCCGCAGGTGCGGGCGGGTC
>VZRU01006094.1:3559-18085 GCA_013398155.1 Pedionomus torquatus
CAGCTCCCTCAGCCTTTCCTCAGCAGAGAGATGCTCCAGCCCCTCAGCATCTCGGTGCTCCTCTGCTGGCCCCTCTCCAGCAGTTCCCTGTCCTTGTGGGACTGGGGAGCCCAGAACTGGTCCCAGAAGCTGGGGCCTCCCCAGGGCAGAGCAGAGGGG
The DNA here is from genome assembly GCA_013398155.1 of Pedionomus torquatus. Classification (NCBI taxonomy): domain Eukaryota; kingdom Metazoa; phylum Chordata; class Aves; order Charadriiformes; family Pedionomidae; genus Pedionomus; species Pedionomus torquatus. Next base: position 3,719 of record VZRU01006094.1, read on the forward strand.
CAGGAAGACCTCCCTTGAGGTTCTCCATGCTCCTCCTCATGCTTCCCAGGATGCATGATGTGGCTTCAAGGCCACATGCATGGCCCACGGGCATCCTGTTGTCTATCAGGACTACAAGTTCCAAGTTTCTTTGCTCCCACACAACGATAGCATCTTTCCCTGACACAGACCACCACCCCCCCAAGCTCTCCAGGTGCAACAAAGGGTAGAGGTTTGTGGGGAAAGCAGGGATTTGCCCTCACCTTCGCGTTCTGGACGTTGCCCAGCACGGTCTCGGCGTTCAGCATGTCGGGGAGCTTTGACACCATCTGGCTCTCGATGGGGAGCTGCTGGTTGAGCAGGGAGAGGTAATACTGGAGCTCACCATGGGACGTGATGAGGATCCCCTCTCCTTTGGTATCATACTGCGGCCTCCCAGCACGGCCCAACATCTAAGAAATGAGAAGGTGAGGTTAGAAAAGAAAAAAAAAAAAAAAAAAAAAAAACAAAAAAAGCTTTATNAAAAAACCACATAAAAAGCTTTTATTTTGGTGATTTCTCCTTGCTGCCAACGTTCCTGGGGCTTTCGGGCCAGATTGCTCAGTCTGGTCCAATTTCCAGTGGGCAGGAGATACAGAAATAGGTCAAGATGTGTCTGGGTAAGACACTGGGAGAGGAATTATTTGTCCTTTTATCCTACTGGTCTCCTTTCTCCTCCACTCCCACCCTAGGGCTGTTCCCACCACAGCCTGAGAGCAGAGAATGGGGAGAAGACACAAAAGCAGAGCTCAAATGTGCCTCGGTGGGAAAGGAAAAGCCTTGCCCTGGGTCCCATCAGCATCTTTTGTTGATCAGAACTTCACCTGGAGGATGTCCAGAGCCCCCAGCTCGGTCCAGCGGCCCTTCTCGGGGCTGTAAACCTGTGTCCCCTTGATGATGACGGTGTGAGCCGGGAGGTTCACGCCCCAGGCCAGCGTAGCTGTGGAGACCAGCACCTGCAGGAGCGAAACAACCATCAGAGAATGGGAAAAGCCTCTTCCCAGCGGAAAAAAAGGGGCCTAAAAGGCTGAATCTACCCCTTCCGAGGGTAAAAAGGGACCTAAAAGGCCTAAAGGGACCTAAAAGGCCAATCCTGCTTCTACCCAGGGAAAAAAACAGAAGACAAAAAAGGCTGTTTCTGCCTCTTCTCAGGTTAAAAAGGGACCTAAAATGCCAGTTCTAAGGAAAAAAGGGGTCCTGAAAGGCTGTGCCTGTCACTTCCCAGGGAAAATAAGGGGCCTAAAAGGCCAGTGCTGTCTCTTCCCAGGGAATAAAAGGAATCGAAAAGGCCAGTCCTGCCTCTTCCTGGGGAAGAAAGGGTCTAAAATACTGGTCCTGCCTTTTCCCAGGGAAAAAAGGGTCTAAAATACTGGTCCTGCCTCTTCCCAGGGAAAAAAAAAGGTCTAAAGTACCAGTCCTGACATTAGAGACACTCAGAGAAGGCACAAAGACCAAGAACTATCACTGTCTCAACAGCTCAGCAGAGGGAAGGTCAGATAAACAGCAGGATCTTTGCCCAAATTTCCCAGCTTACAGCACGACCTTCGCTTTCCGCTCGTAACACAGCCAAGAAATGGCTCACATGAGGTTTTGGAAAGCAACCGTGGAGGAGACAGCCTGCTCTGGGACAGATCCCTGGCTCTAAACACTCAAGCAAGGCCTAGGGGAGAAGGTTTTGTGCCTTCTGCTCCTGGTCACGTGCTTTTACGTTTCTATTGTTTAGCTGAAAAATTGAGGCTGCCTTCATCGGGGAGAAAAACCTCTCGATTTTGCCCAAAAGGCTACTGAAAAGATGGTATTTCTTGGGAAGAACCACCCCCAAAGGTAGGAATTCCCGCCGGGAAGCGAGGTTTACCTGGATGTGCTTGTCAGCAAACAGATCCTCCACCAGGGTCCGGTCCACGCGTGTCATCCCGGCGTGGTGAATGGCGAAGCCATAGGGAAGGAGATCCTTCAGCTCCAGGTTCTGCAGCACAAACACAACCCGCTTTGGGTTTTCTACCCCAAGAGCAAAGCAACACCAGGGAGGGGGGGAGCAACACAAAGTAGGGCATATCCTGGATAAAAGGCTGAGAATTTGCACCAAACTGGCAGCATAGAATTGTAGAACGGTTGGAGCTGGAAGGGACCTTCAAGATCACCCAGTTCCAACCCCCCTGCCCTGGGCAGGGACACCTCCCACCAGCCCAGGTGGCTCCAAGCCCCATCCAGCCTGGCCTTGAACCCCTCCAGAGATGGGGCAGCCACAGCTTCTGGGGGCAACCTCTTCCAGTGCCTCATCACCCTCACACCAAACAAGTTCTCCCAAAAATCTTACCCAAATCTTCCCTCTTTGAGGGTCAAACCATTCCCCCTCATCCCATGGCTCCCCTCCCTCATCAAGAGTCCCTCTCCCCATCTCTCCTGGAGCCCCTTTAAGGACTAGAAGGGGCTCTGAGGACTCCCTGTAACTTTCTCTTCTCCAGGATCAACATTCTTGCCCTCCACCCTAAGTTTCTCCAGCTCATGTTGGGCTTCTCATCTACACCACCCCCAAGAACCTGCTCCTTGGGGCTGCTCTCCAGCCCTTCCATGAGANCCCAGCTCCCTCAGCCTGTCCTCACAGCAGAGGGGCTCTAGCCCTCAGAGCATTTTGGTGGCCCTCTGCTGGACCCCTTCCACCAGGCATCTCTGTGTCGGAACGGCCCCGGCCGGAACGTACCTTGCACTGCTCGGCTTCGGTCCTCAGCACCTCGGTGGAGGCTGAGCCCTCCCTCAAGAAGAGCCCCAGGGTGTCTTTCTCCAGGCACATGTCCCTGATGGCCCGGGCGGTCTTCCCAGTCTCCTTCCTGGAGTGAACAAACACCAGCACCTGGTAAAGAAGCACAAAGCACCGTTGCTGAGAGAGGATTCACCGGCAAAGAGGCTCGACTGGACCCACTGCTGATGCAGAATTAGCCCAGACGCCCCAGGAAGCAGCCGTGGATCTCCTGATCTAGGGAGGTCACATCAATAAACCTCCCTCATCCTAAAAAACCCGAGCACACGTTAATCAGAGAGAAAACCCCGTGTTCCTTCCTCTTCCATGGACATCCCCCCCCCCAAACCCCAACCTCCTCTCCACCGCATCGAGAGCGGCTCCAAAGAGTCTCATCAGCCAGAGACAAGCCCCAGGATTAATTAACTGCACAAGGAAGAGCAAAATAATCGCACCTGGTTCTTGCCAGCGTGCTCCATGATCTTCTCGTACACGATCTCATTCATTATCTGGAAGCGTTTAATTGCTTTCTTCTCCGTAATACCCACATAGGTCTGCTCCAGGGGCACCGGTCGGAAGCTGTGAGGAAAAAACAAAACACCCGAATCCCTAAAAGAGCAGAGGAGAGGAGAATCCCGGCTGGAAAGGTGCTGGCATAGGGCAGCCTCTATTCCATGCTGCCGAGATCAAAGCGCTTCCTTTGTGACTTGATTTACTCCCATTCGATGGTGCCAGTTGGATTAAACAGGGGACACACACGTCCTCCTCCTTCCTGGAAGTCATTTCCTTCACACACACTCTCGGGGAGCAAAAATGATGTTTCAGGGAGTAAAACTGGTGTCTCAGGAACCGCCATAATCATATTTGAAGCTCTTCTCAAATCGCTCCTGCAGCACAGGGGCACAGCAGAGTTTTATCTGCCTTCTCTAAAGCACAGGAAGGACACGGAGCTGTTGGAGCGGGACCAGACGAGGCCCCCGAGATGCTGGGAGGGCTGGAGCCCCTCTGCTGGGAGAATAGGCTGGGAGAGCTGGGGGTATCAGCCTGGAGAAGGGAAGAGCTTGGAGCCCCTTCCATTCCCTCCAGGAAAGCTGGGGAGGGACTCTGGATCTTGGGATTGGCTGCCCCGTCCCTGGAGGGGTTCAAGGCCAGGCTGGAGGGGGCTTGGAGCAACCTGGGCTGGTGGGAGGAGGTGTCCCTGGAGGTCCCATCCCAGGATGGTCTCCAAGGTCCCTTCCCACCCAACCCATTCCATGATCTCATGGAAGGGCTGGAGAACAGCCCCGAGGAGAAGGACTTGGGGGTGGGAGTGGATGAGAAGCTCAACGTGAGCTGGAGAAACTCAAGGTGGAGCTCCAGAACATTGATCCTGGAGAAGAGGAGGTTCTGGAGAGACCTTGGAGCCCCTTCCAGTCCTTCAAGGGGCTCCAGCAAAGCTGGGGAGGGACTCTTGATGAGGGAGGGGAACCATGGGATGAGGGGGAAGAATTTTAATCTGAAAGAGAGGAGATTGAGATGAGATCTGCGGAAGAACTTCTTGGCTCTGAGGGTGGTGAGAGCCTGGCCCAGGTTGCCCCGAGAAGCTGTGGCTACCCCATCCCTGGAGGGGTTCAAGGCCAGGCTGGAGGGGGCTTGGAGGGACCTGGTGTCGTGGGAGGTGTCCCTGCCCAGGGCAGGGTTGGGGGGGAAACTCAAAGGTCTTTAAGGTCCCTTCCAACTCAAATCTTGCACAATTCTATGATCTTCTCCCAGGTGTGACAAGGCAGGAGCCCTGGCCCACATTCTGAGGCCATAGTTAATTCCTCTAGTCCTGAACGTGCATTTACCAGCACATTTAAGAGCAAAGAAATGCACGTTGAGAGTAGAGTGAAAGCCCTGTGAGACTCTGGCACCATCCCACCGATAAATACTCAACTGACCATACTCCACACCACCATCTGACAGCAAACATCTCTCTCGGCTTTTCCCTGGTACCTGTTATCAAAATAGAACAAGCCTTTGGCCGGGTCCACTCTCAGGAAGGTAGCCACGTCCTCGTAGTTGGGGAGGGTGGCACTCAACCCAACCAGCCTGACGTCCTCCTGAGTCATCTCGATGTTGCGGATGGCTCTGGCTACCAAAGACTCCAGGACGGGCCCTCGGTCATCGTGCAGGAGGTGGATCTCATCCTGAAGAGAGGAAACAAAACCAGAGTTATTCCCCTGCTCCAAATTGCCTCAATTTACCCTTTTTTTTTTGGTTTAGTTTCTCAGCAAACCTGCCTGGGTGGCCTCAGGAACGCTCACCCCACAGCTCAAAACCCGAGTTTCTCCACAACCAACCACCAGAGGCATCTCCAACCGCTCAACCACAGCAAGGAAACGTGACCCCCAAAAGACACAGCGCCCATCACTGCCCCCTGCCACCACTCACCAGTATGACCAGTCGCACCAGCTGGGTGTAGGTGCGTTCTCCTCCCTTGCGGGTGATGATGTCCCACTTCTCCGGGGTGCAGACGATGATCTGGGTGGCGCTGATTTCCTCCTTGCACAACTGGTGATCTCCTGTCAGCTCCGCCACGTTGATGCCATATGTGGCCAAGCGCTAGGGAGGAAAACCCACTGGGGGGGTCAAACTGGGTAAACTGGATAAAGGCTCCCAATTCCTGGGGGCAGCATTAGAGCAGCACAGTCCTGAGACGCTCATGGACAGTTTCGTACTTGTCCCACCAAAGCACTGGGAGAAACGGGTGGATTTCATGAAAATTCACTAAGGGCAAGTGTAGGGTCTTGCTCCCGGGGAAGGATAACTCCTTGCACCAGTACAGACTGGGGGTGACCCACTGGAAAGCAGCTCTGCAGAGAGGGAACTGGGCATCCTGGGAGACAATGACTTGTCCGTGGGCCAGCAATGGGCCCTTGTGGCCAAAAAGGTCAACAGTCTCCTGGGGGACATTCAGAAGAGCATGGCCACAGGCGGAGGGAGGTCACCCTCCCCCTCTGCTCTGCCCTGGGGAGACCCAGGCTGGAGCACTGGGACCAGTTCTGGGCTCCCCAGTCCCACAAGGACAGGGAACTGCTGGAGAGGGGACAGCAGAGGAGCACCGAGATGCTGAGGGGCTGGAGCATCTCTCTGCTGAGGAAAGGCTGAGGGACTTGGGGCTGTTTAGTCTGGAGAAGAGCAGACTGAGAGGAGATCTCATCAATGCTGAGCAAGAGCTAAAGGATGGGTGGCAAGAGGATGGGGCAGGGCTCTTCTCGGTGGTGCCCAGGGACAGGACGAGGGGCAACGGGCACAAACTGGGACATGGGAAATTCCAACTCAACATAAGGAGGAACTTCTTTCCCCGTGAGGGTGGCAGAGCCCTGGCAGAGGCTGCCCAGAGAGGTGGTGGGGTCTCCTTCTCTGGAGACATTCCAGCCCCGCCTGGATGACTCCAGGTGTCCAACCTGCTGTGGGTGGCCCTGCTGTGGCAGGAGGTTGGACTGGGTGGTCTCCAGAGGTCCCTTCCAACCCTTGCCAGGCTGTGATTCTGTGATCCTCTCCCGCCAAGCTTCTGCCAGAGCTTATATCCTTCCAGAAGTGTAATATAATAAACCCACCGCGATTAAAGCTCCCTGTCTCTAACCTACAGTTCAAACCTCACCTTCCCGAAGCTTCCCACCATCTCCTGCACCAAGGACCTCATGGGGGCGATGTAGATAATCTTGAAGTCGTCCACGTTGATGGTTCCGTCCATGTTGATGTGCTTCCCTATTTCTCGCAGCATGCACATCAGCGCCACGTTCGTCTTCCCAGCCCCCTACAAGGCAAACAGAACCCGGTCCCATCACAACCCAGAGCCAAGGTTTCTCCAGGAGGGTCAGGTTTTCCACCCAAAAAAAGGTAAATCCTTCCAGATTCCCAATCAGGGGGATCACAAACAGGGGTTCGTACCGTAGGGGCGCACAGCAGCAAGTTCTCGTCCGACTCCAGCGCGGCGCGGTAGAGTTTGCTCTGAATCCGGTTCAGTGTTTTAAAGCCCTCGAATCCAGCCTGGGCATATTTGGGTAATTTTTCCACCGAAACCAATTGCTGAAAAATCATAGAATCATGGAATGGTTGGAGTTGGAAAGGACCTCGAAGATCACCCAGCTCCAACTCCCCCCTGCCCTGGGCAGGGACACCTCCCACCACACCAGGTTGCTCCAAGCCCCATCCAGCCTGGCCTTGAACCCCTCCAGGGATGGGGCAGCCACAGCTTCTGGGGGCAACCTGGGCCAGGGTCTCACCACCCTCACAGCAAAGAAGTTCTTTCCCAGATCTCAGCTCAATCTCCCCTATTATAGGGTCAAACCCTTCCCCCTTGTCCTAGGGCTCCTCTCCCTCACCCAGAGTCCCAACTCCCAGTCCTTCATCAAATCTCCAGCTTTGCTGAAGCCCTTTGACGGCCTGGAAGGGGCTTCAAGGTCTCCCCACAGACCTTGAGACACTCTTCTCCAGGCTGAACCCCCCCAACTCTTCCAGCCTGTCCTCTCAGCAGAGGGGCTCCAGCCCTTCTGTGGCCTCCTCTGGCCCCACTGCAACAGCTCCATGTCCTTCTGATGTTGGTGGCCCCAGAGCTGGAGGCAGCTCTCGGGGGGGGAAAAGGGTCTCCCCAGAGCGGTGGGGCAGAATCCCCCTCCCCCTCCTGCTGGGGACACAGCCCAGGATGCTGGGGGGTTCTGGGTCAACACTGAGCTTCTCAACCACCAACACCCCCAAGGTCTTCTCCTCAGGGCTGCTTTCCACCCCCAGCTTGTGCTGGGTGGGCTCTCACCTTGCACTTGGCCTTGCTGAACCTCCTAAGGCTCACACAGACCCACTCCTCCAGCCTATCCAAGTCCCCCTGGACGGCATCAGGCATGTCGCCACTCAGCTTATTGTCATCTACAAACGTGCCAAGGGTGCCAGTCTGTGTCACTGATGAAGATACTGAAAAGTGCTGGTCCCAGTATGGACCCCTGAGGGACACCACTTGTCACCAGTGGTGACTTTGAGCCGTTGACAACTACTCACTGGATGGGACCATCCAACAATCTTCTATCTCTGGAGGGGTTCAAGGCCAGGTTGGATGGGGCTTTGAGCACCCTGGGTTGGTGGGAAGGGTCATGCCCCTGGGCAAAGGGGTGGGATGAGATGGTCTTTAAGGTCTCTTCCAACCCAAACCATTTTGTGATTCCGATTCCATGAATTCCTTTCACCCAACAGTCCATGCATCAAATCCACCCCTCTCCAACGCAGAGAGAAGGATGTCATGGAAGACCACGTCAAAGACCTTACAGAAGTCTATGTAGATGACATCAGTCAGGTCATCACTCAAACAACAGGAGACAAAGCAGGTCACCCACCTCTTCGGAGCCAAAAGGCTTTGGTTTCAAGGCCGGCACGTGCACCTCCTCGTAGCCCTTGCGCTGCCGGCGGAAGGAGCCGTCGGGGAGCTGGCACCGCTTGTTGGCCATGAAGTGACTACCTTGGGCAAAGACCAGATCCTCCAGGTCCAGCACCTGCCGGGGAGCCAGTGCCTGGAAAAAGCCACGGGAAAGAAGGGAAAGGGTTAGAGAACAAGGCTCTTCTGCCATTTTCAACACTGGGTCTGAAGAAGAAGCATCTGCATCCAACTGGCAACTGCCTCTTTAGCACATCAAGGGCTTATCCTTGGCATCTGCCCACCCACATCACCTCAACTGCTCTTTTTTTAAATCGAGGATGCTCTTTGGAAGGGCAAGGAACAGATGACTTCAAAGAGTTTTACCTCTCCTCCTTGGTCCAGATCCATGGTCTCCAGGTCAGTGTCCATCCGGGACTGACGGACACGCTCCCGGCGAGAGCGTTCCTCCTGTGCCAAGAGATGAGAATTCAGCCCCTGCTCGGAGGAAGATCTACCCAACCTCCTCCGTGGACTGCGAGTTCACACAACTGGAGGGCGAGACGCCACGATGTCCTCCAAGCAGAGGCATTCACCGAACCAGAGCCAATAATTTTTGGCAGTAGAAAGCCACGCTCCCAAGGCCAGGACATAATCCTGCTCTCCAACAGGAGCAGATGAAAGGAAGCGGGGAGCGAGGACAAGCAAACCTGAGGTGACCCAGTGAAAGCCCTGCCTGCTGCACGCCAGGAGAGAACCCAAACTGGCTCCTCACACTGACATAACCAGGTTTTTTTTACCAAGAAAGCAGGAATATGGTATTTATCCCCCCAAAACAACTCCCAACTCTATCCTCCAAAGGCCAAGAAGAGCCAATCCCGCGTCCTGATAAACCTCCTGAGCGTCACATCCCAAACCCAAGTGACGAGGAGCCGAGCAGAGGTGACGGGGGTGTTTCATTGCGCTGAGCATGAAGGAGGGTGACACGGGGCTGTGACACAGACGGTTCACACCCGCGTACAAATGTGAAACTTGCATATATTGACATTTTCCTGGGAAAGCGGGACTCAAAAATAAGAAGTGGTAAATATCTCGCCCTCCTAAGCAACGTTTCCCATGGTTTCAAGATCCCGGCTGAGTCAGCGAGCTTCTCTCTCACGAACAACGAACCCACAGCCCCGCAGACACCAGCAGGGCTCTCACGATCCCACCAGAGGTTCCCTCCAGCCTCACCCGGATGAGATCCTCCTTCTCCGTCTCATGGAGCTGATACAAGAACTTGGAGAGCTCGGGATCCGCTTCCATCTTCCCCATTATCCTTTCTTTTTCAGCTTCGCTTTGTGCACTGGCCAGCAAAGTGCAGTAAAGGACTGAGGAAAGAGAATTCACAGAATCACAGACTGCTCTGGGGTTGGAAGGGACCTCTAGAGACCACCCAGTCCCACCCCCTGCCAGAGCAGGGCCACCCACAGCAGGTTGGACACCTGGATGCAGCCAGGGGGGTTGAATGTCTCCAGAGATGGAGACCCCACCCCCTCTCTGGGCAGCCTCTGCCAGGGCTCTGCCACCCTCACCCCAAACAAGTTCCTCCTCCTGTTGAGATGGAACTTCTCCTGGTCCAGTTTGTGCCCGTTCCCTCTTGTCCTCTCACTGGGCACCACTGGAAAAAGCCTGGCCCCATCCTCCCGACACCCCCCTTGAAGGATTTCTAGGGCTTGATCAGATCCCCCCTCAGCCTTCTCTTCTCCAGACTAAACAGCCCCAAGTCCCTCAGCCTTTCCTCAGCAGAGAGATGCTCCAGCCCCTCAGCATCTCGGTGCTCCTCTGCTGTCCCCTCTCCAGCAGTTCCCTGTCCTTGTGGGACTGGGGAGCCCAGAACTGGTCCCAGTGCTCAGACACAGAGGGATGAAGGGCTGAATCAGAAGAAGGGAGCAATTAAGCTTCACACAGCAACACTGACAGTGGTTTAAAGGCCTCAGGTTTTGATAGAATAAATCTTATAAAGAGCAATAGAAGGAGCTGGGACCGTTCACTTTGAGGAAGAAGAGGCTGAGGGGAGACTTCATCGTGCTCTACAACTGCTTGAAAGGACATTGCAGGGGTTGGTGCTGGTCTTGCTCACAGGGAATTAGCGACAGAACAGGAGGGAATGGCTTCAAGCTGCAGCAGGGAAGGTTTAGGCTGAATACTGGGAAAAAGTTCTGCCCAGAAAGAGTGGTCAGAGACTGGAATGGGCCACCCAGGGAGGTGGTGGTGTCCCTCCAACCGCTGAATGTGTTGAAGAGTCATTTAGAATCACAGAATGGTTAGAGTTGGATGGGACCTCAAAGATCATCCAGTTCCAACCCCGCTGCCCTGGGCAGGGACACCTCCCACCACACCAGGTTGCTCCAAGCCCCATCCAGCCTGGCCTTGAACCCCTCCAGGGATGGGGCAGCCACAGCTTCTCGGGGAAACCTCTTCCAGTGCCTCAGCACCCTCACAGCAAAGAAGTTCTACCTGAGATCTCATCTCAACCTCCCCTCTAACCAATTTAAAACCCTTCCTCCTTGTCCTGTCCCTCCCCTCCCTGACCAAGAGTCCCTCTCCAGCTCTCCTGGAGCTCCCTTCAGATCCTGGAAGGCTGCTCCAAGCTCTCCCCGCAGCCTTCTCTTCTCCAGGCTGAACAGCCCCAGCTCCCTCAGCCTGTCCTCACAGCAGAGGGGCTCCAGTCCTCTGATCATCTTGGTGCCCCTCCACTGGACCCGTTCCACCAGGCCCATGTCCTTTCTCTGTTGAGGACTCCAGAGCTGGACCCAGGATTCTCAGGAGCACAGAGTAGAGGGGCAGAATCCCCTCCCTTGCCCTGCTGGTCACGCTTCCTGCAGCCATTTGATCATTTAGATGTGGCGTTGGGGGATCTGGTGTAGGGAAGAACCTACATCAGTGGGGCTGATGGTTGGACTCCATGATCCCAAGGGTCTTTTTCCAACCTGAATGATTCCATGATTCTAACCAAGCCAAAAGAGCAGGGAAATAAAGCAGCTGAAGCAAACACCACTCACTCATCATTCGGTGCTGCCGCAGGACTTTAATGAAGTCGAAGGTGTTAAAGCCCAGGAGCAGAACGAGCTGGTTCTCACATTCTCGGTCATCGCTTGCAGTCTGGGAGGAAGAGAAATGAGGAAAGACCGGTTACCCCCGTGCCCCCACAGCACAAGAATCCCTAAGGTTCTCGGTGAGATTCTCGGAGCTGAACTCAGAAGAGCAGCCACAGCTTAGGCCGAGGTGGCCACCCACCTTCAAGATCTCCAGCACTTCATCTGCCTTCTTCTGGGAAACGATGGCGTCGTCGTAGAAGCGGCTCAGCTGCCGCTGCAGCCAAAAGGCGTCGATGTCTCGAGGATGCAGGTCCTTCTTCTTTGAACTCATCAGCTCCCCCGAAGCCACAAGCTTTGAAAAAAGCCACAAAAACGTTATCTTCCCCATGAGAAGAAAGCAGGCGCATGGTCTTCATGCTGTGGAGGGGGCGTTTGGGGCCTCTCTCTGCCCAGGGAGCGGAGCAAATAACCTGCAGACGCAGCTGGGAGGCCTTTTAATTTTATTAATGAGCGTTTAGGCCTCCATCAAACAACAGCTCCGAGGCTCCTCTCCACCCACGAACAACATGAACTCCATCCACAGGCCAACAGGATTCCCAAACCTCCTCCAGATGACCCCAAACCCATGTTTAATGCCTTCCTCGGTGACTCACGTTGGCCGAGAGGGTGCAGCGGACAACGGCTTCGTCTCCTTCCATGTCGTCATCGGACGCCTCATCTCGCACTTCGCCGTAAATGTCCTCGTCACCTTCCTGTTGGAAACAGAGTTCCAGAAAGTGACTTTTGGAAAGGTCCCAGAGCTTTTCCTCAACAAAAAATGAATCATCTGGCAACTGCCTCCGGAGGGGAAGCGGCCCTCCTTGCGCTTTCCAGGGGAACGCGACGCTGCTCTTCAGGTACAGCCCCACCTGAGGAGATGATTTCTACTCTCTACGGCGAGGTTTTACCAAGGACTCCTCCAACCACCTCCTTTTATTCTCTCTTAGCCTTCTCTCAGCCTTTTCCAAACACCAATCCCAGGGGAGCCTTTCCATGAAACGCTTCCAAACCAGCCCGTTTGAAGGTCTCTCTTCCTCTCGATCTGTTAAGTTTCGCCGCCCCCCCACCCCCCATCATCCGAGAGATCTAAATATCACCATCTGGTTTCCATCCCACTGACTCATGATAAACCTTGGATTAGCAGGATAAGCAACAAATCCTCCCCGAGCCAGGAAACCGTATCTAAAATAATCCGGCTTCTCCTTTCCTGGCCAGAGACATCCCAACCCGAGCCACTGCCCACTTCCTAACGCCACAGAGGAAACAAAACGGGACAAAGGTGGTCCCTTGAGGGGACAGGGCAGAGCTTGGGCCACCACCCTTCAGCTCCTACCTCCTCATCGGATTCGAACTGCACGTTCACCCCGTAGGTCTCATCGATATTGTCATCTGCGAGGGAGAGGAGGGATGAGTTCATTGCTGGGGAAAAATCTGGGCACCACATGGAAAGTTTTGCGGATCCACGCGCCCGCCCACACCTCCCCGCATCCCAAAGATGAAAAAGAACGTGGTTTGGGGGCTTGAAAACTGTCCAAAAGTGGGGTGGTTTTTTCCTCCATGTGCAGACGCCACCCTGGAGCGACGGGGGTTTGGCATCAGTTCCCCCAACCTTCCACCAGTCTCGTCCCCGAAGCCACGAGCCCAGGAAAACCCCCTTCCCCTTACCCATGTTCTGGATTTCCTTGTCTCCGCCGTAATCCGTGATCTTCTTGCCCAGGTTGACCAGCACGTGGTAGCGGGTATCGTCAGTCTGTCCCAGCAGCAGGTCGATCTCCTTCCTCCTCTCCTTATCTCGCAGCTTCTCGTTCTTCAGGACGGCCAGCACCTCGTCGGCAGCTCCGCAGAGGATGTCACGGGGCTGCCGAAGGAATAACCCGTCACAAGGAGAAGAAAATTGCTACGTGAAGGACACAGGGTTGATCCCTCCTATCTCTGGAACCTCAGAGAAGCACCCAAAAGCCGTCCCCAAAAAGTTCCTGACCCCAAAAGCCACCACTGATGGAACAAACCCACCCCACAGGAGGATTAAAATATCCAGGGATGGATTTAAGGCTCTGAATCCTCCTCCAGAGCAGGGATATCCATCACCTGAGAGCAGCCAAAGGAATAGCAGAAGCAAGTAGAAGAAATTTGCTACGTGAAGCACACAGGGTTGATCCCTCCTATCTCTGGAACCTCAGAGGCCACCACCACAACCTCCCTGACCCCAAAAGCCACCACTGATGGAGCAAACCCACCCCACGGGATGACAGGGAAGGATTAAAGCATCCAAGGCATGGATTTTAAGGCTCTGAATCCTCCCCCAGAGCAGGGAGACCCGTCCTGAGGTGTTCTCCATCCTCACCTGGTCCCCGAGAGCCGCCTGGATGAAGCTCAGCAGCACCTCATAGGTCTCACGGGTCTCCTTGGTTTTGGGTTTGTAGATGATGCCCACCATCTCATCGATGCCCTCGGAGAGCAGGGTATAACCCTTCATCTTGTTGATGTCGTGCCTGTCCTCATCGCGCTTCCTTCGCCTGGGAAGAGAAAGGGCAGGGAGGAGAGAGGTCAGAGCTCCCCTACTCCAAACACAGCTGTCTTTTTTATTTGAAAAATAAGGAAAAAAAAAATACATTTGGGGTTTTTTTTTCAATTTTTCACTTCAATTTTAATTTCTTGACAAGGAGCAAAAGACTCCAAATGGAAGACAGAGATTATGTTTTCTCTCAAGTCAGAATCACAGAATTGTCTGGGTTGGAAGGGAGGTTTCAGATCACCCAGTCCAACCATCAACCCACCTCTGATACAACCCAGCACTAACCGATGGCAACCCGGCCTTGAAATCCCTCCAGGGATGGTGCCTCAGCCCCTGCCCTAGGCAGCCCCGTCCAAGGCTTCAGAACCCTTGCAGGGTAAAAATAGTCCCCAGTTTCCAATCTGAACCTCCCCTGCTACAACTTGAGGCCACCACCTCTTGTCCCATGGCCTGTTCCTTGGGAGAAGAGACTGACCCTCCTTTCCAGGAGTTGTAGAGAGAGAAGGTCTTCCCTCAGCCTCCTCTCCTCCAGGCTGAACACCCCCAGCTCCCTGAGCTGCTCCTCAGAAGTTCTCCAGACTCTTCTCTTTGGTCTCCAGACCCCTCACCAGCT
>VZRU01006102.1:22428-47726 GCA_013398155.1 Pedionomus torquatus
TTTGCTGCAAGAGAACCATTTTGTGATGGATGTCACCGGCTTCCCAGCAAGGCTTGGTTTAGGGGGGGGGATCGCCTCCCAGTCAACAACGCCAAGCTGTCCCGGCATCTTTTGGGCAATGATGGGTACCATCACCCCGGTGATGCTTCGGCCACCACCGGCACCTGCGTGGCTGCTTTGGCCACCCGCACCACGGATGCCCACGCCAGCCGGGTGGCCAGCAGCAGACCTGCCACAGGGATGGCAGCCGGGCAACTTCTAGCCGCTGGTTTGGCGAAGGCTCGGCGGGTNTTCACTATTTTCCCTGTGCTCCTGGTGCATTCTTCGCTTCTGTCTGTATCACCCCCTGCTTTGCAGGTGCTTATGTATCTGCATATAGAGCAAGCACAGTCCCCCTGGTGATCAAGAATCTCATGGTTTGATCAAGGGAAGAACCTCATGGTTCCATCAAGAGAAGAATCTCATGGTTCAATCGAGGAAAGAACCTCATGATTCCATCAAGGGAAGAACCTCATGGCTCAATCAAGGGAAGAATCTCATGGCTCAATCAAGGGCAGAATCTCATAGTTCCATCAAGAGAAGAATTTCATGGCTCAATCAAGGAAAGAACCTCATGATTCCATCAAGGGAAGAACCTCATGGCTTAATCAAGGGATGAATCTGGTGGTTTAAGTTTAGGTCTCTCAAAGTGGTTTTTATCAGGTATGAGTTCTCAGACTACGAGATCTTCCAAGAAATGGCAACTTCACCTCTAGCCCCATCCAACGAGCTCATTGCCAACGTTAACCCGACCAAGAAAACCCTAGTAGCAGTTAATNGGGAGGGGGGCGAAGGGAGGCACAGAACGGGGGCGTTTGTTTCTTTCTTTTCCTCAGCCTCACTTCGTCAAGATCCCAGAGAGCAGGGGGGAGTTTCTGTGAAGAAACACCCCCCCCCACCACCCCCTTCCCAGGTCTGGAAGGAAATAAACCGATCCCTAAACACCGAGAATTAAAAGAACACGCACCTGGGCCTTATTTACAACTAAATGAAGAAACAGATTCCTAAAACGGGTCCTACTGGAGCTCTGGCAGGGAAGTTTCTGGTTCCACCTCTGAGATAACTGCTCGTCCCCGTGGAGCAGCCACCCACGCAGGCTGTGGCGCACAGGATGCCCAGGGTGCAAGCCACCCTCCTCCCACGGGCGAAGGGACCACCTCCAGAGAAGGTAATTAACCATCAGAGCCCGTCACACGGGGAGTAAAACGCAAAGCCAGCCCTTCGCTTGTGTCTCTTTTGACTGCCCACCTCACATCCTTAAGCACTGAGGGCCTGAGCCGTCCTTCCCAGAACATCACCACTGGTGGTGAGCGAGTGGACCACCAGAGAATAGCCCTATGTGATAAAAATAGTAAATAAATAATAATAATAAAAATAATTACAGGGAATCAATTCACAATTAACATCCTGCCCTTATTAAAACAATTATTTTAAGACTCAGCTTCAGTGCAATCAGACCCAACATCTCCATAAACGCTTCCTATCTGTCTTCTCCATTTGCTTCCTCACCTGTTCCTCCCAAAGGCTTGAGGAAAGTCATGGCTTGGGACACCTCCAGCAGACATCTGAAGCGAAGCCAACAGCATTATTCTCCCCATATTCACAATCTCTTACAAATTTCATCAAAGATTCCACAAAGTTACACGAGGTCTTAGTCCCAATTCACTATTTTCCCTGTGCTCCTGGTGCATTCTTCGCTTCTGTCTGTATCACCCCCTGCTTTGCAGGTGCTTATGTATCTGCATATAGAGCAAGTACAGTCCCCCTGGTGATCAAGAGAAGAATCTCATGGTTTGATCAAGGGAAGAACCTCGTGGTTCCATCAAGAGAAGAATCTCATGGTTCAATCGAGGAAAGAACCTCATGATTCCATCAAGGGAAGAACCTCATGGCTCAATCAAGGGAAGAATCTCATGGCTCAATCAAGGGCAGAATCTCATAGTTCCATCAAGAGAAGAATTTCATGGCTCAATCAAGGAAAGAACCTCATGATTCCATCAAGGGAAGAACCTCATGGCTTAATCAAGGGATGAATCTGGTGGTTTAAGTTTAGGTCTCTCAAAGTGGTTTTTATCAGGTATGAGTTCTCAGACTACGAGATCTTCCAAGAAATGGCAACTTCACCTCTAGCCCCATCCAACGAGCTCATTGCCAACGTTAACCCGACCAAGAAAACCCTAGTAGCAGTTAATTAATAATGAATCTCTGATGGCTTTTCAGTGGTCTGTGTGGCTCCTCCTCCTCCTTGGGGTTACCCTTCCAGTTCCATTGGGGCTGGAGAGCACAGCCAGAGTGTTTTGGGACACTTCATGGTGGTTTGAGCAAGGCTGTTCAGGTGGAGCAGTATTTCAGCTTCTAAAATTACCTTTAAAATTCTCATTAAACTCCTCATACAGAAATCAATGGATCAATCTTTAGGGTCTGTGCTACAAAGCAGGCCCCTTCCCCTCCCCACCTTGATGTTACAGACTTAAAGAAACAAACACGTGGTTGGTGAGAGACTATTAAAATTTAAAAGGAGAACGAATTTCTAAGTGCAACATCAGAATTGTCTGTCAGCTGAAAATAAAAACAAAAAAAAAAGGCCATGAAATCGCAAGAAGAAAAAAGTGTCTGAACTTCACATAAATTTGTAATGAAATAATTTAATTCAGAAGTCGGGGGAATCGCTACTTGATTCCCAGTACTTACATTTCACACTGTCCTTTTAAGACACAGAAGTTATTAAAATATATATATATTTAATGACTTGACTTGAAAGGCTCCTAAAAGATGCTACAAAAATACACACAGCTCATTAACTAGGGACTGT
The DNA here is from genome assembly GCA_013398155.1 of Pedionomus torquatus. Taxonomy (NCBI): domain Eukaryota; kingdom Metazoa; phylum Chordata; class Aves; order Charadriiformes; family Pedionomidae; genus Pedionomus; species Pedionomus torquatus. Next base: position 25,280 of record VZRU01006102.1, read on the forward strand.
ACTTGGAAAAGATCTAAACATTAGGGACAGTCGCACAACCTACTGACGCCTATTTTTGTGGTCTAAGTTGGTGAAAATTCTTATAGAGCCAAATAAATATAGAAAACCTTGTATTTATAATCATTTTTTATTTTCCCAGGTATGTGCCGACCATACGAAAATACTCCATGAAATGGAAAAGCTCTTTTGAATATTATGAGGTAATTTATCCCAGAAACTCACGACACAAAGCAAGCGAGGCAGCACCCCGAAGGGAGAGAGGAAGACGCCGGGCTCTTGGGAAGTTGCAAAGTAACGAAGGCTCTCAAAATATCCTGACGGAACAGAAGGCTGGATGGAGCCGGGAAACAGGGAGCAAGGAAGCTTTGCCGAGGAGGGGGAATGCACAGGCTAAAGAAAATAACTCAAAATTTATCCCAGTGACAAACCGTCACTATTCCACTGGTTTATGTCATGCAGGTACCTCCGTACGCTAGAATTAAAAATGAAATTATCTCCATGCAAAAGAAATAAACAAACAAACAAAAAAAAATCTACTACTCCAATAAGGAGCTGAGGGTCACGCATGAGCTGAAAGTTTTGAGAGATGAAAATCATCCCTGGCCTGTTTTGGAAAGAGAATAGAGATGATTTTGCTCTTATTAGGCTGGGAATTCCACTGCCTCGAGCCATAGAGAAAGACTCTGGTCGCTGTCACCTTCACTCTGTGCTCGGCGAACGCTCCAGCGACCGGCATCTGAAACCCAGAGCACTTGGGTGAAGCTGCCAGAGACCCCATGAAAGCACGCAAGGGGGAAATTAGCTCAACTCAGCATTTTGAAGGTCCAACCCTTAAAATTAGGCATTTTTGAGGAGCCTGGTCCCTGCATTTAATGGGATTTAATAAAGGTGAGTCGTGATGTCTACAGGGATGCGGGACATTCCTCGCAGCGGGTTGCCATCCTCCGGAGATGAAGGCAGGACCGCTACGGAGTAGGTTTCACCCGGGTTTCCTGCAGGATTTCCTGCAGGGAGCCTGTGCTGTCCTTTGATCTCAGCCCACGGCTCCGCACGTTTCCAAGCACGCAGGAGGTTTTGAAGGAGATATAAACAACACAGAAACAACCCAGCTTCTGCAGGACCAGCCCAAGGAGGCTGTCCAAGACCAGGCTGTCCCGTCACTGAAGATGTGCACAGGCAAATATATACTGCATACATATATAAATATATATATATATATGTATACCTTAAGACAGCACTACCTATAGCTGCTGTTTCCACGTGGCTTCCTAACATAATAGTAGCATTTGGGAAGAGACATCTAAGGCTCCTCATGACCACTAAGTTGCTGGGGACATAACACAGACTGACACAAAATAAGATAAATATAAAATCTGCATTAAAAAAAAAAAAGAGCAAATAACAGTCATTAACTATAACCTCCCTCAGGTACTACCTACAAAAAACTTCCTGAGCGGAAATGGGAGCCACACAGGAATTACTCCTAAGAAAGAATTCCTTTTGAAGTTAGGGGCTGTGGAAGACCCTGGGCTCAGTAACAATTGAGCTGTTCCTGGAATTTTGAGCCAGCACGAACATTAAGACTTTCTTGCACCCTACCAAGGGGTGGGGTGAGAGAAGGGATCGGAAGTCAGGATATTTTGAGCATCCCACAGCTCTCTGAAATCTTTGGCTTCTTCCAAATACTCTGATCCCACTAGAGATTATTCATATTTTTTTATTAAAGCCAACCCTTTCTGAAGTACAAAGGAAGTCTCTTTGAGACATGCATCCATATATTCCTGAATATCAATTATTTAGTCATTTCTGAGCCATCCCGATGTGGGAATACTCTTTTTTTTTTTTTTTTTTCCCAGGGCATGAATTTTATAGAGAATCACAGGAAATTTTATTTAAAGCCCAATCTAACGATTACACAATCAAATAACGGCACTCGTAGGGTTCTTTCAGGGGAAGTAGCAATGAACTATTTGCATAAACACACTAAAGTGCTATTTGAACAACTGCGCAGCAACTGGATTGCCAAGTGAAGGAAGTGCCTCGGCACCGCAGTGCGCCAAGCCAGAAGGTAAGTCAGCAACTTCTCTCTTTTCCCTACTCCAACGAATTTCACTTTCACCTGGGATTTCACTCTTCCTACCGCCCCGCCAGTCGCGCAGCGGGACCGCAGAGGAGAGACGGATCGAGGGAAATATTAACCCTGAAGTGACAAAAGCCAAACACCAAGAAGAAGAAGGTTGAGAAGAAGGTTGAGAAGTTCTTTGTGGCCTCTTCCTGCTCTGACAGCAGGGTCCTGGACTCCCAACATCAGCCCTATTAGAAATACCCTGTTCAAGAAGGACAGGGAGCTGCTGGAGAGGGGACAGCAGAGGACCACCAAGATGATGAGGGGCCTGGAGCATCTCTCTGAGGAGGAAAGGCTGAGGGACTTGGGGCTTTTGAGTCTGGAAAAGGGAAGGCTGAGGNAACCCTGCCTGGACATGTTCCTGTGGGACCCGTTCTGGGTGGACCTGCTGTGGCAGGTGGGTGGACTAGATGATCTCCAGAGGTCCCTTCCAACCCCATAGCATTCTGTGATTCTGTGATATTAACAAAAAGCGTTAATAGTTACATTAATAGCACATTTGGATATGAACCCTCTCCTTCCAGCAGCTTTAAGCACACAGAAGGCTCCAAAGCCTGCAGTCTTCACCAGCAGACTTCATATGAAACATAAGCATTGGTTTCGATCTTGCGTTGCCTGAGTTCTGGAACCCCTTGAAGAAAATTGCTCTCCCCCATCTAATGCTCCTCTTGTTGAAATCAGCAAAACAGCCCAAGTATGTATTTCATTAATGTAAAGGAAAAGGCCCGTCAGCATTCTCCAGCAATCCACCTAAGGCAGAACTTGCTTCCATCGGTTGGAAGGAGTCCAGTTCCTCACTCTTCCAAGTCACTTGGCGTAGCCCAATTGCCTACCCCTTCTCCCTCCAAAGCAATTTCTTTCTCTCTCTCTCTCTCTCCCCTCCTCTGTTGTCTAACGCAGATTAGATAAGCATCTGGTTTGGTAACAACAGCGTCTGCCTTGGGGTGGAGACATGAATAAGACACCCTCTTGAGCTCTCCACTAACCCTGTTTTCCAACCTTGGGCGAGCAATGAGAACTGGGTGACACCGGTGGCATCTGGCAGTCTCGAAGCTATCAGGGGAGTAAGCAGCAAGGATGTATTTCTATTTCAAAAGAAAGAAGCACTGTGCTGTTTGGGGTATGCCGTGGCGGAGAGGATTCTGCACATTTAAAGGTTTTATTCAAAGAGCCTCCCGGATGGCATGCTTTAATTCTTTGAATTTCAAGTAATAAATTAGTCTGGTAGGGTCTAATTTGACAGTTCTTCTGGAGGAAGTGAGGTGCCACCTAGTCTAAAACACATTTATCTGACACTGTTATATAAAGGCTGCTATAATTAAAGAGAGTGTGAAGACTTCATTGTCACTTTCTCTTGGTTTAAAGCACCTACAATGCGAGAGGTAACCGGGCTACATTTGTAGGTATCCTCTATATTTAACTAGTTGTGAAATTTCTCCTTCCTGCTGGCGCCACGGAGATTTGCAAGAAGCTGAGCTGTGGGGAGCTCGGAACCACAGCTACGGCCCTCCGGAGCGGTGTTTGATAAAGAAGAGTGGATTTTCCCCCACCTCCCGAGGCAGCTCGGAGTGTGCTCTGAGGTTTTAATAACTCGAGCCAGCTCTAAGTGTGGCTTCCACTGGTGCACAGTTATTGAGCGAGGCAAATTCCCAAAATTACCTGCGAAATGTTGCAAGGCACATCCCGCAGCCGTACCGCTGTGCTAACACGGGGCTGCCGATACCCACACGCAGAGATTTATCTCCCACCAGCAAAACTCCCCTCGACCAGCAGCTCTCAGCATCTACCTGCTGAGAGCGGGCTGCTACGGCCCGAAGGTCCAAAATCACGCTACAGGGACCGACCCAAAGAGACAGAGCAGTTTTATGGCTGGAAATGGGCTTTATTTCTTTGTTGGAAGGAAGATGAGGGGGTTCTGGTTTTAGAGAAGATACATGTTTCTATCTTCCATGCCAAAAGCCATCTGGGCCAAAGGATTAAGCATTTGCTTTATTTCTTATTTTAAGCTCCTCTTCTTTCCTTATGAATGTTAATCAATCTCTTTAACTGCCGTAAGTGCTGACGCTGAATGTTGCTGTACACCACTTCAGACGGCGACTGATGAAATGATGGGAAATTATCAATAAAAGCCAACTACAAAGTTTATGGGAAGCTGGTGCTATTTTACCCAAGCAGTGAAAGTCCCCACTGCTTTCTGGAAAGCCTCGTCAGTACTGAGACACGGGGGGACACACACGGCAGAGGAACAATCGTCCACCTGGGGCTGATCAAAGAGAGCCCGTAACGGGGGAAGGAGCACTACAGGCGTACGGACGGCAGGTACATCACACCCAGCCACAGCTGTTTGCTTGGTGGAGTGCTCTCTGCATACGGACCAGATCCAGATCATGGAAACACAGAATGGTTTGGCTGGGAAAGGTCCTTAAAGCCCACCCAGTGCCACCCCCTGCCCTGGGCAGGGACACCTCCCACCGGACCAGGCTGCTCCAAGCCCCATCCAGCCTGGCCTTGAACCCCTCCAGGGATGGGGCAGCCACAGCTTCTCGGGGCAACCTGTCCCAGCCCCTCACCACCCTCACACCAAAGAAGTTCTTCCCCACATCTCATCTCCATCTCCCCTCTTTCAGTGTCAAACCCTTCCCCCTGGTCCTAGGGCTCCCCTCCCTCACCAAGAGTCCCTCCCCCTCCTCCTTTCCTGGAGGCCCCGTAGCATCCTCAGCATCATCTGATCCCCACTCTAACAAAGCAGTATCTTAGCTGCTGGCAGTAACATGCTGCTCTCCTCAGTGAGTTCATCAAAATCCCAAACTTGTGAGACAGAGGATGTCAGAGAGGCTACACAGCGATAAGCGGAAAGATTTTCCAATCTCATAAAGGACATACAGCCCAGAAAGCTCCTGGTCAGGGTTAATTTCCCAGATACATTCATTTTTTTTAGCTTTATCAGCAAACATTCATAAAAAAAGGTTACTTGAAAGATATATTTTGATAAATTACAACTCTCAAGTAATAGCTCTTTAGAAAGAACAAAGCCTTGACTGAGCAGTTGGTGCTGGACAGGTGACCCTGTCTCTAAAGTGAAATTCCTATTTCTGTAAAAACCATGATCTCACCCGAGTTTCGTTTCTTTTCTTTTCTTTTCTTTTCTTTTCTTTTCTTTTCTTTTCTTTTCTTTTCTTTTCTTTTCTTTTCTTTTCTTTTCTTTTCTTTTCTTTTCTTTTCTTTTCTTTTCTTTTCTTTTCTTTTCTTTTCTTTTCTTTTCTTTTCTTTTCTTTTCTTTTCTTTTCTTTTCTTTTCTTTTCTTTTCTTTTCTTTTCTAGTAAAACCCCAATTTCTATTTAGGGTAACTTAGACTGGGACAAAAAGGTGTCTTAAAAGGAGTCAGACAAAGAGTTTTGAAGTCCTAGCTCTAAGGAGGATTTGTTGTTCTTGTTAAGAGGTTAAAGGGAAAAATAAATAAATAAAACCAGGCAAACGTGACACAAACTTAGCTATTCTCTGCTGCTTCTCCTTGGGATTTCTCAGGGATGGCTTGATTAGCCTGTTGATTTTATTGCATTTTCTTAGGCTTTCCAATCCAATTACCATATACTGCAACACAGCACTTTGAATTTCATGGCACGGGACTACAGGGAGCTCTTCAATTCATTTCAGTAGATTTCCATGACACCCGTCCAAGCGGGGAAACTGATCCAGAAAGAACAGATCAATGAATGAGGAACCACTTAATCCAACCTGATTTCTTTAAATATTTAGTCAGGATAGTTGGGAACCGAGTTGAGAAAACCAAAGATTCGAGGATTTGTCTCTGTGTATTTAAGTAAGTCGAGTTCTTGCCTGTAAAGTCTCTGAGAGACCTGTTCAGCAGAGGCAGAGGTGCCTCTGGAAAGGACAAGGGATCCTCAGGCACTGCCATCCTTGAGCAAAGTCAGGTGGGAAGCTGGGATGAATTGAGTCATTTGTGTTCCGCTTGGGGTGATAAACACCTGCAATTCTCACTTAATTCATTCAGCATCTCAAAATACTCCACGTGCCAGCAGCGCTGTATGAATTCTTTTACACATCCGAGCGGTTAGAAAGGACTAAAAATACCTTCTGCCTTTTTCCTCACAAAAGAGAACAATCGTAATTATAAAAACCCTTGCAGCAGCAGAGCCCATCTTCCCGTGATGCCCTGTGTGTACAGGGGGCTTGATGCATGAGGAGCAACTAAAATAGGATAGAATACAGTGCGTTTCTCAGCTTTTAGGCAAAGATCTTTGAACCCACTGGTAAACCTTGAAAATTCCCGGTTTGAAATGACACACCACTGCACACGTTGTTAGGATTCTGTGAAAGCCCAGGTGTCGTTCAGAAGCTTGATCAGATCGGGTAACTTCTGATGGCCTCACCACTTACAAAAATACTAATATTTCTCCCCCTGACTCTTTCACGCAGTCGTTAGACGTGTATTTTCCCTCATCCCTCAAACCCTACAGTCATGCACAGAAAAATAGAACAGAATGATTAGTTTATTCCGGCCTTTGACAACATCCTTACAGAGACTACTTAAAAAAAACCCCAAACCCTAAATAGACTGCTGAGAGGAAAGTTCTGTCCTAGATCTAAAACTGCCTGTGAGTCAGGAAACAAAAAGAGTAGGAGTAAATGGAGAAGGATCAATACAGAGGGTCTAATATCTGCTACAGTCCAAAAAAAAAAACCAACCCCAAAAAAGTCTCCATTACAATAGCAACATTCTTACATGAAATGAAGTCACTTGAGAGCAAGCATGGAAATATTTGGCTTGGTCAGCTAAGCTTGACAGAGTTACGAGCAGAAAACAGAATATTCTAATTGGAAGTGCTGAGAATACTAAATAATGGCAGCTCTGCCATCCCTGCCTGTAATGGATACGGGCAATAGAGAAGCGGATCAGAACCCCGTGTTCTCAGCACTGAATTCAATATCCAGATGAGGGAGTGCAGAATTAAAAGGTGATTAAAAAAAAAATAATAATCAAAATTTATGAAATGGCATATTTACATATTTATCCAAACTGTAGGAAAATTTCAGACTCTGCTAAAATAAAAAATGGAACCAAAAAAACTTGTAAAGCTTATCCTTTCAAGAAAGGATCAGACTTCTATTTGAATACTGCAACTACTGTAGCTCTCCACGCTGTGCTCAGCCACATTTGAAGGGATATCGTCAAGCTTTGCTTTCAGCCTCGATCCCCTGGCAAGGACAGGCTTAGGAAGAGACCTAATATCGGTGACAGCTTCCTCTCTGTGTGTTTTCCACTGCATTTTATTCTCCAAAAATATCTGCCATTAGCTGCTGTGATGGGCAGAGGACTGGATTAGACTCTCTTCTAGCACGGTAGTTATTGCTTTCTACAACACTGACCCCCATGCAGCCAAAGGGAACCCAACCTTTTAGGTCTAGACCAGAGAGTTATAAGCATTATTATCAGACGTGCTGGCGCAACGATGGAAAATTGGTTTTATTCCAGCTCAAACTAGAAGGAAAATTGTGACTTGAACCCTCCTTGCTGCTATTAAGCATTGTACTACAGTAAAACATGTCAAATGTCGTAGCCATGAATACTGCTGCCATCTCTTGGTTCAGCAGAATAAAAATAGCAGAGTAGGATTACCGAGGAGCGCTCTGCAGACGGAGCCTAAGCACGAGGGGCTTTCCTCCATCTCCAACACGCCTTGGGCAGACAGAAACGGGCAGCACGGGGCTACACCCGACCCAGGACGCGAGTCCAGAGGTTCAGCCTTTCTGTTCAGAAAGGACAGTGGTAGAGTTTGACCTCCTGCAAGTCACGGACCAAAGAATTTCCCCAGCTCACTACATCCCTTAACTGAAACCTACGCATCTGTGGTGGGCGAAATAATTTCTAGCAGGTGAACAGAAGCTCCCAGGAAGGCACTCAATTTGGAGACACCAAGGTCAGGACAGTCCTCAGCTCCCCCATGCTCCAGAGGTTAATCACCCTCACCATTAAAACACCGCTGACAGTCACCACTGGGGAGCTCAGTTCAGAGATTTTTATCTTCTGATTTCTGGGAACGGTTCCCTTTGTTCTTCTTTAAGTACCTGAGCAAACGTTAGGGAAGACAGTGATTCCCTTCGTACGGCATTGGGAGCTCACTAGTAAAAACGCCACTGAAACTCGCTCTGGTTTTCTAATTGTTTGAATAAAGAGACAAGATTCGGGGCGTTAAATGGCACTTTTGTGCTTTAACAAAAGACGTGTTTTTGAGAAACATAACGCATGTTTTATGCTTACCTTTGGGAGACGACTTCTGGCCTCGTTTTTCTCACCATCCATCTGTTCAATGAAGGCTTAACTCTCCTTCAGACTGCATTTTTGCAGCCGATTAGCATTTTATTTTCTGCCCACATTCATAACCTGCCAAGATCCCTTTCAATTAGTCCTCTGTCCTGACAGGTAGTGTGACAGTGGCCAGCCAACCGACAGCAGGATGTCAAGATTATAATGAGAATTTTTTACCGAGAAACTGAAAAATCCATCAGTTTTACTGGACTCCCGAGGTCTCTGGTTTCTCGCTGGCAGAGCTCCCAGGCCTGAGGTCTGCCCAGGGAAGTCACGGTGTGGTTCCAACCCCTGGGCCTCTGCAGAGTCCCCAGGCTCCAGGCAAAAGAGGTGGAGTGGCACAACAGCAAGGGAGCGTGGCAGCACCAAGTCCCAAGCCACAGACAAGTCCTCCTGAGGAAGCTCTGGCTATTCTACAGGACAAGGAAGGGCTTCCCAGTTCCTGCTCCCAGCTGCGTTTCCAACCCTCAGGTCAACTTCACACCAAAATGAGATCCATCCGGACATCACCAGTCTCCCTGTCCCTTCCTCACCAGCTCCACCGCTTCCTAGGCACACCAGCCATCACTCACTCTGGCTGTTTTCAGTCTGGGCATCTGGGGACCATCACAGGCCACAGTGACCGCTACAAGTCTACACACGGCTTGAAAGTATCAGATCCCCATCTGTCACCCAAAAGCTACCCTGTCTTGCATCCAGCGAAACAAACCCACTGGATCCTTCTGACCATCCGTTCCAGGCTGACTATCTTTCTCAGAAAACGTTGATTGGAAAAGTCAGAGTCTTTAGTTACGGCTTCTGTCCATCTACTCCAGCTAGTTCTTGACTTGATCTTGTGCGTCACCTGTGAAGGTGAGCGGTCCAGAGGAAAGGACCTCACTCCAGTTCCCCACCACTCCACACCTGGCTTCACCCCCTTCTCCACAACACAGCATCTCCCTCTCCAACACCAGCTGAACTCTTTCTGCTTCCCACTCAGCCGAGATCACAGCTCAGCCAAGGGGTTCCAGCCCAGACCCAGCTGGGGTGGAAGCAGGGCACTGCAGAAGATAACCGAGGCAGGGATGGATGCAGCTACCAGCCCCAACCGAAAAACACAAAGCAGAAATCACTAAATAATTGCAGAGCAACTGAAATTCGATGACACAGCACGGTACGCATTACAAGGAAACGAAGCGGGGAAAGTCCACCATGAAAAATAAATACACAGCAATAACCCTGCCTAATGGAAAGCTAGAGGAGGGCCCACTGCCTTCTTCAGTGACTAATCAGGGGTGAATTGATCGAAACAAAGGCTGAAACACTGCATGGCTTTGAGTACAAAAGCAACAACGTTGAATCAGTGTTTTCCTCCTTCTTCAGCTGTTTTCGTGCGTGATCATGGAACTGTCAGAGTTGGAAGGGACCTCTAGAGACCACCCTGTCCAGCTCCCTCCTCAGTGTTGCCCAGAGCACATCCCTCAGGGCTGCATCCAGGTGGGGCTTGAAGGTCTCCAGAGAAGGGGACTCCACACCCTCCCTGGGCAGCCTCTGCCAGGGCTCTCACACCCTCACCCAAAAGAAGTTTCTCCTCATATTTGAGTGGATCTTCCCGTGTCCCAGTTTGTGCCTGTTGCCCCTCGTCCTGTCACTGGGAACCACTGAAAGGAGTCCAGCTCCATCCTCCTTCAACCCACCCTTTAGCTACTGGTGAGCATTGATAAGGTCTCCACTCAGCCTTCGCTTCTCCAGGCTCAAAAGTCCCATCTCCCTCAGCCTTTCCTCATCAGGGAGATTCTCCAATTCCCTGATGCCCCTTGCATTTGTGTAGCAGCATCCCAACACATTTGGATCTTCACAAATCCCAGCTACTCCTCGAAAGGGACGACACACGCCAGTCTTGCTCCCCTCTTCGAGGGTGTATCGTTGATGCTTCTCCTCCCAGCATGGGGGAGGCACTGCTATGACTCGTTGGAGGTAGTAAGATGGAATTGCTTTGCAGATGTACAGGGAGCAGCAAAGCTAAAAACGTGTTCTAACCAAAAAACAGTGAAACAGCCAAACGCCACTGAGGCCAGAGCGGGCAACGGTCCTTCGAGCAGGGGTTAACGTGCAGCGTCTTAGAGCTGAGGAACGTAACTCAAGTTCAGTACAGCAGCCTGACAGACTTAGTCATGGGAAAAAAAATAAAATAAAAATAAAAGGACTTTTTATTAAACGTCTTCCATACTTTTCATAGTAGCAGGAAACAAGCATTAAAGATTTAATAGCTTCTTTTGTCAGTGGACTCATTCCTTCCCACACACATGTGCGCCCGCTCTCCCCACTGAATTTGAAAGCCTCGAATTCTTCTTCGTGCTGCTAATTCTGTTTTATTCATCTTTTGAAGAACCCACCTGAAATTTGGGGGTGGGAAAGTAGGTGGTAAGGGCATAGGTGACAAAGGAATAGCAGCAAGCTGAATTACGCTGTGAACTGGGAATGTCTAGCTCAATAGGTGAAGCTTGATGGGTCTGATACATTAATAAGAACATTTTCTTAAAATACCAAGTGACTTTAATTCTATGCCGATTGTAAAAGAGACATTTGAATGCCTTTATCTTAAATGAGCAGTGATTTGGGGGTAATGAGAATATTCCTTCTACCTGCAGACAATTTTTTCCCTTTCCCCTCAGAGCAGTAACAGAAATAAGCTCCCAGAACTTTCTTCCTTCTTGCAAAGGTCTGTAATGCAGACTAAACTGTCAATATTGAGAAATCAAGAACCTAGTTCCAGAAAAAAAAGCTTTTTTTGTTGTAGCAAGACCCACAGGCACAGTTTACCGACCACAAATAAATAGCAAACAGCCCAAAAGTATTGTCAGGTGCCAGTATCATCTTCACAGGTAATTTAAAGCTCAGACAACCCAAGTCTCTTAAATTCATATAAGGACTGGAATAAGCCCATTATGGCTATTTGTGGCACAGGTACGCTTCACACATCCTGTGCCATATTCTTGTTGTCTTTGGTCTCTGCTTGAAGTCCAACACCTGAACAAGCATCAGCTAATGGTAGGTGCAGAGTTACCAGCTGCAGAGGCCTGGACTCTGATTTTTAGCACTTCCAAGAGGCCACTGAATACACGTGTGGGCAAGAACAGTCTGCGCTGGATGTGGTCCAGTAAACAAAAAAAAATTGGAAAGCTGTAGTCTTTGCAAGAACATTAAATTACTATCTCGGTTCTGCTATGGCAAAGCAATACAAACGACTTAAAAACACCTCCTAGAAGGAGGAAACGGCACCACACTAAGTGTAGCCTCGGAAAACCAGCTCTGTGCTTTGCCCTGCATCATTCATCAAGCGAATCCAAGGAAGGAAAGCATTTCAAGAATCTCTCCAGAAGAAGAGCACCGTGTGGTTTGGGTGAAGTCAGGAGTACAGCCGAAGCAGCTTCCACGCTGGTGTTTCGGGCAGAGTGAAAACGTACCCTGAACTTGAGTTTCAGTTCCATGTCAGCTCTTAGAGACGTGATGCAAAAGCGATTTCTCAAAGGCCCCATCGACTGTATTTTTACAACTGGGACTCAACCTCACTGAGCATTTTCTGGGCACCCACTGCCTCAGCACAACTGGGCCTAAACCCATCCTCTGTACTGCTTGGGAACGTACTGGCAAGTAAAATAATTGAAGGATATGAAAAGAATAATGCATTCCTGTTACGCTTCACTGATCACAAACAAACAGATAAATAAAAAATGCACCCACTAAATTAATCTCCTGGACTCATCAGTGAAATCACATCCTTCCTATTCTCCTGCTGCTGGAACAATTCAGTTTTTCACCATCTATTTTCAAGCTCTGGGTAATTCTGCTGCATTCTGGCCGCTTTCTTCCCAGGGCTGAGGTTTACTGCTCCGATCGACCCTGGCTCCCTGCCTTCTGCTCCTGAGCCTCCCCCACATCCCCTCCTCCAGCTCACGGGACCTCCCCAGCACTAAAACTACACATTGTTGAAGAGCCACCGCTGTTTTCTCATCAGGGAAGACTCTAGTTGCTTTGCAGCATGAAAACCTTGTTTATTTACAGGTTCAGTGCTACCAACCTCCCCACCATGGGGACTTGGAATCATAGAATGGTTAGAGTTGGAAAGGACCGTGAAGATCATCGTGTTCCAACCCCCCTGCCCTGGGCAGGGACACCTCCCACCACACCAGGATGCTCCAAGCCCCATCCAGCCTGGCCTTAAATACTTCCAGGGATGGGGCAGCCACAACCTCCCTGGGCAGCCTGTTCCAGACTTGGGGCAAGGCAAGGGTTTCCTGCATCACCTTCTGCAGCAGCATCCCCAGAAGCCCCTGCCGCCCTCAGCTCTCCTGCAGACAGAGCACCTAAGCTCATACTCTTCATCAAGAATCCAGCAAGTCGTTATCAGGATGCCCTGATACCTTCCTCTGCAGCTATGCTGGGGGGTGACTCATAGCAGAAAGCTCATATTTTTACACCAATGATGAGTGAAATATTTACAGGATGAGAAAGTCTTTCAGTTTTATCAGGAGTGTTATGACATCAAATGCTTTCCTTAACACTTTAACATCTGGAGAAAGAACAAACTTCAAAAAAAAAAAAACCCACCCAAAAATATTTCTCAGCTTTAATTCAAATGCTTCTGGCCAACACAACTGGGGAAAACTGCCTTTGAAAAATGGGAGCTGTACACCACTTCAAACCAAAGGTACACAATACAGACAGGCATAAAGGGAATCCAAACCAGCTGCTCCGATAACAGCTGACGTCAGCTCCATTTTGGGGGTTCAGTACTCGATTCCTAACTTCTTGGAGCCATCAGACCCTCACAGGTTCCATCTGCGCGAGATCCTTTTAGCCCAAACGATCATCCAGCTCAAGTTGCACCAGCTCCAGAGCTATAAACTGGAGCTGGAGGAAGGACTGCACAGAACCGAGTAGCTGTGCCTTCCAGATCCGCCTAAAAATAGGCTGCCTTGCTAACCTGGGAATTCTGCCTGCAGCAGCCACTTGTCCTCCCTTACTAATTGCCATTAGTCAGAGAAGTCAAAAATATAAAGCACGTGTTATGCAAAGCAGAAGGTTAGCTGTTCTGTGAGACAGAGAGCTCCCAGCAAGCTCACTCTTCGCCTCCTCCGAGGAGGATTGGCTGCGTTAAACACCACTGCAATTAAAAAGGGAAGCGCCTCCATTTTAAGGATTTCTTTATCAAAATCTATAGTATGCATCCGTTAATAAGGGACAAAACCCCATTTTTCTTATGCTACGTGGCCTTATACTGCTATTTTGAACGTGGGTTACCATGGAAATCGGCAGAATCTGGAAGGAATTTGTTTCGTCATAATTGCTGCATAATTTTGGGCAAACAGCTAAATACTATCTTACTATTTCTACCGGATCCGCTCGGTAGCTGGAGCTTTCACACAGCTCATGATTTAATGAACAAGGCATCACAAAACACGATGAATTAAAGCAATTATAATTACTTAGAACAACGATGTCTGAATACTGCAGGCGTGTAGGAGTGTTTATTACTGTTTCCATGGCTCAAAACAATTCCATCTTTAGAGCATCTTCAAGATTTTCTCTGTGCTCTACGACGGCTGGAGAGCAAGCAGAGAGATTTCCACATCAGTGTGCTGCGTCTGGGGCTCCATAAAGACAAAAGCAAAGGGCGAGACAGCTCGGAGATGCCTCCCAGCCTGCCCAGTTCTCCCAGTCTATGGCAGGGAGAGAAGGTAACTTCCCAGGAGATGCTGGAAATGCCACAGGCAGCCCTAAAACCATAAAAATTCACACGGCTGAAAAGCACTTATCAACAGGGCTCATGAATTCCCAGTCAAATAACCTTTTATTGAAGGGACTAGTTGGTGCCCACAGCAATAAATTGTGAAATTTGAGCCACTGTGTTACTCTGAGCCTCCAACCCGGGACAGTAAGGGCATAGATTTCTGTATTTAATTAGAAATCTATAAAGTCATCATGCAGAAGACCTCATGAGACCTTTTCCTCTGCTGGTTTCCATGTGCACTCTCCATGGCCCAGCACGCTTGGATTTAGAACTAATAATAAAAAAAAACAATAATACAAGAAAACCCACAATGCAAACACCTGCTCAGAAGCAGAGAGCTAAAAATACACAATCTCACAGGGAGTGGGGTGGGGAAGATGTGATTCAGACACAGTAAGGTGCTCTTACCTCGGCTTCCAGGGTGAAAATAAGGCAGTGACCCCTCCCCACAGCATGGTGGGAATATCCCCGTTCTCCCTGTTAAAGAACTCTCAGTACAGCACATCCAGGGACAGGCCTGCAGTCTACTGGGAAAAGTACACCTCCCAAGCACTGCTTCATGGAATCACAGAATGGTTAGAGTTGGAAGGGACCTGAAAGATCATCCAGTTATAGAATCATAGAATGGTTAGAGTTGGAAGGGACCTTGAAGATCATTGAGTTCCAACCCCCCTGCCCTGGGCAGGGACACCTCCCACCACACCAGGTTGCTCCAAGCCCCATCTAACTTGGCCTTAAAAGGTTTCTATCAGGACAGAAGAAGCCTGGCCAGGTTTCTACCAGATTCCTCACAATTTCGTAATGCCAAAAGAGCAGGAACAGAGTCATTTGCATCAACAACTCCGGCTGTCTTTACCAATTATTTTATTTTACAATTTAATCCGGAAGAAAAAAACCCAAGAGATTATACTTTTAAAAAACAAACATAAAATAATCTGGTTTTAATTCACATAACCCCAAATCTCAGCAGGGCCACCCTACGTTACAGCTGCCTACCAGGCTGCCGGGTGGCTATTTATCTGTGGAAGCACATCAGCATTTCACATCGCCGTGAGCTGAACAAACCAGGCAACACAAGAGCTGCATTCCAGCTCCTTCCTTTTACCAGCTTCAAATGCAGAGGCTTCGCGGGAAATGAGGTGTGTGTTTGTGATCTGATAACGTGTAATTTTCTCCTTCTGAAAGCCTGTGTTGTAATTCCCATCCTTTACTCTCTGGACAAATATTTTTATGAAACTGTGTCAGCACAGCACCAACGCGCTCTGTGGCGGTGAAAAGAAATGAACAAGCGCTTTTGAGTAAAACCCATCAAAATAAGACAATGGCTGGTATCGGTGTAAATAGAAAACCAAAAGCCAAGTGCTTGGGTGTGCATAGGGAGGAGCACAAACTGAAAGATTTTTCCACGGTTCGCTTTTTCAGTGGCTTAAATGTTGCAGGATTTTTGCAAGTGGAGCTTTAGGAGGCCAAGAGCTCTGGGCAGCTGTTGATAGAGATGTCAGTTGCCTAAAATATGGTGGTAGTGTTATTACCTGGGCAAGTGGACCCAGCACTGGGCATCTCATTAGGAGTGTGGCTCTCGGCCAGGAACAAGAGATGACAGACAACGTGGGGCCAGGCTGCAAGGAGCCTTTGGCTTGAAGATAAGGGGGTTATTTCATAGAACAGAACCATAGAATGGTTTGGGTTGAAAGGGACCTCAAAGATCATCCAGTTCCAACCCCCCTGCCCTGGGCAGGGACACCTCCCACCACACCAGGTTGCTCCAAGCCCCATCCAGCCTGGCCTTGAACCCCTCCAGGGATGGGGCAGCCACAGCTTCTCTGGGCAACCTCTTCCAGTGCCTCACCACCCTCACAGCAAAGAAGTTCTTCCTAATATCTAATCTAAATATCCCCTCCTTCAATTTAAAACCATTACCCTTCATCCTGTCTCTACATTCCCTGATGAAGAGTCTCTCCTCATCTCTCTTGTAGGCCCCCTTCAGGCCCCATTTGCTTGAGACTGAGAAAAAGATACACAGGGACATGTGTCCGTAGAGTCCTAAACATGGATTTGAAGAGGCTATTTTTATTGTATGCCCAAAGAATGCTAATTAATCACAGAAAATGTTTTTAACACGTCTCCTCTTCAGAGGACAGATTCCAAAGACAGCACAGTGCTGGTGTTTGTTTTTGCACATTTTTGTGTGTCTTTATCCAACCAGAGGGGTTTTTTTGTTTGTTTTCAGTCTGTGAGCTTGCCCACAAGAAGTCTTCTCGTAAGTAGAAGGAAACAACAGAGAGTGTAGATGACAGAAGGGTGAAAAAAAAACCCAAACAAGAAAGCCAAGCCTATCTCTGTTTGGGAGATGCACAACAATCATCAGAATCCAGCTCCTTACCCACTTGAATTCAACTAGGATCAGCTCTTCAGTACCTGGAAAACTGACCGCTGCTTATGCCATGGTCTGTTGGGAAGAGTGCATGCCTAGGAAGAAAACAGTCTTCCCAGGAAAAAGATTCAATAGGGAGAATAAAGAAGAGTCCAACCTGAGCCACTTAAGAGGACAGAAATTTTAAATTTGTGTACCAACATGGGTTTTCTATCCTGTTTCTATCCAACAGCCAAACGGGACAAAGTGGGCTCAGGATAAAGGCAGGGGTGAAGGAGCAAAGGTCTTGCCTCGTGCCCAGCCCAGGCAAACATCCAATGCTTCAGGATATCACCATCCCTTACAGTTCCCATCATCAGTCCAAGATCTGTCATGAAAAATATCTGGACTATTTCTTACATTACATTAATCCTTACTATTTGAAGCTGTTACACACAACTAGCCCTTAGATACCATTTTGCCTGTGGAAGGTAAAAATCCGCCCTGCTCACACTCATACTCATGTATTAGGCATGTGCATACATTTATTTAGAGCTGATAAAAAAGCAGAACCTTTGTCATTAGGGTCCCTATTGGATCTGTAGGGGTAGAAACCGAGTCAGAAGAGAGAGGCAGCAGCTGCAGTGTTGATATTGATAAGTTATGAGAGTTGGGGGGCTCTGTACGGTGAGAATCAGAGCCTGGCTTGGCAGAGGCCAAGGTGTTTCTCCCATGGAAACAGGCACATGGCTGTAAGGGAGCAGTTTCGGAGGCTTGATGGGGTTTTTTATTTGTTTTGGGGTTTTTCCAGTCCAGTTCAGGCAGCCACAAAGCCCCCTGAATCCTGCCCAGAAAATGATGACTGACATCTCCCTCCTGTGGCTCAATGGCACGGGAAATATTTCCTTTAAGAAGTTCACAGATGCTGTGTACCTGTTGAACGTTGGCTTCACCTCGTGCGCCCTGCAAGCTCCCCCGCTACGAGTGTAAATTCGCTGCAAGAGCAGGAACTTGTGTCTTTCTCACCTGGGCTACAAAAATCAGCCATCCCTGGAAGCGAAACCCCTTGCAGCTCCAACAAGCTCCGCTCCCCCGAGATAACCCAGGCATCCTATCAAGACATCCAGGACTGCAAATTAGCGTCGCCCCCCAAATCAGCAGGAACAACTCTACGGAGAGTAAACTCTGCGGAAATAAAAACTTTACGGAAATTAATTATATCGGACTTCTGACGTTTTTGCCCGAGTCAAAAGAATTTGCAAAGGATGAAGACAACATTTAAATGACTAAAAGGATCTGCAGGACTCCGAACTCGGCGCTGAAGGATTAGAACAAGCCTTAAAGTAACAACCCCACCCCGTGGCTTTTACCAAAACTGCAGGTTTTTAGCCCACCTGGGAGCGCAGCTCAATGCTCTCCAAGGACTGCAAAGGCACCCGGCACGGTTCCCTGCAGGCAGCTCTGCCACAAAAGCAGTCTTATACTCATTTACCTGAGATGATGAAGAATTTGGAATGCTGCTTTCGATAAGCGATGAAACACTTTTTGGTAAATCAAGAGGATTTTTATCTTCATCTTAACAAGAGCGTAAGAGCACAGAAACCACGGCCACTCGTCCTGTGCAGAGGTGACTGACACAACTGCCCTCAGGAACTGGATCCACATTTACCTATCAAAGTACTCACCAGGTGAACCAGGATTTGCCAGGGCAACCTTGCCTGAAACACTAAGGAAGAATTTATGGAAGACTAAGGAAGTCGAGAAAGACTCGGGAGTGCTCGTGGATGAGAAGCTCCCCAGGAGCCGGCAGTGTGCGCTGGCAGCCCAGAAAGCCAACCCCAGCCTGGGCTGCAGCAAAAGCAGCGTGACCAGCAGGGACAGGGAGGGGATTCTGCCCCTCTGCTCTGCGAGACCCCACCTGGAGTCCTGTGTCCAGCTCTGGAGTCCTCAGCACAGAAAGGACATGGACCTGGTGGAACGGGTCCAGNGGAGATTGAGATGGGATTTTCCCTCATCAAAGAACTTCTTTGGTGTGAGGGTGGTGAGACCCTGTCCCAGGTTGCCCCGAGAAGCTGTGTCTGCCCCATCCCTGGAGGGGTTCAAGGCCAGGCTGGATGGGGCTTGGAGCAACCTGGTGTGGTGGGAGGTGTCCCTGCCCAGTGCAGGGGGGTTGGAACTGGATGATCTTCAAGGTCCTTTCCAACCCTCACCACTCTACAATCTGTGATTACCTCCAGCTGTCTGCAAGAAAAACAAGGTCATTTGTGTCCACCCCCCTTCATGCACAGAAGACCTAATGGCCTGCTGACCCCCCAGGAGGTGACTGCTGCAGGCAGTTGCCCCCGTCCAGTGACAAAAGGGCATGGGCAGGTTCCACTCGCACTGGCCACGGCAAGGATAATGCCCAAGGAGGATGGACAGAGTAGCAAGGACCTCGGCACAGCCACCACAGGGCCTCACATGCCTTGTGATGGATGTACATGGCACTGGCCACCGCAGCCCGAGCCTGTGCCTACCACGTGGGCAAGCTGGTGGAGCAAGAGGTGTGCAGTAGCCACCCTAAGGAAGACAATATCCATGAGTAGAAGGGGTGGCACGCTCTATTAGGAAGGATCAGAAACTCAGAGGGAAGCTGGACTCGCAATCTTCCCAGTCCAGCTGCTGGATCAGATAGATGCCACTGGATTTGGGGTCAAAAACCAACAAGAATTACACTGCCGCCATAAAGAAACCCCAACAGCAAATCCAGTACAGAGACAGGCGTGCCAAGGCACAGCTGAGGTCCCAGAAGATGCAGAACCAGAGCCAGACAATGCCATCCTGACTCCAGAGGTGGGACAGCCCCTGGGATGTCGGTGGACCCCGATGCTGCCCATGGCACATAAAAACCCGTGGCAATTTGGGGACACAGACCCCAGAGGGAGCAGCCAAGCCCCCAAGAGCCGCTGTTTAAAGAGGAGCAGCATCTGTGTCCTCCTCCCAATGTCGTGTGACCACCCGGCCATCTCCCTATACAGCCTCGCCCTCCAGATGGTGACAAAGTCCCAAAGAGGTTTTTTCATTTAGGGGATTTAATTTTTTTTTGCCCCCTTGACACAGCATTTTGCCTCCCTATGAATAATGCGAGTTTGTTCAACCCCAGGAAGTTGCTTTTTAGGTATAAAAGATAACATTTTTCCTCCTACAAAACAGTAACGTGTAGGTGAACACAGCAGAAGTAATTAATGGGCATAGTCCCAAACATGTATACTGGGGAGTCAGTAACCATCTGTACAGAGCATTTTGTTTTGTGATTGTATTTAGATATATTGGAGCAAGTAAGTATTCTAAGAATAGAGCAGAATGAGAAAAAAAATAGGGCTTGAAACTGCTGCGTACAGTAATTTTACCCAGCTCTAAAAGCCGTATTTAGCTGAACTCTGAAAACCCCACACAATTAATGCTGTGAGTTAATACAATTCATTCTCAATGCTCGTTAGCATTTAGATTATACTGCCAGGGCCTGAACTTTGGGATTTAAGTGCATGACAAAGACCGTGCTGGATGTGGAAGCGAGACGGTGCCGGCTGGCATCCCGTCAGTGGCCGTGCCCTCCCTGCCTTTGCTCTGCAAACCCAGCACAGAAAGAATTTTTACCCCAAGGTATAAGGAAAATTGGCTAAAGAGCTCTCTGAATTGTTAAAGGCTGACCAGGACTTTCCCTTTTAGGAACTTCTAAAGACTAGGGGTCAGGTAGCAACATGTAAATATATAAACAGGGATCGTTTCTAAATGATATTAAGGGCATCCTGAGGTGGATCATTATCACTGAAGAACTGAAGAGAATTAGGAAAATAATGGAAATAACTGTAATTTCACTGGAAATAAACCAGGCTTTGAATAGTTTTCATCAGACAATGCATAAAAGCAGGTTCATAAGACTTTCTTTCACATATACTAATACTTGATTGAGACCCGCCTGACATTTTCCTAAAAAGGGCTGCTCTATTCAATAAAGCCTCATATTAGAGAGACTAGGAAATGTTTTTTTCGATAGATCTCAGTAACATTGCTCCTGAAAATTACTGAAACACTTACAAGATGCTTCAGCCACGGGACAGCACAAGCCCAGACCGTGTTCACCTCTGCCCGTGGCATCCTCTTCCCATCCCCTAATCCCACGCACGTCTCAAGTCAGAGCAGATCTCCCCACAACTTCCCTCTTCTCTTCGTACTAAACACAGGTTGTGACAAAAATACTGTAATGTTCAACTACATCTGAACTTCCATAAAATCATTTAACAGGAGGACCAAGTATGGAGGGAATGCAGGTTCCAAATACGTATTACCCACCTTGGGAGCGGGATGTGAAAACTTAGAAGGAATCCAGAAATTAACTACAGAAATGATAAAAGCTGTGAATATGTGCCCTAAGAAGAGAGGTACGAAATACAGTTTACTCTGTTTATCAAGAAATGTCTTTTTTAAGCTGGGAAGAAAAGCCACCTCAGGGCTGATCAAAGATCAGCCTGTCCCAGTCCCCTGCCTGTACTGGTACCAGTGCCCTTCCAGGGAAGGCGTAGGGAAAGGGCAAGTACATCGCCATGTGCTCTGAGCTCCCAGGATTTGGCTCCATCCCAGAGACAGGAATTACAGCCAAGTACTTGACAGCCTGCAAAAAGATTTCTCTCCTGCTGGTTTGTCCATTCCTCTTTTGATCCGGTTTGATTTTTGATCCTGTGGCGAGGAGTTCCCAGCCTCAAAGACAGTGCCGAGCAGCTCCAAAAGATAATTATTCTCACTACCTACTAAAATGGTACATTATCCATCCAGATGGAGCCCTTCAAAGTCAAGACCTAGCACTGGTTTTATCTTGGGCATCATGGATGGAAGGGTTCATCAGCCTGGTGCTACCTGCAAACCAGACTCTGTGAAAACTCCTTTTCCTAACCACGTGGCTTTTGAAATACAAGCAGCCACTCACCTCACACATCATTCCCCCCGGGGCCTTACATATTTCATTTTTTTGTTGGGAACCAAATTGGCTGTGGTGCCATTCCCGCAAATGGTATTTCTCCATTTATCAAAACAGAGACGTGCAGGGGCAGCAAACTTCATTTTTACTGACAATGGCAAACAGGAGGAAAAGATTAATCTGCTCGTGCAATTCTGCTCACTTTGACCACGGAAGGCCCTCACTGGTTAGAGCAGGAGCAAGGCAGAGGCAAGAGAGATTTGGCCCCAAATACAGAGTCACTGTTTGCTCAGACACATGGGAGGTGGATAAATAGCCGTGCTTAAAAAATAACATAAAACAAGAGAAAAACCACAAAAAAATCCTCAAGAAAGCACACACGATACCAACTGTATATATATATCCTAGGCAGGCTCCTAACATATGACAATAAAATATACTGGGTGTCTCTTCAGTGCCTTGAAATTCCTTTTTCTGCATTCAAGACCCTTTTCTGCATTCAAGACAAAATCCAAACGGTCTTCCATGACTACCCCCACCTCTCTCACCAGGATGATACACGGAACCTTGGATCACGGAGAGCCTCCGCTTGCTCCCATCTCTGCTCCCCCACCCCAGCCAAGCCTGGTGCCCCCCCTCTCCCAGCCGTGCCTACGCCGGTCCACCCACACCTTTATTATAATGAAAATCACACTTCTCTTTGACTTGTTCTTTCCGTAACGTTCTGTATCCCTGTAGCAAGCCGATTTTAGGTCCAAAGCTGTTCCATCTTCTCATGTTCTCATGTTCCATCTTCTCTGCATCAAAAGCAGCGTGACCAGCAGGGACAGGGAGGGGATTCTGCCCCTCTGCTCTGTGAGACCCCACCTGGAGTCCTGTGTCCAGCTCTGGAGTCCTCAACACAGAAAGGACAT